>OY776300.1:10164878-10495077 GCA_963675345.1 Trididemnum clinides | reverse complement strand
TGAAGGTCAACATATTTTAAATCACAATGAAATTTCCTTTTCAGCAATATAACATAATTGATATAATAGAATGGTCTAAAACCAGTGAATGATAAAAGTAAACATAATTAATGGTTTTTTTATGCAAATTAGCCGTTTTTTGCATCTAATACAAAAAATTTCAGAATTGCTTCGCGGGAGCGAAAGAGTTAAAGCAAAAAGTGAAAACTTGTGTCGTTTTGTATGGCTATTATTAGAAGTTATTGTCAGAATGAAAAAGAGAAAAGAAAGCGTTGCTATTTATATTACGCTGGGCTAGCAAAAATGTGCGTGTCCTCAGCGTCCTAATTTCAAGCTTTCAGTGGAGTAAGTGCTGCGCATGGACAATTTTTTTGGTGGGGTAATACTGATTATTTGCTTTTGATAAATGTTGCTTCGAGAGTGGTTAACACTGACAAACCAACAGTGTAAATTAGCTGTCACTGTAGGCCGTGGTGTAGTCCTGGTTTTCAAGTAAATGTTATCCAATCGCCGAGTCATAGTCGGGAGAAAAGAAGTTGTCTTGCATATTTATATTTTCTTCCAGTCATACGCATTGACATTACTCATGAATCAATCAAAATTTTATAAAAAAATCATAGAAATTGCTTTTGGCTTTTAATAGGCCATCTTTAGTTAAATCTAAAACACACAAATAGGAAGTTAAACTTGGAAAGGTAGCTGAATGCAAATGTGGTGAGAGTATAGTGAAAGAGTGAAAGCCACTGTAGCGCAAATTTAAGAAGCGGAAGATCAATCTTACCACACACATATTTTATGCTGTACCATCCTTCTATTTCTACTTTTATATTATTACTTGTTTCACTTTTTCAGCTGAGTATTTTTCTCCTCTTGTTATATTTACTTTGCCACTAAAATTTCTTTCTTTCGCGTTTTCGCACTCTTACTTTCTGTTACTGCTCCGTCTTTTTTTTTCTCACTGATTTTTGTCTGATTTTGCTTTCACCAGTTTTGTGTTATTCCCTAAAATTTATAGTATATATCAAGTAATATTGATTCCTTCATTATCTTGAATTTCACAGATATTGGTACTTATTTTTGTTTTTTTTTCGTAAGTTTAACTTCCTATTCGTGTGTTTTAGATTTGACTAAAGATGGCCTAATAAAAGCCGAAAGCAATTTCTATGACTTTTTTATAAAATTTTGGTTGATTCATGAGAAAGATTAAATGCCTATTTTACATTTATGCTCTATCGGATCCTCGTAAAAGTTGCCATTTGCGTGGGCATGATTCTACTGACATTTCAAGTAAATTCAGTTTTATCAAGTCTTGGCTGATTCTGTCCTATAGTCGATGGGAACTGCAGCCAACGTATTCATATCCGACATTGCTTCGTCTAAAAAAAGGCTCGGTACCTTTACGGACAGCTAGTAGAACAAATTTGGTGGAAAATATCGTCCAAAAATCAGTTGCTCAGCAGCGCCCACTTACCGTAGACTTAATTTGCCGGTGGAATTTAAGAGAAGTACTACCGATCCATAGTTTTTAGCAAAACGAGAGATTTTTGGAAATATTTTTTCATAGGAGCACTAACTTTGGTTATGTTCTTGGATATACTTACCCGAAAAACACTATCTGGGCAGCCATTTTTCCGAAGAATAACTTTGACTTTGTTCAGCATTTGTGGTAACCAGGATTTAGAGCAAATAGACAGAGACCGGTGCGCTATGATTCCTTTAAAGTTTGTCCTCCGTTTTTTTTTGGGGGGGGGGGGGGTGGCGGCGAAAGAATTCTAACGTGTATGTTGCCAGTATATACGTACATGAAGAATTCTAAGTCAGCTTTCTCTACCGGAACGTCTAAAAAGGGAAGTTTGCCGTCACTTTCTTTATCAAAGTGAAAATGAAGCAAAAATGTGAAGGGTTTAGAGCCGTACAAAAATTGCCACAATTAGAATCCTTATTGAAGACTGCAAAGGTCTAATCATCGTGGCGATAACACAGGACGAATTATCTGGTTCGTCATAACAATTCACGTTTTCGTGGTATAAAACAACTAAGGTGGCAAGAGCTGGCCCAAATGGACAGCCCATGGCACCACCATCAATCCGTTTGTAGCTTTCATTGTATTGTTGAAACTGAATTCAATTGAGTGGTAGCTGCGGTAAGCAACTCGGTGAAAATTTCCTTTGGAATACTAGGTGAAATCATTTCATTGAAGTAAAAAGTATCAGCAAAGATCTAAGCGATTTCTGTCACTGGGGTATTTGCCAATAGGCTAGAGATATGAGAAAGATAGCTTATGGATCTAATTGAAGTCTTTGTATAGTTTTAGCAAAAGTAAAATAATCTTTGCTGTAGTGGTTAGAGTAGCAATCTAGCACTAATTGAAGAAGGCTTGTAAGGCATTTTCCTGATTTATAATGGGAAAATTTAATCATTGTGGCTGTAACTTCTAATAAGAGCAAGACCAAAACGTTCTAGTTTTAACTTATTCTTTTAAAAGAATGCAATTGTTATGTTCCTTTCTCTTATAGCCTCAATTCGTTCGCGGCACAACCTTGAACCAGACTAAAAGCAGATAAAAACGTGTATTATTTTAAAATTAGTGACACAACGCCGTCTTCTACTCGTCACACATCTACCAACTTAATTACATCTACCAACATCGACCAACTTAATTGCCTTTTACAGTCCTCATCGGCGTGCAACACGTCTTATTAGCTCACCGCGCACAGAGAACCCGCCCGAAGGCGGACCGCGCTAACAAGACGAACCGTGTTCAAAACTAACGTGTAATACTATGAATGTGTCCTCCGAAGCTCTATTCAAAGCTATTATGCTAAAATGTTATCAGTTTAATTTATCTTTTTAAACATACGCTAGTTTGTTTGTGTACCAGCAACCGCTCTTATTAAGGAAATAGCCAGAGAGGCAAAGGAGACATTACCCTCTCAAAAACTTTGTAAAAGATTTTTGGCTGGATTCTCTAGTACCCTACACAAAGCTATTGTGTAATCTTAACCTGAGCAAATATCTGTAAAATTTGCTCAGTACCTCTGATTTTCGCCGAAATTCTCTATAAGGTCTCTAAAATAATGAAAAAAGTTGTTGCCAAAAATATAATCTAAAATAACAGCTTTGTCATAATATCCTCGAAATTTTGAGGTGACCATATCAACTTGCACTATTAAATGTCGTAAGAACTTAATTTTTGTTTAAAAAGACAAGAACATCAGTGTCATCGAGTTCCCTACGTTTTTGCAAGTTTTAGTTATTCAAGAACTTTATTTCAAAAGCCTAGGACAAAAACTAAAAACTATAATCAGATTAACTTACATAGAATAATTTGCCTAACTTTACAAAGTTTTTTCTAAAGAAAATGCCATCCACTTAAATTAAGGTAAACGCTTTCGAGATTCTTCTAAAAATAGTATAACCCTATAACACATAATGTCTCCTAAAACAGACCCATTTTTGAGGAGATGTCATTACCTGCACCATACATGCAAATTTTTTACTTGACAAATAATGTAAAATTAGCTACAAAATAACAGAGAGATTTGGATCTTCAAAAATTCCTTTTCGCATCTTTTGTGGTGTGAGCAACCCCAATTGAAAATCGGTGGTTTAGAGAAACACAGGTTAACACTGCTTGAAAAAATGTAACTACTGTATTTTCTATTTTTACTACATAAGTGTTTTGATTCACAACTGCTTTTTTACTTTCACTCAAAAATATCTAACACTACTTTCTGCCTTCACCTAAGTACTTTTTGCTTATACAATACTTTTCCTCGAGTAGATGCTTAGGCCACTTTGACCATCTCTGGTTATACGTTTCTATACCGTCGTAAATTCGAAATGCATACAGTAAGCAATTTCTATATTCATTATTAGACATTTTCGACAATGTGGCTATAAATAAAAATTCGTATTCTTAGTGTTGTCATCATCACGTAATTGAATCGTTAATAGCTAGTGGCGAGCGGCCCAAAGCAGTGTCATAACAACCAGAAGCCATTGAGGTCGTAAGAAATCAAATCTTACCTCTTCCTAATCAATTCTAAGCTGATTATCACAATTCTTATCCACTTCCGTCAAATCTTTCAGCTTTTATTTATATTCCTAGTAACAACATTTTAACATCAAAAACTCAAACCATCTGTGTGAAATATGCCAAGTTACTCTATAAGTTACATAAAAAAGAGAGAAATAAGAAGTTGAAGTTCTGCTTCGTCTCCTCCTTTTAAAATGTGTTAAGCTTCAATCACACCAAGCGATTTGACACACTGCGACTCTTATCAATGAAGCGAATATACTCAAATCAGTCTGTCACATAGAGCAAAGTTACTCAAACCGGTTGTAGCCCTGAAGGCTAATGCACTCAAAGCGTTTTCTGCTCACAGTCAATACTGATCTTTATGTGCGGTTTGACTGGAACAAATGCACCGAGCCCCATAGTAATTTATCGCAAAGTGGCCCTCCTGAAGTATTTTGATAAAGCAAAATGGTCTCAAAACTTCCTCGTTTTATTTCACTTTGTAACTTCTGTGGAACATTAATCTGTAGAAATGATTACAAAAGCTTCAAATCAACAAATATTCAACTGTAGAGTACTCTTATCCTTGACATTTTTGTGACTGAGGTTCACTGCAAGACAAAAATCTTTATAAGATTACTCTTTAATCATTATAACGTGCTAGAGACTTAATTATCTTCAATCTGGTGCCTACATACAGTGCAGTAGTAATTCCGTTATCAACAATAGTTAATATACTAAAACAAGGATCGGCAACATTGGCGTGTTTAAAAAGACTTTTATCTTCGAAAACCAATCTTTCGAAACTAAGAATTTCGCCTAATATAGTCTCCAAACACACCTAAATATCTACTTTTTCTGCGATTTGGTCTGCAAGCTGTCATGAAGGTTTTTTTCTTTATGCAATTTTTGGTATTGTCATGTCTGTTGGGGAGCATTGCCCTCTATCCACTTTAAATACTCTACTAATCGACAACTTTTAACTCCCTTAAAGCCGTTTGGAACCGGTTTTCACGGAAAAAGAAAACAAAGGCAAATCCAAATGTTTTGTAAGAGATCATCTTCTTGAAGTAGATTAGTTTCATACTTTCATCTTAAAACGAAGTTGGAGACATTTATTTTTTAGATCAACTTTTCGCGAGTAATTAAAAAAATTTATGCGCTCTTGCTTTTTTGCCTATGCATAGTAGGCCTATCAATTTTTCCAAACCGCACAGAGCCGCAGTTGAAGAATGAAATAGCAGCATGTTGTCAACCCCTGCACTAGTACATGGGTTAGCGCAGTTACATTTGTCTCCAAAAGCTTTCTCATAATGTTTCTTGTAGCAATCAAATACAGTAATTTTCTGTTTCAGTTCATCAGTACGTACTTTTCCCAATCTCGGTCAGACTGTACATGTAGTTGTTAAATATTGATGCAACATACTCGCATATAAGCTGGATACTTTTTCTTATGATGTGTATTTGTACACTTCGAAAATCATCTATCTGCCTAGATAGCAGCGATTGCGTCTGCCTTGAATGCAGCTGGTTACTAGTTCAAACTTTGATTGCTTCGGAAAATGATTCACAGCTTCTTTGCTTAATGTATAGCAAGTTAAGAATATACTTTTTTTTTATTTGCCATATTTATTCTCCATTTACGAGAAAGCGAATTGTATCGCTATATAGCGTTGAGAAAAATTCAATAAACTCCCTTGGTGTGTCTTAGGTATATCGACGTAAACGGAATTTATTCACCTGTAGGTGGCATACAGGTAGTAGCAGTCCACTTGTCGTAGTTCATTCATTCATGCGTATGAACTCATGCTCGGTTTGCATGTCTTTTGTCCGACTGGGCCACCACGACAGATAGACAGCTTGGCCCCGCCACCTGTCTGCCACATGAAGATGGAGGATTCCCGCTAAGTGCCTTGCCCAAAGACACAACAAACAAGCTTGCCGGGTTGTTCTCCAAACTATCCCTATGTGCTGAGAGCCAAGCGGGGAAGCTGCGATTGCCACTTTTTAAAGTCTTTTGGCATGACTTGACTTGGGGAATATACCCCAGGTCTACCGACTGCGAAGCGGACGCTCTAACCACTACGACATCGCACCAGTTATACTTGAATAAAATAACTTGTCTTAGTGACCCGATCTGACACGAAGACAAGCAAATAGAGCATGAGCTCATATGAGTAATTAAATATACTGTACATCCAACTTTTGATCATGTGTGAATTTTATGAATGACTGCTTCTGTGCTCTAATTTGGGTTTAGACTTTAATGCTTATGAAGGCCTACTTGCATGACGCTGGGTCTCTGGTCTATTTTGAGCAGCAGAATTTAGATAAATTTTGTTTAGAGATAATTGACTACCAAAATAACCATTTGTTGTGTTTTTTGAGATTTTGATATCTTGTATATCTATTGTAAATACATTTAGCCAAATGATTAAATTTTTCTTGCTTAAACTGTCAAAGATTTACCGGTCTTTATTATTTGGAGAGTGTTAATCGTGCTGAGATATTTGAATCGCAGAAAGTTGGTCGCTTTTTTAAAATTCTTGTTCCAATCCCTTCCTTGGGAAAACTGCTACTGCTGACACCTTACAATATGTTGCTTTTTTTTGTTGCGAATTTAACTTTCGAGGTGCTACGAAGTCAGATCCAACTTTTAGTCACTGCAACTTGGTCACCTAAGAGTGACATCAATTTTTAGTGACTTGCGACTAAGTTGCTGAAATTTTTTGACGCTGAATGTACAAGCAAGCACTGGTTTGGGTAGTCACATTGAATTATTTGCATCAAATAATCGATGCAATTACTCTAGCAACGTAAACCATCGCTTGATATAATTTAGGCTTAAAAGTTAAGACTGTTGTTTACAGAAATTTTTTTCAAAAACAAATCCTCAAAGTTAGTTCCAAAATAAAATCGTGATTGTATGTAGCTTGTACTTAAACCTTATGATCAGTGGTGAATTTAATTCGAGGTGGATAAAGACAATAGCCCCTTCACAAGCATAAAATGTACAATCCCTTTCGCAAAAATAATCTCTTAACAAAGGTTTTCGGGTCATGAAAGGGCAGACGCAACAATGCTTATACGACATCATATAACATTTATACGGCATCAAATGTAACGTTCAAAAATTAAAGGTGTTTCATGACGAAAACGGCATAATAGTCATTTTCAGAAACCCCCAAAAGAGCAATTTTCAGCATGAAAAAGAGCAATAAAACATTCAGCGGAGTTAATGCTTCCCCCTTCCTCTCAAAAACAATTTCAAATTTGCCACTGCTTGTAATCCATGAGTTTAACTAAGGTGCCGTTTCAATCGCTAAATTGGCAAAATCTTGAATTGACTCTTGATCTCCAAAACCTATTTCTTTCTTAAAAAATTATACAATATGAAGCCACATTTTACAAAGTAATGATTTGGTCTGATCTTTTGTTCAACAAGTCAAATAAATTTTCTTCTGCATCTAATTAAATATATGGGTTACACTTTGTTGGTTTTAGGTTGAATCCAGGGGCGGTGTTAATTATTTTTTCCTGGTGATTAAAACTTCCTATGTTCTTACTAAATTGCGTTTTTCCCTTCTCCTATGGTGCCGCAGATCAGCCGCTATAAATCACTTCTTAGTTACATTATTGAACCTTGCGTTTTCTTTGTATTGTACATGTAGGTTAGAATTCAAATTGGCAACACCACTGCTTTGAGCGTAACTTAATTTACTGTACAAGGAAATTTACCGATAGTTCGCCATTGCTTTTGGATCTCGTTTAACCACGTCGAAGTATCTATGTGTATTGTAATTAATTGGATTTAACCACACTCATTGGGATATATTTGTCAAGAACCGTCGGTCAACAAATTGAAAAAACTGCTACTTTTAATGCTGCCTGTACTGCTGCCTTTATTTCTGCAATTATCGCTGTCTATTACGACCTTCAATCTAAGAATAAACTAGCGGCAAGTAAATCGATCTCCGACGTGTTGCAGAGACTTCGAAGGGTTTAACGAAAACAAAAAACAGGCGGATTAACAATAGAGCCCTTTTTGGCACATTGAATGTCCCCGGACACACGAACTATGAGAATACTCCCAAATTAGGTTTCGAAGATTGCATAAACTATATCTAAGTTAGGTTACATCACAAAAATTCAAAGCTTTTAATGCTATTATTAATCCAAACAGTAGTAATGTAGCTTCCTGGCTAAAATTTTAAAAATAATTTCCTGACACAAAAATTGCAAAAACAAGAGCTGAATCGAATCCTCTTAAACGGAAATACGCAAAAACACTGTGATCAAAATTTTAACCAGCGCTCTGCTCTAATTATGACAAGTCAGGCTAGCCTCTTGTAACAGAACTCACCTCACCGGGGAAAATGCCTCAGAGTCAGGCCATTTCGCAAACTATCATAGTTTGACGGAAATTGCTTGTATTCATTCAAGTTCATATTAAAGGCTTATCGATAGGAAAATAGTTTATACATGTTGTAAGCAGTTATGATGAGTCAACAGCAGTGGCGCAATATATGAGGAAATATAAAAGGCGATACGTTTCTCCATAAACGGTACGACAGATACAAAAACTATAAAAAGAACACTTTCGCAAGGTTGATCTCAAAAAAGATATTTAAAATTAAGAGCAAAATGAAGTTTCAAAAAGTTGACCTCAAAAAAAAGCTCTTCGTGCCGGGAAAAGGTAAAAATAAAACAAATTTCCAATCTTGTTCACACTTGATAATAAGATTGAGCTTAGTCATTCCTTGGCCGCCCCCCCCCCCAAAAAGAATTTCTAAGTAAGCCAGTGCTCAACCAAGAGCGTTGGCAGAAAATTTTTTAGAGGGGGGGGGCATAACAATATCGATTATTGTAATTTGTTTTCCGTTCAATTTAATTACTTACCCCATGAGTAAGTTTAACATAGGCCCTTTTGATTTTTTAAGTTTGAGGGGGGCCACGTCTCTCCTGCCGACCTCTTTTTACTTAACAATCAATGCTGGCAACGCACATTATAACGGTTAAGCAAGACGTTCAAACAATTGGGCCCAGAAGGAGATCTAAACTTACGTATCTAACCTTCGAATCACAATAGCACAATTGAGAGCTAAGAAGTCCCAGTTGACCAATTTACTCCTAAACCGTAAACCCTCTTACTATCAGGCACCAGCAGTCTACAACGTTATGTCAATTGCATTATCATTGTTGTTCTTTTTATGCTTATGGTTATGAATGAAGTGTAAGTGTTATTGTTAGTAATTAAGAGTAGACTTGTAGAGTCGCTCGCATAAAAATGTGGTACAAGGGCAAGTCTGTCACTAATGGTTTTATCAAATAAGCAATGCTGTGACGCACTAAACAAACTAAAACAGTTTGCTTTACCTCACAATTTTAAATGCTATGCCTTTTCCGTTGAGAATTTGCCAATCACTTTCGGTAGAAAATATGTTTCTATGGGTCTACTCGTAACGCCAAACAAATGCAAATTTTTCAAAATCTTTTAATTTTGCATAAACCTGGCTTCAGTTCTAATCTCTCACTAATTGAACCCGAACAACAATCTCATAATGACTTCTTCAACGCTTCTAAATGCTTTGCACTGCAGTTGCTGTTGCTTATCTAAAAGTAACAACGCGTTGCAAAGCCAATGCGTCTGTGATTCATCACAATACCTTTCAAGTAATCAGAGAGCGATTCAACTGTGCGCTCTCATGAGACGTTCCTTAGAGATTTGGCGCAACTGTTTGAAGCCGTAGTGTCCAAAAAATAAAGTTTTACATTTTATGAATTGTTAGATTTTGTCATAGTCCACTTAAGCGTTGACGAAGAAATTTATTTTGGTCTTTACTACCGTTCTACCTTTTTGTCTACTATTCTTTCTCCGCTGCACTTTATGGTTTTTTTATGACGTACAGGTTATGTTATCTATAAATAAAAATCGTCTTATCATCAAGCAATGCGCAAAAGCAGCTGCTGAGATCTATACACAGAACGGCAGGAAATAGCAGGACACCAAACAAAATGAACTACATGGAGTTAAATAGCGTATTAGCGCAAACTATAATTGAGTATGGGTAGCTAGTGAAAATTTTGTAATATGTCTTTACATTTCACCGATTGCACATAATTTGGTTAATTTAGTAATTTGCAATACTGGTGTATTAAAACGTTTATTGAGAAATGCAAAAAGAAAAGAGTCAGATGTGGGTCCAGAAAGTTTGACGACAAAAAACCTGGAATATGTTCACTAAAAGTACAAAAAATTGTGAAAAATCTATAGTTAGTGTATTGAAACATAATTTACTGTCGCTGCGTACGACTAATGGTGTAACCAGGATGGAAGATGCTAAAATTCCCTCTCTCTTCAACCATAGTCTATTTTTATAACCATGCACCCAATTGCTTTGCCTCGAAAATCAAATAAAGAAATTTTTGGAGACATTCAGTAAAATGTACTGAAATCTGAGTAAGACTCTGTTTTGGAGATGCAAAAACGTTTCAGCCTTGCTCCCCTTTACTTGCAAAAGTGTTTGTTGGGTGCGTGTGTGGCATTTGACAGTTAGTGATTTAGTGCTTAACAACAGCTAATTGACTAAAGGGGCAGTTACAACAATGGACGACATAAATTTATCTGACACTAAACTTCGCTTGTGATCCTGAAGCTGCAGAGTGCGCTGGAAAGGGCTTGCCTAATCAGTAAGCGCACCACAGTTCGAGAATCACTGCAATAAAGACTAAACAATTATTTGTACAAAATAACAAGGAAAAACAACATTTAACGCTAAATGTTATTCAAGTTTTTGTTGTATTAATTGATTATGGAAGCAATTAAAAAATTACGTTAATGAGTGTCAAATTAATAAATCAAGGTCACGCAGCCATCGTTTTAAAAGTATTGTATTGAAGTGCAATGATCGAAAAATAGTGGTGCACGATGTCGCATATAATTTCAATGGAAGAAGCTGTATATCTGGTGGAATATCATTTTATAGAGTTGTGCATCGCCTTTGTCTAATTTTTTGAACTTTTTGTTTGACGTCATTATGTGGTTTATTTAGAAGGGGTGGCCAAATTGGGGTCTTTGGAGTTTCGAATGCGGCTCTTTAAACTCATGTTGTTTTCATAATAACGTTGTTTAACTTAGCTATGAGCACATAATTAACAATGATTGCGATCCGTTTCCTTGATTTAGTAAAAGAAAAATGTAAATAACTTTTCTTGCAGATCAATGTTTTCAAAGCTTGAAGTGTGGCCCACATGGTAGTAACCACGTAACGCACAAAGAAGAAAGTTTTAGCCTCAGAATATAGTACGCTAGTCCTACATCACTCTCAACGAAAACAACATCTGTACAAAGAGCCACATTCAAAAGTTCTAAAAGCCGCAGTTTGGACACTTTGGCTATGACAAGTGGAGAAAGACTTTCTAGTACTACCATAGCGTGAGGTCTACCGACATAAAACGCCTACCAAGATGCAGGGTTAGGTCTACCGCTTGACTCGCACCTACCGAGGTGCAAACCGCGTGAGGTTTGTGTTAGGGTTAGGTTTAGGGTTTGGGTTAGAACCACTGCCCTAACCCTAACTCTAAACCTTAACCCTTGACCCTTAACCCTAACCAATGATTTATTTGTGTCATTCTTGGAAGATGTACGAAGTATGCATCGATAGAATAAATTTACCTTTGTGTGTGGAATGTATGTGTGGTGTTTGGAATTATTATAGCTATAGAGGGGTAAGGGATAAATAATTCAGTGGTAGACCTCACGCTATAGTAATAACCGGAGGTAGATCTCATGCTATAGCAGTAACCGGAGGTAGATCTCACGCTATAGTAGCACCGATTTTCTGTTGGCCCGTGAGAAAACACAGTTGAAACTAACACAGTGATCTAATTCTAAGCTATTTTTAAGTAAAATGGCAAAAATAACAGCGATGCACTGGAATGTATTGTTTTCTTTCTCTTTGTCCCGAACTTTAGATTATACAGGGTGCGGCAGAAGTAACGCCCTTTTTGTTATTCGAGTTTTCTAGTTTTTGCTTGATTTCCTCTTTATTTTTGATATATACCGTTTTTGTATCTGAGTTTTCTAATTAATAATTGTTTCTTTTTAGTTTAGAAATTGTTTATTTATAAATAAATGATTTCATACTTAAGAAATACAAAGATTGCGTTACTTTTGCCGCACCCTGTATAACTTAAAACCTCTGACTGGCTGTGTATATGGTCCTTGGTATCGGCTTAAAACTCGGTATTTCGTTAGTCTGCTAGAGGTTATAAAAATGTCTTTGCATTTAAGAGTACTCAGGCCTGACACATGACTGTACTACCAAGGTGTTCTAAAGAGAATTCATCTGCAGATCAGTTATTATAATTTTCCTAATTGCCATTATAATAACAGGGTGCGGCAAAAGTAACACCGTTTTTGTATTTCTAAGTATGAAATTATTTGTTTATAAATAAACAATTTCTAAACTAAAAAGAAACTATTATTAATTAGAAAACTCAGATAAAAAAACGGTGCATTTCAAAAATAAAGAGGAAATCAAGCAGAAACTAGAAAACTCAAATAACAAAAATGGCGTTACTTCTGCCGCACCCTGTACAGTATTTTAAGTATCCCTTAATTTATTGTCGTTAAAGAACGGTATAATTTAGACTATTTGTATAATTATATAAAATTACTTAAAGTAATCAAAAGGCCACAGATTCACATTTAGCGAACTGCAGACAGTGACACTGTTTTGCCCTATCAGGTTTTTTTTTGTGCAGTTGGTGATCGACAAGTTAGCAGAGGCTTAAAATAAAGCATAGCCAAGAAAGTTTCACTTGTCAGACAAAAACTAGATCCGATTATTACTGGCATTCGAAACCAGTTTATATAATTTAGTATTTGAATTTTTTTTGAAAAACTGAAAAAGGGTGATTGAATTATTATAACTCTGGTCAAAATTTTTCTTGCAAATTTCAAAATTCTCTGAAAAATCTAGTTCCGCAAAATATTTCTTTAGCCTATAGAAAATCACTGTGTGAATCTTGAGCATCTTGACTTGTATTTATACTGCGGGTGGTATGTTCAAGGCTGAGCATACTGAGTTAAGCTACGGTGTTGACAATATTTTCAATTTATGACACATTAATCAATTGCTGTTATTGCACAAAATCCCGACTTTGAACTGCCTTTTTAAAAAACACAAGTCGATAATTCCTCGACAGATTCTAATGAGAATAGTTCAAACAGTAATACAAACCCATAATACTATTTCACAAACGCAGCAAGAACGGTTTTCTGAAAACAAACATTTATTCAAACCTTTTCCACCATAAAAAAATGAGGCCAAAAACTTACCTTCTTGTTTTGAAGCAGGCAGAGCAAACTTCAATGAAAAGTTAATTGAAGAAGAGCCAAACTGTGACATGTGTGGAGCCAAAATGGACGATAATTGAAAACGACTAACAAAAGAAAACAAAGAAGTTTCAGGCTTAAATGAGAAAGCGCGAGTCATGACATACAAGGCAAGCGAAACACAATAAGGGACTAAGAACTCTGGTTCGATACCAGACAAAAACCAAAATGACTAAACTTGTTGTAACAACTGTTGAAACAGCTGGCAATCTGTGGCATTGTCCGCTAGAGGATGCTAAAGATCAAAAAAACTTTTGTAAAAGAAAGCTGTGAAAAAACTGCAATGACTGTCAGTCATGACAAGTTGGATTTAAAAGTTAATATTCCTCTACCTCGAGACATTTTCAAAGAGCTTATTGAGGGGACGTGCACCGGCTAACTTACCACAAGCTATCAAAGATCAAACAAAATGTTAAACATTAAAATTTGCAATTAAATTAAGAATGTGGCATTTTCATTTATGTAATGACGTCACTGTCACAATTTCAGATGTGTAACGATTTCTTTAAATGCTGCAATATTTTTTCGTCTTACAATGAGCGTAGTCTGCGTCAAAAGATTGCCTTATAACCATCTATTTGGTCTATTTTATTTCAGGGGTAGGCTACCAAATACCCGAGTGTCCTTGGTATAAATGGGCCACATTTTTATTCTGGAGATTTGACGTTAATCTTTTTACAAAGGGTACATAGGAACAAGGTATTTTTAAAGAGAATTGTTAACTTTTTTCCGTTGGGTCATCACTGCTTTTGAAATCTGTTTTAGCTATGCGGCATATTTATCAGTGTGAATTTTAGTGCTTTTTTACAATAGCCTACATTCATATTAGTAGGTTGGGAAGAAAACAACAGAAAATAAGATTTGAGGTATGTGAAATTCATTAAAAGGATCACAATTAAAAGTTTACAGAAATTACAAACTACAGGTTAAAACTGTTTTTGTGTGATTAGACAAATGAAAAATGTTAAATCATTGTAGACTAGTTAGGAGTTGTAAAACTCTTTCAATTGTTTTTATACCAGCCGTTATAATTAGCGTTTTTATACTAGATAAACTTAAAAACGAGGTTTTTGTTTTTTTTTCCGGATGAAAACCTGCTTTGGAGATCAACTTCTTGAAAGCCATTGCTGCGTTTTTACTGAATTTTTAAAAATTCGTTGTTAAAATAGTTGTATTTGCTCTTTTTCATTTTCTACACCTTATTTTGGAGATCAATCTAACTTAACCTGCCAATGTTTTTGGTTTTGTCCACATCTGTAGGTTTGAACTCGGCACGACTGCAAATTCAATACGCAGTATACCTTTCTGAAATCTTTTTGGAGCCCCATAAAGATCTAGTGTAAACATCCCGTAGGAACCACTATTTTAGCCAATTTAAATTTAGTAAGGTTACATTTTTTGCAGTCATAGCTTTACTGAAACGAAAAGCAGGATTAGAGCATGCTCACCAAAAGCACATGCCAGCCAATCACATATTAAAAAAAGTTGGGTATTGGGAGATTGGATGGCGAATATCGCTTGGGTTAGTACAATGCTGCTGGATATAGCACAGACAATTTTGATTCCCAAAAGCTGTGGTTAAGTTTGCCCCTGCTTTTTATATATTTTTTGTAATGAAGTGGTCATGTACTCTACTTATTCATGTTCTGATTATATCAAGCAGATACGCATTTGTGCATTTTTTCTAGTTGAATTCGATGCAAATCGACATTCATTTGATGAGAATCGAAAAATTTTCACTTTAAGAGTAGCGCTTTTGGCGCTGTAGGCCTACAATGTGCCTGTGTTTAAAAGAAGCATATTTTTTTCTGTGATGCAAAGCATATGAGCATTCTAGATTTTGTCTTACTTACCATAAACGAAGGCAAATTTTTGGTTCATTAGTTGTAATACGGCTTTAGACAAAGTAACATTTTACACAAAAACGGAAATTAAAAGTAATACAACAAAACACAAGTTTTTCACAAATTACAATACGAATAACAAATATATCACATTTTGCTCTCACTTATGGAATTAGCCAACTATTTTTATCTACATGTAGATGTTCAAATTTGCTTCAAGGCTAAACTATAAGGCAAAACTGCTTTTATCATTCCAATATAGCTTTGAAAAAAGCTGTTTTAGCCATAAGCTTTTCGTGACGCTCTCATCAGTGGCGGTATCGCGTCAAAAGGGAAGATCTAGAGTGAATGAGTCTTTTATGTGAATAATTTGGATGTTACGTAATCAAGACAGGTCAATGATTGCGTTTGTATTGCAAAGCGCGCGAAAGAAAGATTTCGCAAGTGCGAAAGTTAAAGAAGGCGCGGCAGGAGGCCAAATGCTACGATTATCGAAAGAGTTTGAGAGTGTAAACAAACTCTTTCTGTCTGCATAACACCGGGCGTCGGGTCTTGATATAAGTAGCCTCTAAAAGATTGAGATGGAAAGAGCTGCGCGCTGCGGCAAGGATTGAAAACCGCTTATCATCATAGTTTAATGCGCATCGATCATTATCTAAAAGATGCTGACCAATGGCGGAGTCACAATCCGGTTTGGTGTCGGTTCGTTTGCACGATCTGTGTGGTTGAGATCGGCGTGGACGAGTCAATTGCTGTCTTAACCATTGCGGAACATGTTGCTTGATGCGATCCTGTAGTCGTTGAGATGTTCGCCCTACGTACCGACTATCACAGTGGCACTTGTATTCATATATGACAAAGCTTTTCTGAATGGCAGGTAGAACATCCTTGCGGGCCACAGGCAGCATGCGCTTAGACGTAAAGACCAGGCGGGTGCTGACGGAACCATAGCAGCTTTCCACGGCGGTTTTGACTTCTTTTTCTAAGTTTGAAGATGGCTTACCTATCCAAGGGACCCTCAAGTACACAGGACACTTTACAGGGCCAAATCGCTTAAGGGTGGAGAACTGAGCAATTTTCTTGGTGATCTGAGTGTTGATGATGTTTTTAGGATAGCCATTGTCCAGTAATATCTTCTTAATCCGTTCTATTTCTTCATTGAGTCTACGCTTGGTGCAAATCATTAGAGCTCGATGCACCAATGTAGATATTAGACTTATTTTGCGTTTGAGAGGACTAAAGGACTCCCAACGCAAATACTGGCCAGTGAAAGTGGGTTTACGGTATACACTGGTCTCCAAGCCAACATCTGTTCTTTCGACGTAGACGTCAAGAAACGGTAGACATTTCCCTTTCTCTTTTTCAAAGGTGAACTTGAGGGATGGATGAAGGCAGTTAAGTTTGGTCAGAAATTTATCTGCTTCAGCTTCGTGATCAAAGATGGCAAACGTGTCGTCAACATATCTGAAGTATGTTGAAGGCTTTTGCGTTTGAGAAAATAACTTTTCTTCATAATATCCAACGAAGATGTTGGCCAAAGCCGGACCAAGTGGTGATCCCATAGCTACTCCGTCTGTTTGCTTGTACATGGTGTTATTGAAGCTGAACTCAACTGAGGATGTAGCGCTCTTCATCAATTCAACAAACACGTCCTTTGGAATGACTGGTCGGGAATTAGACTGGTCGTAGAGGGCTTCCGAACAGATTTTGATGGTTTCATCAAGGGGAACGTTGGTGAACAAGCTGGATACATCAAAAGAACACATGAAGACATTAGGGTCGATGTCAAGATTTTGCATGGATAAATTTCTGACCAAACTCATGCAAAATCTTGACATCGACCCTGAAGCAGATAAATTTCTGACCAAACTCATGCAAAATCTTGACATCGACCCTGAAGCAGATAAATTTCTGACCAAACTCATGCAAAATCTTGACATCGACCCTGAAGCAGATAAATTTCTGACCAAACTCATGCAAAATCTTGACATCGACCCTAATGTCTTCATGTGTTCTTTTGATGTATCCAGCTTGTTCACCAACGTTCCCCTTGATGAAACCATCAAAATCTGTTCGGAAGCCCTCTACGACCAGTCTAATTCCCGACCAGTCATTCCAAAGGACGTGTTTGTTGAATTGATGAAGAGCGCTACATCCTCAGTTGAGTTCAGCTTCAATAACACCATGTACAAGCAAACAGACGGAGTAGCTATGGGATCACCACTTGGTCCGGCTTTGGCCAACATCTTCGTTGGATATTATGAAGAAAAGTTATTTTCTCAAACGCAAAAGCCTTCAACATACTTCAGATATGTTGACGACACGTTTGCCATCTTTGATCACGAAGCTGAAGCAGATAAATTTCTGACCAAACTTAACTGCCTTCATCCATCCCTCAAGTTCACCTTTGAAAAAGAGAAAGGGAAATGTCTACCGTTTCTTGACGTCTACGTCGAAAGAACAGATGTTGGCTTGGAGACCAGTGTATACCGTAAACCCACTTTCACTGGCCAGTATTTGCGTTGGGAGTCCTTTAGTCCTCTCAAACGCAAAATAAGTCTAATATCTACATTGGTGCATCGAGCTCTAATGATTTGCACCAAGCGTAGACTCAATGAAGAAATAGAACGGATTAAGAAGATATTACTGGACAATGGCTATCCTAAAAACATCATCAACACTCAGATCACCAAGAAAATTGCTCAGTTCTCCACCCTTAAGCGATTTGGCCCTGTAAAGTGTCCTGTGTACTTGAGGGTCCCTTGGATAGGTAAGCCATCTTCAAACTTAGAAAAAGAAGTCAAAACCGCCGTGGAAAGCTGCTATGGTTCCGTCAGCACCCGCCTGGTCTTTACGTCTAAGCGCATGCTGCCTGTGGCCCGCAAGGATGTTCTACCTGCCATTCAGAAAAGCTTTGTCATATATGAATACAAGTGCCACTGTGATAGTCGGTACGTAGGGCGAACATCTCAACGACTACAGGATCGCATCAAGCAACATGTTCCGCAATGGTTAAGACAGCAATTGACTCGTCCACGCCGATCTCAACCACACAGATCGTGCAAACGAACCGACACCAAACCGGATTGTGACTCCGCCATTGGTCAGCATCTTTTAGATAATGATCGATGCGCATTAAACTATGATGATAAGCGGTTTTCAATCCTTGCCGCAGCGCGCAGCTCTTTCCATCTCAATCTTTTAGAGGCTACTTATATCAAGACCCGACGCCCGGTGTTATGCAGACAGAAAGAGTTTGTTTACACTCTCAAACTCTTTCGATAATCGTAGCATTTGGCCTCCTGCCGCGCCTTCTTTAACTTTCGCACTTGCGAAATCTTTCTTTCGCGCGCTTTGCAATACAAACGCAATCATTGACCTGTCTTGATTACGTAACATCCAAATTATTCACATAAAAGACTCATTCACTCTAGATCTTCCCTTTTGACGCGATACCGCCACTGATGAGAGCGTCACGAAAAGCTTATGGCTAAAACAGCTTTTTTCAAAGCTATATTAAAATTTTGTACCACCAACAAGATTTTTATCATTCCGCTACTATATTAGGCCACCCTGTGACGTAGCGAAGTTAACATTAAAAGTATAAATTATTGTTTGTTTATTCAATTTTCATTCACAAGCGGACAAAAGAAAAATGAAAATAAAAAAAATAAATGATTTTAAACCAAACGGCGGCTCTGGCCTGGTAATTTTTTCAATTTTTGGGTGATGTCAAAAAAGTTTTTAGTAAAATTGTTTCTGAATTCTGCGAGTGTTCTTAGAAAGAAAAATAGAAATAAAAAATCTTAAGACAAAATTTTTCAAATTTTAGAGCGCTTTTAAAGACCATCTGACAAATTTTGATTAGGTGTTCTTCTTGCTTGCATAACTTTGAAAACAAGCCGTGGCCCACCCGATGCTGTGCTGTGCCATAGTCCATGAGGAAAATTATGGCTTTCAAAACAACCCATAACTGCTGTAAACCCAATATGTCAACATCTTGTCGGCAAGGACACCAGGGTTAAGGCGCTGTACATGGCGACATGATGAAAAGGTCATGCATTCAAGCCTCACTACGTCAGCTCTATTGCCCTCCTTCAAAAAGTATTTGGCATGATTTCTTCTGCTTGGCTGATTTTAAAAAGCAGTAAAATTTTGAAAAAGTAATCCAATATAATTTAACCGTAATGTCAAAACTACGAAGCAGGTCTGGATAGTTACTCTACGTACAGTAGCTGTCCTAACGAGTTCGAAGGGGAAAAAACCTATAAATAGAATATCTTACAAATATCATCACACGGCGTTTTTATTTCATGTTAAGAAGTTCAACAAAATTATTTAAAGCGGTTTTCTGTGGTACGCCAGTCATTTTTGCAAAAATAAAACACACAAATTAAAAAACGTTAATTATGAAGTCATTTCATACCATGAAGCAGTAATTTCTAACTTGTTTATCCTCAAAAACAGCAAAATCACTAAAGTTGCCAAGGAATTCTTAGACCAAAAACAAATTTTTTTATTTCATCTTTTGTTAGGCTGCTCTACGTTTTGTAAAAGGAACAAATTAATACCTTGTCACATCATTTAGCTTACAAACAAACTGATCATGTAAACAAAAAAAGTGACAAATTATATTATCTCGTAGTCAGATTAAAGCAAACTCTGTTCTTCTAAAAAACTTTATCTTGGGGAATCTTTGAGCTTTTTCACGAAAACTACTAAAAACAAGTTTTACGCAAAACGACTATTCGTGGCGTTGCTTTATTTGATTCTCAAATTGCTTCCCTTTCTTGAAAGATATATATTTTAGAAAATTATCTGCCCCTGTACTTGATAATGAATTCAATAAAATAATTGATTCTTTGTTAGTTTCTGCTTTTTTACGAGCAGAAGCTTCAAAGGAGTAAAAAGAAAATACAAGATCAAAAGTGTATATCGGGTATACCAGAGAAAGAAAGGACACTTTGTTCAGTATTTTTTCGGAAATGAAAATCCCGAAATTAAAAATTTTTACTGGGTTGTTTAAGGGCATCAACAGCACTTTTACAGAATATCAGAGAAATCTGCTGCAAATTACAATATGTAAGTTTATATGAAATTCAAATAATGCCTCAAAATTACAATGACAGAGCTCCCAATAAAACCTTCATCACATACGTTCATGTAAGCTGGCAAGTGCTTTTCGCTATTCTTTACACAAGTGCTTTGTATTTATCTTCGGAGAGTTTTAAATTTCCAAAGAAATAATTGCTTTAGCTGGGGTATGTTGGGAAGAAAAAACAAACATTCCTTTCATTGACACTCATAAAACCGAGGTTAATAGAGAAAGTTACATTCAGTTATAAGATGACAATATTGACAATTTTCTTCCGGATTGCTAGCGACTTTTCTTAGAAACAATTACGTGTTTTAGCTATTTGGGGCTCCTTCACATACTAGCACGTCTGGAGCAGGTTGCCACGGAATTCATCAAAAAGGACAAATGGACTTCGCAAAGTTCTGAGTGCAGCCCAATGAATTATGCTTTATGAGACTCTGTGAAGTAGAAAGGCTATCGAGGAGTGCGAGAAAAATTGACCAAGCATGGATTTAAGGACAAGTTAATTATGTCATGAGAAAAGTTAAAGATAGAAGAAATACCAAAAAAAAATTCTTTTTGGGAGAAACGGCTTTGTTGACTTATGTAGAAAGTTGATGACCACATTGAGCACAGACTAAAATAAGATACAAAGGAGTAAACTCCCATAATTTGCAATCGATATCTTAGATTTAAAAAAATATTGGCGATCACTCTATGTTATTTTGAAATTTTGCCATACATTTGGTGTTTTCGGTTGTCGAGAAAATGTTTAAAAAAGCGCTTTGGTCGCCGTGTCCTACGAATATTTGGCTTGTACCAGCAGGACACCAAATTTTAATGATGTTATTATGACATCGAGGGTCTTTTCTAACCACTCTTAATTTTTTTCTGAGTAGGCCTGAACAGAGGATAATTTATAGCATTTGACGATATAGGTTTTTGCGTGCTGGGAAAGACTGCCATAAAATATTGTGCAAAACTTAAATTTGGAAGTCGAATCTCATTTACAAAAAGATTTGTCGCTTTTTCTTTCAAACATAGGATGTAATGACGCGTGCAAATATTGTTTCGACGTCGTAATACTTGATACGTCACAGTATTCCATAGAAATTAATTAACGTTGTAAACATATAACTTTTAAAAACGCGAATCAAAATAGCTTATCGACTTCGATATCGCCATATTTGTATTTCTGGGTTCAGTACAAAGTTGACTTGGCAAAAAATTGCTGTTTGATTTTTTAATAAACAATATATACTAGTTTGGATATGTGGTTGCAACTCTAGTTATTATTAGACATGTTACAGTAGTTGCCAAATAAGTTACAGTTATATATGGTTATTACTGCAATCGTGGAGAGTAATAGCTTTTATACAATGGCTCAGCACTTTTCAAGTGGTAAAAACGCTTGAAGATGACGTATAGCTATAATTTTTCATCTTGTATTGTTTGGATATGATGTCATGAGTAAAGCAGATTTAAGAGTTTATGGTGCACATTGTACATTATACTAAATTTGTTTGCCTCATTAAGGAAGGAAATAGGCTACAAAATTACCTGCTTTGTTTTTCAGCCGTTTAAGGTAGTATAGTTGTTGCCGCAAGTGATAGTTCAACCTATCAACATAGCCAGAACAACTTTTGGTTGTGGCCCAACACAATTTTTCTCGGTATTCATCAGTTTTGTTAAATCACTTTGTTTTTTGAAGATCGACATTTTCCAACTTCTATTTTAGTCAATTTAAACCTTAAGTTTGTTGGACGACTTTTATTTAGTTAGGCAGCCATTACATCTAAAAACATTTTTTCTTTTCTCAGCTGGTTCAAAAAATTGGATCGTGGCCCCCTATCTTTGCCTATGGTTCAATCCAGTGTACTACAAGAAACCCAAAAAAACTGTTTTGCTTGAAATTATCGTGTCATTTAAAAACTAGAAACTTTAGCCAAAACTATTGCGGTTTTGCTTCATTGCTGCAAACACAACTTAATAATTAAGCTTCATAATTGTGTGTTTTTAACAGTGCGTGAGGTTAAAATATCTTGAAAATAAGTGTTTGTTCACAACACGTTTTATGACCTCATATTATGCTTATTGTTTCGTTGTTTCCTTTTCCTGTTTTGCAATTCGCAATGTCCATTTTTGCCGTTCTTTACAAAATCTTCAGCAATAATTATCTTTGGCAAAAAATTTTGGCAAACTAATACATTATTATTATTCGAGTAAACTGACGTATTTTATCAATGTATTTATTCCAAGTTGCAGAAATAAATCATTAGGGGCTAATATAAAAAAGATAACGTCATTCTTATATCATGTCAATAAAAAATACACTTGAATAAAGCAATGCTTTTCTCATTTTTCTAATGCATTATTGATTCTACCGAAAAAAAGCATTTGTTTTATTTTTGTTGGTAACAATACAACGAAAAAAATATGTTAGATACGATTTAGTACTGTCTATAACTGTCTTCCACTGACAACAAGTTTTCACCTTTGAGCGGTAATTGCGGACCTACAAGGCCAAGTAAGAAACAAAACTTGCAAAAATTTATTGTTTATCGATATTTGGAGTGGAACCATGCAGCTGTGTTGCGTCAAAGCTGAATTCTTGCTTCTGAAATGCCTAAAGTTGTCTCTTTTGCAAAACTTAAAACTAAAGTTTATTTTATTAAGTTGGAAAGAATATTGGTACACTGAAAAAAATGAATGCACCTCAAATTTTATGTAAGGGCCTCCGAGGTCCATATGTAACCGAGACTCTGATCTACTTGCTTACAGAATGTACTTATAGCCTCTGTTTTTTGCTGAGTAACCAAGCATTTAAGTTAAAAGCCCTCAATATCGCTGCTGTTTTTCGTCGGCTCTAACAGGTGTTCAGATGACTTGGGGTTCATTAAAGTAAGGGTATTTTCTAAGATATAGTAGCAGAAGTCTTTGTTTTTAAATTTACCAAAGCTATGCAAAGGTATAGTTTTTATGTTGTTTAACATAAACAAGTTTTATCTAAGATCATGTTTTTAAATAGAATAATGCTAAAATCTGGATTAATTCATTTTTCTGTTTATTTGAACAGTATGTCTCTCAGGCTCGCAATTGCTGCTTGTGTCACAAAACAATAATCGCAGCTTTAGGGTTGAAATAAAGTACAATGCAACCTTTGGGCGATAAAATAAACTTCAATTTGTCAAGAAAACATTTTTTAAGTCGACAAGCCTTTAATCAGGTGATATAATAGAGAGCTGATGCTCGACATACCTCTGTACCTTTGCCTCAAAAACAGGTGAAAATTATTTTTTTAATTTGCTTTAGAAAAAGAGCATTATTGTTTTAATTAGCCCTGCCTCTTTAAAAAGTCTCAGTTGCACGCTGTCCAACCAAAAATTGCCTCCTTTGTTGTAATATTATATATGCTGCTAAACTCTAACAAATATATTCTGCAATTAACACTTTTTGCAAAGTCTTCAAAAAAATTTCTTTTCCTGAAAAATTTAATTTGATTGTTTATGGAAAATCGAAGAAAGGTTTTCTTGGAAGTCATTAAGCTTTATAGCTTCTCCTCACGTAAATGGTAATCACCAACGTCAGTTATTTGGAACGTCACAAATTAACGACACTTCTTCATCTACTTGTTCGGCACTTCAAGTTTTCCGTGATTTCTTGCTAAGTGATCATCCGGTTACGTTTGGCAATGGAGAATCGAGTTATTCCTTTCAACATGACGTCACAATCGCAAAAAACACCACTGAACTTTTGCGGTTGCGAAACAATGGACGTAAATAAGATTTTTGTTTGGAGAATTTAAGCATAGGTTTTCAATTTTTATTAAACAATTATCTTCCTTGACCATATACTGCTTCCTAAAAGTACTTCGATATCTTTACATTAAGTCGATAGCTATCAATATTGTATCTTCTTTATTTTTAGTTTTTTAAAATTAATATCAATGACGAAGTTAAAATCTGACTTAAAAAATTTTTAATTTGGGAAAATGATGTCACACTTGGCTAATATGTTATGGTTGGTAAATTTTAAACTTTTTTGGTCAATTGCCACCTTTGAAAGCTAACGTGTACTCATATCCTGCGCACAGTGCTCACGTACTAAAAAATACTAGTTTTATTTACATATTTCACTCAAACTCAGCATGGACGAAAGTTAGTTTCAAATTGGCTTAAATCAAATTGAAAGCAGTGCTATGTGGTTCGGCAATCTGTTAAAATAAACAGAGCGCAGGCATGCATATTTAGTACTTTTTGTGCAGTCTCAAGTATCCTATAAAAAAGAATGTAAAGACTTACACTGTATTGTGAAACCTGACTACGCAAAATAGCAAATCTATCGTTACAATGTAAGTTTTTGAGAGCAAAATAGGATTAAATTGAAGGGTAAGATAACATAGCTTGCTGCTGGCATAGTGTAGTTTTCCACAAGGAAAAGAAACTGCTTTCATATTTCTTTCTCTAACGAAGAGCAACGCAGAAATCACTGCATCAACATCAAGTTTCTAACTTATGTCATTGTAATTGCTTTGAGTTAGGGCCTCAGCTCATTACATTTTTCTTATTCTGATGAGACAGTCACGCTTTTGACACATTTTGCAATCTCATTCTCCACATAGACAGCAGCATATTAGGATATACAAAAAGCTGTTATTTGTGGATTTCTTGTTTTTTGATAGCTTGCCTCTTAAAGGATGTAGGCAATTTATACTAAATACCAGGTGCTTGAAAAAGTGTCAAAACCTGAATGAACAAAATTTCTACCACATCTTAAGAAATTACTTAAATAGGTTCTGCCTTTTAAAACTTTTCGAAATCTCAAGAAACAAAAATATAACAACAGTTATTTTACTTGTGATCATTCCCGACAGGTAGAATTGAGCTTCATGAAATGTATAAACAATAAGTGCTCCTTGCGGGAGCAGACTGTGGCTCAATGTAATGCTCGTTTGTTACCGACTATCCTTTTCCAGAATTTTGTATTTAAATTGCGACAAGTTTCATAAGGTTCAATTTTTTTCACTTTTGTGTGATGTTCGCAATGTTTTGATATCTTTTTTTGTAACTTTTGAAATGCTTTCAAAATTTTGTTTAGTCATGCACTTCTGATTTGGTTTCCATTTAGAATTGGACAAGTTTCGCTGTCTGATCTATATACAGGTGCATGGTTCAATTACGTTCGTGAAACTTCATGTGATGTATTTAAATAGGCTTTAGAAACAATGTAAAAATATGCAACACATACTCTAGCTATAAAAAAACTTACAACTATACCCTGCTTTTTTGAAGTATGTGCAGACGTGAAATCAGAGAAAAAGAGGGGCCAAAGACGAAATTCGACTCAAACTTTTCGTAACAAGGGAGCCATATATTGCCTCTGTTGCAAATTCAAAATTTAACAAGGGGATGTTACGTTTGCCCATCTGCTAATATGCTTTCATAATTTTGATCTTGTTTATCTACCACATTAAGCACGGGTTATACCTCATTAAACGTTATTGTCATTCTTCATTCTAGATCCAGCGACTTAAATGCAGTATAAAATTATCGTAATTTTATTTGACAACGGGTCTTTAATAACTTTTTCTAATTGTTGATAGCGTAGGCAAATTTATCCCCAAAATTCATTTTTTACCGTTTATAATCAATAAAACTTCTACGTTAAATTTCTTATGTACTTGTTTTATTCGTTTTAGGTTTTTCAAACTTTATTTATCGGAAGCGATAGACCCTACAAAAATCAATTACCCAGGAGTAATTTTTCTGCAGCAAGTCTTCAGAAAGCTGCCTATTCAGGGTTTGCTGTGCTATTTCTGGTTGTGCATGCTATTGCATTGCATGAACTGGGTTTGGCTGACATACTATCAAGCTTGAATTCTGATCAATATGTTTTCTTCTTTATCCAATCCAAACGGAGTTTGTCAACGATGAACATCAACAAAATTTTGCCAGGCAGGCTTCATTGACTGTATAGGTTTAGTCCTGGCCGGAGACCTAAATTTGATATTTAGACTTGGCTTGATTTTACTATGGGATCAAGTTTGATTCCAGCTTCACAATTTAAGTCGGGTTTGTTGGGATCTAGCTTTTCAACTGACATGCGATAGTGCAACTTTTCTATTTGTAAAGTATATTTAAATTTATTTTTTGTATTATTGTTGTTGCAAAGTTTAGTTGCATTTGGTAAAAATAAACGTTTTATATTTTCTGCAAACAAAATGGCGTAATGTGCTAATTATAGTATTTTACAGTTGCACAATAATGCGTACTGTACATCAGTGATTCTCAATCTTTTTTGATGCTAACCAAATCAAAAAATCCTATGGTACTTGAGACAAAACAGGCAGAGTTTTTCTAACCGTTTGGGAAGGAATTGCGCTGTTGTCCTTTGGAAGACCTTTCATGGATATTGACTTTTTCTAAACAATTTTGATGCTCATTCTTGTTACGCACACTTTTTCTAAGCATTAATTTTGCTGATCACTCGTTCAAATTGGTGTTTTTCAACTTTCATAAAAGCAAAAATACCTTTTTTTCAAAGATACGTTTTTTCCAAGCGTTTGCAATAATTATGTTTACGGCGCTGCTTCTCAATAAGCACTTATTAATCACTTGTTGAAATTGATGTTTTTCAACTTTCATAGACTGGTGGCCCAGTGTAACTGAAGACCCGCAAACCGAGCCTGAGCACACACGCAGTGTATGTACATTTTCCTGCATAATGTTTAGAACGAATAGCTCAAACGACGAAGAAGAAGAAACTTTCATAAAAGCAAAAAAACTTTTTTCGAAGATACGTTTTTTCTAAGCGTTTTCAAAAATCATGTTCACGCGCAGCTTCTCAATAAACTCAGTTTTTGATAATGACTTTTAGAAATGAATTTTTTGGACTTTCATGAAAGCTGATGGTGTTTTTTCGTTGGAGATTCAGTTTACAATTCAAATTTTCTGACCATTTTTTTGCAGGAGTGGGCCTATCAGCATATCCGTAGACTTCTTTGACGCCCTTAAAGAATTAAAATGACGCTTCAAAAAGACGCTACGCACAGGTTGAAAACCACTGCTCTATGTCGTATGGGTTTTCTAGTTAGCCGAGCCGAGCTAAATTTGCTCAAAAATCATATTTAGATTTTCAAAAAGCTTTCTGTAATGTCCTAAGTCAACGTAATGATTTTATCATTGGCGTTTGCTTACTTCTAAGCCTATACAATTTCAAGCTACTGCATTAAACTATGTAGTCAGCTGAAATCGTCAATTGATTTCCACCACATGTAATCTGCATTACTCCTCTCTGAACTTACATAGCTAATGTATTTGTGATTGCCGCAGAGGTGAAGGCTAAAGTTGGTCGAATTGGTTTCGTGAGCATTGTTAAAAGCGGGTATTGTAGAATGACGCATCAACATCCTGGTAAAAGATGGTTCTGCAATCTCAAAAACCAAAATTTGGTGTCAGAATCTTTATAAAAATCTACCATATTTTACCAAGATCCTGTTCTGGTTAAAACAGGGATGCAGCCAGGATTTATTTGATTCTGGGCAGGGAAACAAAAAAAAATACGTTCGTTAGAATCTTTTAAAAAAGCAATTATTTTATACGCAGAACTTTAAGTTTTAAGTGTTAAACTTATACCAGTTTTAAAATTTGGAAATGTAAAATGAAGGAATATGAGACTTTTGTGGGAAGGGACATGTCCCTCTTTTTTTCTGCTCTCTGGATTGAATGTATTCTGCAAAATACAATTGAGTTTAATAGATATTTCTGGTTCTACTGGCCGGGTGTAGCGACGAGATACAGGCAGCACCCTACAGATATTGGTAAAGTTTTCACTCTGCCTTGATTATAACCGGTTGCAGTAGGGCTGAGAAGGTCATGTTTTAAAGTTTTGATTTAAAATATGTGAACTTGTTTAACTCGTCGAATGTAAGATGAATGGAGTATAAGGGAGAATTTTAACTTGTAACGGTCTTTGAGTCAGCCATAAATGTAGTTGTAGTCAACGCTTGAAACCATTATACCGGGGGGGGGGGGGGGGGGGGTGGCAAAACCGCGTCTCGCCAGCCAAGTGTGGCTGTGCTGACTGATGTTGTTTTTATGTGCAGCGATATAGCTTAGGTGAATGCAACCTGCGGTTGGTCACGCTAAACGTTTTGGCCCGTATAAAGGTACAAATGCGCGAATTCGAGCTTTGAAAATAAAGACCTCCAAACAGAAAAAGGTCTGCACCCACTATTTGGATAAAAAACGCGTCAATTTGGGCTTTGAAAATTGTGATCTCCAAAAGAAAAAAGAAAAGATCTTCACTATTAAGTAGCATTAAATACGTCGACCGGAGCATAACAGAGTATTGGGTTGGAGCTCTTTCCATTTTGGCTTTTAGTGTTTGTTGCTCTTTCGTTCAGCAAGTGTGCCTTAAGAAAAAACGTTCGTGCCTTAAGAAAAAACGTTCGTGCCTTAAGAAAAAACCATGCGTGAGTTTATAAGCAAAAAACGGTTCTGCTTGGTCATGCCGATAGCAATCTAACGCAGCCAGCGCTGAACTCGCAGTCTTCCCTCTACAAGTTTGACGAATAGCCCATCGCGTCAGGCAGACAATCTGTCTCTGCTTGAAATCAAATTTAGGCTCCCGACATCGTGGTTTGTGCCAGTTCTGAACAAAGTTTGTGGAAGGTAACTGGAATAAAGAAAAAAGAATAGAAGAAATCAGCAACTGAAAATACCCGGCATGAATAACTCTCTGGATCTACAAGCTTTATTCAAAAACAACATTTTTGAGAATCGCAGCATAATCAAGAAAAGTGGAGAACTTCCGCATTTCGAAAGTTGACATCAACTAATTTCGACGTCTTACTCCAGAGGCATGGTTTATTAACACGCTCCCCAATCGATGGCAATGGTTTACTCCAGTGGTTCCCAACCTTTTTACACCGAGGACCGGTAAAAATTTTTAAAAATGTTCGCGGACCGGCAACAAAAGATCCATAGTGAATAGATCATATATTTGTAACCTTTCTGTGAACCAAAGTTGTCGTTGCGTAACATACTGCAAGATTTTGGCATAAGCTATGTATTTGGGACGAAAAATCGCAACAAAATGGAAATCAAATTAACTCAAACAACAAAATGTTAATTCATTTACATACAAAATCAATGTTAGTGTGAAATTTGCTGCTGTTTCGCTGTCAGTATGCGATCCAAGCGAGGCATAAAAGAAGTTTCTGAAACACGTAGCTGTGCTTCGGCATCCAGCCGATTTCTTTGCTTTGTTTTAATTAAAGTTAGCGATGAAAAAGATTTCTCGCATAAATAGCTAGTTGAAAATACCACCAATAATTTGATTGCTTTGTGAGTTAGACACGAATATTCGTTTTCAAGAGATATCCAGAATTGCGACAATGATTCTTTTTTGTATCTGGACTGCAAAGTACAATCACAGGATAATTCAATCAGATTTTCTTTTTCATGGGGATTAAGGTCGCATGTGTTGACATCTTCGAGGAAAGGATTGTTGATCCAAAAGTTTCCACGTCTAGGATCTTCATGTTCCGGAAAATAATGGTTAAAACTGTTAGCCAACTCTTTTAAGTGTTGACTTACAATGCTCAGTAACTCTTTACAGTTAACATCAGCACTTGCCAAATACTCATTTAAAATTGGAAACATAATTGTATCTCCCTTTTGCACAAGACTATCCCAAAGTGCCAGCTTCTGTTTGAAAGCATCAGTCTTTTTTCTCAGTACAAAGATACTCGTGCAAGGGCCTTGCAGAGAAGTATTAAGCTCGTTCAAACGGCCAAATATATCTGCCAAGTACGCAAGCTTACACAACCACATCTCATCTAACAAAAATTCTGCTAATGGGGAGTTCATTTCTCTCAAAAAGTGTTTTGTTTCTTTACGAAGTTCAAATAGGCGAGAAAGCACTCGTCCTCGTGACAACCATCTTACTTCTGCATGGATAAGAAGATGATCGTGCTGCGAATCCATACTTTCACACAATGCTTGGAAGAGTCTGGAGTTCAGAGGTCGACTTCTAATTGCATTAACAACTTTCACAGCGTTAGTAAGTACGTTTTTCAAATCAGGTGAAAGCTTTTTTGAAGCCAAATGCTCTCGGTGGATGATGCAGTGAGTAAACAGCATTTCTTTGTGCGCAACTTCTTTAATTTTTGCCACCACACCAGAGCGATAACCAGTCATGCTCGCAGCTCCATCAGTACATACTCCAACGCAATTTGCCCAGTTTATGTCTTTCTCACTAAAGTACGTGTTAAGAAGCCTAAATATTTCTGACCCGGTGGTACGTCCTGGTCAGTCAATGTAACAAAGAAGTTCTTCCTTAAAATCTGTTTTTCCCTTGTAGCGCACGAAACATAGAAGAATGGCACAATTACTCACGTCAATTGACTCGTCGAGTTGAATAGCAAAATAGGGTGATTTCTTTACCTCCTCTATTACCTGCTGTTCAATGTCCATTGCAATATCTTCAATCCTTCGTTGAACTGTATTGTTGGAGAGTGGTATGCCATCAAATTTTCGAGCTGCTTCAGGACCCAAAATTTGTTCAGCCGCAGATAAGATGCACGGCTTTATTAACTCTTCCCCGATTGTATAGGGTTTTTTTGTTTTAGCTATTTGTAGGGAAATTAGGTAGGATGCATGTAGAAAAAATTTTTCGGTAGTTGTCATCTTTTTCATTTGTTTTTTGGTCATTCATATGAGAGCGTAGGCGTTCAAAATATTCAAGGGGCTTGTCTTTAAGATTGTTGTGTTTTGAATGGAAGTGACGAGCAAGTTTGGAAGGTTTCATAGCGTCATTTGAGAGAATTTGGGAGCACACTAAACATAAGGGCCGTGGCGATTGTTCACTGCATGGAGCTACAGTAAAACCAAGCTCCAAGTATTTTTTATGGTATTGCCTGACAAATTCCCCTTTTCGTTTCTTACTTCCTCCTGTGACATTCGAGTTATCTGCACATGTCCTTTTCGTAGTTTGCTCTACACTTACAGTAGCCCTACTAATACTAGCTTGATTTCCATTTTGAGAATTATCTGTTTCAGAAGTCTTAGTTTTATCCTTTTTGTTAAAATACACCACAATACCTTGTTGTTTTGTTGATTCCATACTTATTTTTCTGCAGTTTCACAGTACAAGCTATTACAGCATCTCAAAAGTAAAAAATTACTTTGCACAGCATTACATCAATAAACTTTTAGAACGCTAGACGTAGTTTATGTCGAAGCAATTTTAACAAAATCACTTATGACGAAACAAACTTAGGTCAAACATGAATCTAGAAGGTAATCGGAAGGTTTACCTTGATTAATTATTGTTAAACAATTTTGCGGTATCAACGATGAAAGGCGAGATCGTCAGTTTTACCGCTGCAAATCAACCAGGCGTAAAATGAGTTTTACAGAGAGTAACATCTTTGCAACGGTTATGATTCCATATTAAAATTATCTTGGCAGAAAATAAGATACTTCGCGGACCGGCAAAAAATTTACGCGGACCGGCGGTTGGAAACCACTGGTTACTCCATGTTTATTGACCTACAGCGGTGTAAATTTTTCTTGTTTTAGGTACAGCCACGGTATCGTTTAACCTTTCGTATATATTGTTAAAAGCCAACTAATTTATCATCTTTTTCCAGCAGCCGATATTGGTTTTAAATTTTTTCATACTTTAGCTCTGCCACAATACCGTCTAACCTTTTTTGTATATACCCCATGTTTATCAACCTTTGGCGTTTTCAATTTTTTAATTGAAAAACGGTCACAGTGTTGTTTGTTCAATTTCTGCTACTCACGCGTAGGGTTGGCACTGTTTTTCTGATGAAGCTTGGCGTATCTGCCAAGCGAAACGTTAATAAAAAGTATTTTGATATTGCTTGTTCCATGTATCAATTCAAACCGGCAGAACAACAACATTCCTTACTTTTTGAGAATGTTCCCAAGAAGCTTGTACTTTATTGATACCTTTTGAAATCATAGATGATTCATTTTGTTTTTTGTTGACCAACTGTGTCAAGCTGATAAAGCAATAGTTAAATGAGATTGATGAAAGGCAACGATAAGTCTATACGTAATTCCAAGACCGACAAATATTGCTGTATTTTTCTTTTCACAAATACAGTAGCTTCTCGTTTTATCGCCATCAGTTACGTTTAACACTGGGTTTTCTTTGCTTTTGTAGATGTCAAGTAAAACTAATTTAACTACACCCAAAATTGTTTGAAACTTGCTGCTCAGTACTGTCTGCAGCGCAATAGGCTACAAAAGTGAAAAACTGTATTGGCCGGGTACATTATTCTTAAACAGTACAGTAAATACAACTTATCCTCTTCTAGGCTGATTAGTTTGTTTCCTTATTCTGATAAGATAGCCCGAAACAGCTACCAGCATTTATGTGTATGAGCTCATGCTCAGTATGGGTCAAGCAGTCTACCCGTCGTGGTGGCCCAGTCTAACCGAAGACTCGCAAACAGAGCATGAGCGCACACTCAGTGTATGTACATCTTCCTTCCTAATGCTCAGAACAAAGAACTCAAACGACCAAGAAGCTACGAGCAGAATTGCGTAAACACGTGTCTGACAGTAAACGCGCTGTAAAAGGCTCAAGTTCAACTGTGAGAATATTTTGTATCTAGTCGAAGCATAAAATTCATAAGAATTAATTTTTTTGAAGAAGAAGACTTGAAGAGCTTTTGAAACTTTTTCTACTAATACATGATATTTAATTATGATTATTAGACCTTCTTCACAGCAAGATAAACAACGAGATCAAAAGCCAAGCGCAAAAAGCAAGTCTTATCTGGTTTGTACTATGCGGAAGTGTTTTTCAGACATAACCCCCAAGCCTATTCTCAAATCTCGGTCACAACACCAAGTATAAGTTTCATACACTCTTTTTTTACGGACAATTTAATATTTCTTGGACTTGGCCTTATGACATAACTTGGTACGCATGTAAAGAATTGAATGGGAAAAAGGTTTATTAAACATTAACAAGTTTCTCGATTGCTTTTCGTGTATGCTACAGGTAAAGGGGGTCCGTGAGTTATCGCTGCCATTTTAGAAACTCAGAAGTCTTGTTTTCAGAGGTATTTTTATTCCGCTTGCTTCATATTGTAATAACAAGAAATCCTTCAAGTTTTTTTACATGAGTTACGTTAGCACACCTCTATGTGTGCACCACCCATGAAGCAAACACGTTTTAAAAACACTGGATTTAAATCTAGCCTGTCCATCAAGCTCACTGCTATCTCTTTTCGTCGCCGCTTATTTTCTGGCTTACGTTAGCCTATAGCAACTATACTTTACACGCATAAAGTCACAAAACTTTTTGGCGAAATTTTTTGAACAGTGGAGCGTGGTATCTGCAACTGTGCAGAAGCCCTCTAGACCAGTGGTTCCCAACCTTTCTCTAGTCATGGACCCCTATAACAAAATTATCAAGCCTGCGGACCCCAAGCTATAAAATTTTCCTGGAACTCGTTTAACATACCAGTTATGCTGGCGATATGCTACTAAGCTACTAAGTGAAATTTTAACGACCAGTAGTTTTTACAACAAATTTTAATCGAATGAAAGCCGAAAAGTTGCGAAAACAAAAGTTGGATGAATTATACGAGATAAACCACGATTACCATGTGCTTATATGAGTAACCTAACGCTACATTATATACAATTTAATGAGACGGCTGCTGTTGCTTTTCCTGAACCAAAAGACTGAACTGTGGCTGAGTTTTTGACAATGCAACACGCATATCATCTTTAACATCCAAACGATTTCGGTGTTTTGTTTTTATGGTCACAAGAGCCGAAAAGCCTGCCTCGCAAAGGTAAGTGGTTACAAATGGAATCAGAGCATTACATGCTTGCTTCGCCAGGGATGGGTAGGTTTGTCGTTGTGAGCACCAAAATTGTTCCCCTGTTTTAGAATTAAATTCTATGCGTAATAGCTCGTTTGCTCTCAAATCAATAAGGTCATCTTTGTTGAGATCTTCGTCGCAAATGCTGTTTAAGTCAACGAGGAAAGGATTTCGAATCCATGTTTCACCTTCTTTCAACAGGTTATCCATATTGAAATAACCTTTAAACGAGATTTGCAGTGTATCCAAGTGTGCACAAAATTGTTCCCTCATAGAGAGAAAAAGTTCACATTCTCTTTGAGTTTCATTCGTCAAGAAAAGATCTTCTAACATTGGGAAATTTGCATAATTACCCGCTTCCATTCTACGCTTCCAAAGTGGCAATTTGCCCAAAAATGCTTTCAGCTTTTCAGTTGCATCAAATATTGTAACACCTGGCCCTTGAATGGCACGATTAACGTTGTTAATGTGACCGAAAATATCGGCTAAGTAGGCCATGCCGTATGAAAAGCTTTTACAGTCAAATTTTTCAGAAAAGGGACTTCCTTTGTTTTTCAGAAAGATTGACACTTCGTGTTTAAGCTCCTGCATTCGTTTCAAAACTTCACCTCTAGAAAGCCAGCGTACCTCCGAGTGGTACAAAAGTACCTCGTTATCTGACCCTAGTTCTTGACATAACGCTTTGAAAATACGGTGGTTTACAGCTCTGCTTCTGATGAAATTAACGATTTTCACACATATTGACAGAACGTCTTTGAGACTTGCTGGTAAAGTTTTTGCTGCTAAGGCGTACCTGTGCAGGAAGCAGTGAGTGACAACCACGTGAGGAACTTCGTTTTTGACTAAAGCAGCAAACCCAGATTTGTTCCCGAGCATAGCTGGTGCTCCATCAGTACATATCGAGCCGAGTTTCTTTTTCCAATCGAAATTTTGTTTTTCAAAAAATTCTTTTACCATTCGAAATACATCGATTGCCTTTGTAGTTTCCAACAGAGGCTCACAAAATAAAAATTCCTCTTTGATTTTCTCACCGTGAGCATAGCGCACAAAAACCAAAAGCTGGCTGCATTGGGAAACATCAGTGCTTTCGTCAAGCTGCATACTAAATGCAAATGGTGATGCTGCCAACTCTTCCATGACTTGCTTAAGAATATTTTCTGCAATATCAGCTATTCGAGACTTAATAACATTGTTTGACATTGGTATAGCTTCGATTTTTTTCCTCTGTTCTGAACCACAAACTAGCTCAATCATTTCTAAGGCACAAGGTTTTATCAGTGTTTCTGCAATCGTATGTGGCTTTTTCTCCTTGGCAATTCGATAAGCCACTTTGTAAGATGCTTCAACCAAAGGCTTTTGAGTTGGAACAAAGCCGTGTTTTACCAAAGTTCCACTTTTTTCAAACCGAGCCTTTTTATTGCGAAATGCTTGGGGGCTGTCGGAAACATTTCGTGGGTGAATAGTGCTGAGGTGTTCCTTTAATTTCGCTGGCTTCATGCTACTGTTTGCAAGAACTTTACCACACAGGAAACATTGAGGGTTTTCTGTACCATCTCGTTCCGTTGTAAAAGTGAAACCATATGATATATAATCGTTATTATACTTTCGCTTTTTTGCCATTTCAGTTAGCTAAATCCTAACAATATTAAATCTTTCGCTAAATCTTAATAATAATAATAGTCTTGTAGCTGATAATATCATTCACTGCCATGTGCTGCTTCTGCAATAAAACAACATTTGGTTACTGAAACCATGCTGTGAGTTTGGACGAAGTTAACTACGGAGTAATTCTAATTGTTGATATACATTGCGATGTCATAATGGCTACTGAAGTTATCTATCGGCTATTGATTCATTAATGACTTTTCACTTTTGCATCCATGTTGACCTTGCGCAGGTAGCCTAATTGCTTACAGTTGTGCTAAAATTCATCAAGGCATTCACGGACCCCCTTAAACCATTCCACGGACCCCCAAGGGGTCCGTGGACCCCAGGTTAGGAACCACTGCTCTAGACTCTACAGCAGGGGTGCCCAACCTTTATTGACATGGGATCTACTTTTACATTTTCCAGTCTCTGGAGATCTACCAATCTGGCAAAGGTGTGAAACAAAACAAATCGAGCCTATGCTGGTGGGTCTATTGGTATATCTCAGTTACACGTACAACTTACATTTACATAATGTAGTTAATAAAAAACATAATGCATAATGCTCTAAACCAAAAACATATTTAAATTACATTTATTTCATGGAAATACATTCATTTATAACGTTAGTGAGACACCTGGCTCTGGGGCGATGTAGGAAGTTCTTCGTAGCCAGGGTAGTGGCTGGTGGTTACAAGTCTCAAGCAAGCCAGAAGATGTTAATCTGTAATAACCGATCTGTATCTAGATTAAGTTATTTTCATGCGAGAAAATACAGATTCACACGAGTAGGTTGATTCAAAACAAGCTAATATACAAAAATCAAATCTTTTTATAATGGAATATTTCTCTTCTAGCAGCAGTTCCAAGATCTTCCCTATTTCAGTGGAAGCCCTGGATTTTCCCTCTATGTCATTTTGAAAGGAAGAGTATTTCATTTTCCACTGCAGTTATATTCAGCTGAAAGAGTGCTCCAATTTCGCAGGCAATGTTGTCCACATGTATATCTGTCGCAAATGGGAAAGCACATGTAGATGACAATAGGCTCAACTGATGCAAAGTCAATGAAACGCTCGTCAAATTCTGATGACAGGCTTTGCATCTGCTTAATGTGACGTGCACTATTGAACTGTGCAGTAATTTTGCTCTGAAGCACAAGTTCTGAATTTACGTCTTGAAAGTAGCGCGCAGATCATGGCATTGCAGCTTGGTTGAGAGCAGCTGTAGCTTGCGTTTAAATGGGTTTACAGAGCTGACCATGTCAACTATATTTTTCTCTTTTCTCTGCAGCTCTAAATTTAGTTCATTTATCAGTGCAGTAAGGTCAGTGAGAAAAGCCAAATCTAGGAGCAGCTGTTCAACCTCAAGCTGTGCATATTCTTCATCTTTAAATTGCTTGAGTAACTCTTTTATTTCAGGCAACAGCTCCCCAAATCTTTCCAAAAATCTTCCTATGCTCAACCACCTCACATCTGTATGGAGCAGCAGGTCTATGTGCTCTACCTCAGCCTCTTCCAAGTGAGCGCGGAAAAGTCTTCTCTGCAGGCTCCTTGCATGAATTGAGCAAACAATTTTCATGGCAATATTCATCATCTCTTTCTTATTTAATACTTTTCCACATAAAACCTGTTGATGGATGATGCAATGATAATGAATAAAGGTTGGATAAGAGTCATTCTGTTTGCGGAAAGCAATAAACCAATTACTACTGCCCACCATAGCGGGTGCCCCATCAATTATAATGTAAATAAGCTTGACGAGTGGCAGCTTGGTTTTGTTAGCAAAATTCATGAATGCTTGGAATGCCTTTATCCCGTAGATGTCCTTTAAGAGGCAACATGCAAAGAGCTCCTTTTTGTAGTCATGTTCTCAAACACTATTCTAATGAAAGTGCACAGTTGCGCCATATCCACAGAGTCTGTTGACTCATCAAATTGAAGTAATAGCATTCCCAGCTAACAATCTCTCTCTCCAACTGAGCTGCAAGGTTTCCTCAAATCGCCTTGTCACCGTATTTCTCGACAACTGAAGGTCTTTGATTGATGAGATAATGTCATCCTTGCTTTTAAAATTCCCTTACAGTCAATCAGCAACTTCTATAAACGTTTCCTTGACCATTTCTCCATCTTCGTTTCAAGAACGTGGCAAACTCGGTATGATGCTATCTTAGCTGCCTTACTTCTCGTGTTTGGCTTGGTAAAAATAGACTGTTGTGTAGCTAGTTGTGATTTCAGCTCCTTTAATTTTTTTTTTTCATTTAGAAAAAAACGTTTTTTAACCCTTTGAACCCGACATTCCCACATTTAAAAGCTCTCCGACCCGAGATTCCCAGCCAAAAATTTTCAAAAAAAATCATTTTCTTTTTTTTTTTGTTTTGGGATTATGAATCGCCTGCAGCTCTCAAACCAACTTCAAAATCAGTGTAATAAACATTGAAATAGCCTTTGCAGGTGCAGATATGATCCTTATTGTACATTTTCATGTTTGGCCGGAAAACCGGCCTTTCGGGTTCAAAGGGTTAAGAAAATTTTTAAAGTTAAAATTTTGCAGATTTAAGTGGCATAATCAGAATCGTCAGTCATTGCATTAAATGTCAACTTTAAAAACAAAATTGATTAAATTAAAGAAACACCCACTTCGCTAGTAGAAAGCTGTTACCAATAGCGTTGCTAACAACAACAGGGTTGCCAAATTGAAAAAAATGTACGTATACATAAGGATTTAACTTTTAGTTCGGCAAACTCTTATACCTGTAAAAAATCACCCGCGATCGATTTCCAAGGCTTTGAAGATCGACCGGTAGATCGCGATCGACTGGTTGGGCACCCCTGCTCTACAGTTTGTAATTCAGTTTCTTCTTCTGATGTTTGAGGCCGGCCAGCTCTCTTTGTAGCACATTGCTAATCTCCATTAACTTTTTGAGTCATGATTAGATGGTAGCCCTCGCTGGTGGTTCTCTTCTATATTTGCATCTAAATTTTGAGAGGCTTGGAAGTGCGACTTCGTCTCTAAAAACCAGGTTCCAGCAGAGCGCTCAATTTCATAAACTCCCGTGTTGATGTTAAATCTAGAAGTTTCTGCTTAATCACTAAATAAATTATCGTTTGAAACCTAATCATTTCAAAAAATATCTGTTAATAGAGAAAGAACTTTAAGTATTATTCTTTATTGCAAAACTAAGCAAATGTAAATATCTCAAAAAATAAATTTGGTGAAGTTTTGAAATTTTAGCGATAATTTATAGATACCCAGTACTATAAAGTTTTCTTTCGCTACATCTGTGCTAAAACAGCTGGCGCAACTATTGTTTGAGACATTTTTGCAACCGGTGCTTTTTTAAAAGATGTGTTCGGTCAGTGATCCAACAAAAGTCTCTTTTCAACGCTTGTGTTCAATACTCCACTTGCGGTTAGTCCAATTTAAAACCGAGCACCGTTTCAAGTTCATGATGTGTGCAGACAAACGCGCATAAACTTGTATCTCCTTTGTCTTGTCGCAATTTGGTCGAATTTCTGCCTACCGACATCAATATTCTTCGTAAATGACGGTAATTTTTTTCAAATGACTCCAAATATTGCAGCTTGAATTTTTCGTCGAAAGGAAGAATCTGGTAAATATAAGTAGATATCTATTGTTACACTGAATCGAAGTAAACCTTAGTCTAAAAGATGTAATCTTGTTAACTGGTTCGGCAATTGGCGAAAAAATATACATCAGTTTTCACTAATTTATGATTGCGTCATTGGCTAAGAATTGCACAAATAGATACAATCTAAGAAGCAAAAAATGAATTTAGAAAGGTCATCGTTGTGTACGTTGCATTGATATACTCTACATCTCAGGCCAGTATCTGCAAACTTTTCACGTTTTACGAGGATATGTTGCTAAAAGATTTTTATTTTTTTGTTTTCCTAAACCGTGGAGCGATTTTTTTAGAACAATCTACTATAGTGCAGTAAAAAAAAATTTATTGTAAATAATTTATTTCGTGTCATAAATTTTTTTTTATTCGCCATATTTGTCCTGCATTCACGAGAAAGCTAATTGTATCGCTATATTTTGGACTGGACGTCCGCACTCGCTTTGGAGTTGTCGTTTCCGAGGTGTCTGGGCCACCTGTCTTCCACATAAAGGTGGGGTCGTCCCGTTAAGTGCCTTGCCCAACGACACAACAAGCGAACTTGCCGGCTTGTTTTCCGCAACATCCCCTGAATGCCGAGCACCAAGCAAGGAAGCTGTGAATATCATTTTTTATAGTCTCTTGGTATGACTCGACAAGGGGATTGAGCCCCAGGTCTACCGACTGCGAAGCAGACGCTTTAACCACTACGCCATCGCGCCGGTATTTAGCTATTAACCTGGTTTCCTTCCTTTGCACTCAGTAAAGGCGACCGTTAAAAAAATATTTGCTTTGGATATCAAGTATCGAACTATGAAGACCATATTTTTTCGTTTTTAATTCCTTTCTGTGCAAATCGAATGAGTTTTTATAAAGTAACATTGACATTTGAAGCGAAAAACTGCCATTTGTTTCTACACTTTAAGTAAAGTCGTGGTCGGTCATTATATTTTATAAAATCGTAGACATTAAACTATTAACCTAAGTCAGATTATGATGTCACGATTTTCTATTTTAGAATGATCAGGTAAAAAATTAAAATTTTCTACAACATAAGTTACAGTTCGAAGGTTTTCTAGCCTCAATTATGGCAGAAAAAAACGTCACAATTGATGAAACTCGAAGATCAGACAAAAAAGTTAATAGAACATGTCTGGTAATTACAGCTAACATTTAATTTCTTTTAGTGAGCATCTTCGCATGAAATAGCACGAAATCTAAAATGGTAAAAACTTTGTGTAAAGATTCTTACTGATGCAAGTGACTAAAATGACATGAGTTTATTTCTGTTGCTATTTTAAAATTTATTATAGTGTCAATTTCTATTCATTAAATGATAACAGTTTGTCGAAATGTTTCAGCATTCTCTTCACGCAAACAGAAGCACGAAAGCCTAATGTAAGACTATCATTAAAAACACATCAAAGTATACTTTTTGATTTAAAAAAATTGTCATTGACAAAAGAGCAAAGTAAGTTTCATGACGTAGAATAAAAATAAGACAATCTGTTATAAACCCCTTTTAAAAAATTAAAGAGTATAAATTGTATTATACTTGTATTTGAAAAGAAGCGTTTTAGCTATTTTACGTCAACTATTATCAATGCAAAAGTGCAAATTTTTATTCAGAGTTATATTAAGTATTAACACGCAATACGTATGTATAGGCTACAACTCTCTTATACATTTTGTGGTTGAAATGCGATCTAATGTTTGATGAATAAAACGTCTTATTTCCCACCCTAGATAGACCGCCTAACCCCAAACTGGTCTCACTAGCATCATAGTAACAAAATTGCATCTCTTGATGAAAACATTTGTTTTCTTTGGGACTAAAATGTTTTCAAGAATGTCCTAATTTAATTGCTTTGAAGAAATCAGTCTCAATTCTTTAAATCTTCTTCAAAAACATCAACAACTCGCCAGTATTACGTCATCATGTGTTTTTTCTTTGAAATTCTGTCAGCATAGTAATTAACTAATAATTATGGTGATGTGGATATGGTTTTCATAAATTTAAAGAAACCACCGTCAAGTGTCTATTTATTTTAGGTGCTGCCTTAAACTTATTTATAAAGCTTGCACTATTTGCACCAAGCCTATTGAAATAGCATACTGTGGTCAGCGAACAAATCAAAGAAAATTAAATTGCAAGAAACTTTCAAAAGGTTGTGCTGAAACAATATCTCTACATCCCACACGCGGAAGCTTATATGATTGCAAATGCTGAGTTTTGATCAACTGGAAAATTTAGTCAGTGTTACCCCTTAAACTCTGTTAAAAGTAGTGATGACCTTGTAACGAAGTAGCTTATTATTTTGGAAAACTGATTTCAAAGTGCAATTTTATTGGTAAATTTTTATTTTATGGCAAAGCATTTGTGCTCATTGAAAATAAGTGCATCAAAAAAGCGCAACCTAGAATGTTGATATTATTATGAGAGGGGAGCAATAGAAAGAAAGTTGAAACTTCGTTTTTCAGAACTGACTCCTGACATATTTCTGCAGCCGTCAAACCTAAGGTTGTGCAAACTCTGTTTTACGGGTTCATTGAATTTGACACATCATTGGAATATAACCTACAGATATTACAAAAGCGAAATTAAGAGTACCACTACGAAAATTGTTGACAAGCACTAAAGTAACTTATAGCCTTTTTAATACCGGGTTTTGAATTATTAAAAGTTTCACTTTCCAAACACAATCTAGCATTACTAAACTTATACTATGATATCCGATTGCTTTACAATAGATGCTACCAGCGTCTTTTAACTTATGAGATTTTAGCAAAGCATTTGCGTCAGAAAATTCATATTATTTGGATGCAAGTGCTGGGACTAAATATGACATGCAGCTTCTATTGCCTTGAAGCCATTTCATATTTGTGGTTCCTATCAAGGTTGCTTCAAGAAAATGCTATTTAATTCTTTATGTATTTTTAGCTGCATGGGGGAGAGCGCATATTAAATTGCTCCGCATAGGTTACGCATCTAGGGTTACAAATAACAAATATTTATCTTTCTTTCTAGCTGACTGGTAACTGCAAGATTTGTCTGTGTCTGTACTTTAAAACTAACTGTGTCCAACATACGGGTTTCAGTCGCTCGGTTGATTCGCCGTTCTGGTTCTTTACGAGCACAACAATGTAACTGATAAGCGGCTGCTGTTTCTTCTTTTGTGGCGTCATTGGAGCAAAACAGAGTGTTGAGGGATGCACCTTTAACCAGAAGGTTATATAGCGCAGTAAATACCGTTTTGGTTTCAGTTTGTAACCACTGGTAACTAGTCAGCAAGGAGGGGTGAGTTACACTTGCTGTTTGTACGTTTTATTGCTGGTTACAAGAGATGATGCTATTTTAAAAAAATCAAAATTGATAAACACTCCTGTAATGTCGCATACTTTCTGTGAAAACATATTTCATAACCATTGAATAGTTTTTAATTTTTTCTAATGTGGAACAAAGTTGAAATATAGGTGTTTTGACGCCAAGCATAATTTTATTTTTGCATAACAGCCAAGTAACAACTGAGTTAAAGAGCATTTTATAACGACTTACAATGGTCGAACTAGAAGCTCTAATAAAAAATTATCGAAATAAAAATGGTTTACTTAAGTGTACCAATCAGGTTTTTGCACAAGCTATAAACTTAAATTTTCGCTTTATGCCTTTTTGTGTCGTGCAAGTGGTGTTATTTCTAAGCAAAAGATCACATATTGAATGCCTAAGAACTGAAATGAATAGTAAAGCCTGCATTGGCACAAGTGGTCTATTTAACGGGGCCTCATTAAAACAAGAAATCGAATAAAGTTTGAAAGTGTAAAGACCTAAAAAATCAGTTTGCCTCGGTTTCTTTCTTTTGGAGGCTGTGGCAAAGTAAAAGAAGATTTTTGAAATTAAGATATGAGATTCATTAAAGTGACTTAGTGTTTCAAAATCTTGATTGTCATGGTTATAAAAATGCAAATCCAAGAAGTTTATTTTTTAGATTTGCGTAGAGCCCGGCTACATTGAGATGGCATGCTTGGTTAGATATTAATTTTGATAATTTTGCAATATGCAATACTGGCACCGTTTCAGACAATTTAAGTAGAAAAAATTGTCTCGTAAGGAAGCTCAATGAAAGAATGGCGATTATACTGGCATAACCTAATAGTTTGAAAGTATAGGCTAGATTAAGCTTACCTTTCTTTATTTAGTTTAATTGTGGGATTTTTTGCTTAATTAACCTGAAACAATACTGAGTAGTATAAAGAATACAACAAAAGTAAATACTCCTAGCTTGGCCTATCACAACCTCAAAATTAAACTTTTTGCTTTGACTTTAGTAACAGTGGCGATGAGGTAATTTGTAAACGTGGCTTTTTTCCTAATTCAGAAGTTTAAAAAGTGCTTCCCATTCTTTTTTATTGAAGGCTTCAAAAGATATGAAACCAAATTGGATCTTAATTTTTTCTGCATGCATTTGATTGCTACTTTAGGCTCAGGTAAAACAAAAACAATTAATCACATTACGGCACTTATCCAAATTTCCCATAAAACATAAATTTGAATTCAAATATTTTTAGAACTGCGTCAGCAACTACTTATTATACAATTCAAGGCTTTTAAATGGAGTTAGGGATAAGGAAGTTCAAACCTACCATTTGTTCTTCTAAAAGCAAATAAACCTATGCAAATGCTTGGAAACCTTCTTTTTCGAAAACTACTCTTGTGATTGTTTTAAATTCTTCTCCAAAAATTTTTTGAACAACCCTGGCAAGTTATGAGCTAACATCTATCTTAAAACTTCAAACAGTTGACGAAAAGTCAGCACTATTAACACTAACTTGGCTTAAAACAGCATTTTAGAGCAATGAACATAAAAATTAGGCAGCATTATTACCTCATGCATGTCAAAAACAAAGATAATTGCAATTCGAAACGTAAACAAAAATTATTACATGATATGTTTCAGGGAAATGTCTCGTTCTTTGTCGTGACATTGTGGGCAACAGCTAGTTCCGTTTACTTATCTAATGTCAGTGTTTATTTTTCAATATCAGTAATTGTTCTACGTTATTGAATAAAGTTATTAATACACTTTTTACAAATCGCGTGTCACGAATATCAAAGAAAATCGCGGTGCGCTTCCATGACGAAATCTCGACGTTATTGCGGAAGTCACTTTCCTTCAAATCAATATCTTCTTGGAAATCAAAGAAGTACCATCATCGATGCGCACCATATTCACATCGAGTTTGGCAGCAGTTTCTTTCCGTTGAAATTTCCCTCTTACATTTTAATTTATTTTTCTCTGTTTTCAAGCTTTTGCTTCTGGCAACGATCTAAGCATACATCCCTACTTATGACGTAATTGCTGTCACGTGAGAAAAGCTGCGCAGGAAGTACGTTTGATGACGTAACTGCAATTCGTGATAGAGCGAAGGACGAACTATGACTTTACATTTTTCAACACCAGCTGTAGCCTGCAGCAGCAACACCAACAAAAAAATAAAAAAACAACTGCATTATTAGAAAATTTCGTAGAACATCCAATATAGACCTGCCCATTAACCAACGCTTTTGTAAGCAAACACAATTGATCTATAAGGTGGTTTTGAAAGCATTCTATAGATCATCTTTCATTGGCAACTCAATTAGCATTGAGTTTAAAAATACTGGCGCGCAACAAGAATTTTTGTGAAAGAAGGATGAGGGGAGCTTACAACAGTAAAACAGTCTTTTGTGCGACGAAGGGGTTACGTGTCTCCAAAAATAGATATAGATCTTAACCCTTGTTTGAGGCAAAATGTATATTGTTGCGCTTGTGGTATATAATGGCGTTGGTATTTTTTTTTGTTATGTACTGTACTGCAGGCCTACGTTGTCCGCATACACCAAATAGAAGACCCCTGAGCACATTTCAAAGTTTTCGTTTCAGGAATTAAGATGCGATTAAATTACATCAAAACTAAAAGCATCTTCTTGCGTAAAGCTCTCACTTCCTGAAGAGATGCAAGAGCAATGACCTAATTTGCCGTAAACAGGACTCTATCCATCGCAATACCGCAACTAGCTCTACTTGCAGTTCACAAATAACCGCCTCATTCAGAGTGTTGCTCGATTCTTTCAGGTTTTTCAAGATCTTTCAAATCTTTCATCTAATGCTATTGGTTTTGTTTTATCAGATTATATTAAAAGCAAACCGTAATTTGATATTGTAGCAGTTGCTCTGCCATAAATTAAGCATGTTCAAGGCCGAAAAATCAAAATTGCCGAAAGATGTTTTGAGTTAAAATGCTAAATACCTTTTGCTTGCGAACATAAATTGAGTGGTCTCCGCATAGGTTTGATTTCGCGCCAATTGACTCTTCGTGGGGAGCTGCAAAACTTGAAGTTTATAAACAAAAATATTACTTCCTTGACCAAGTTAAGAGATTAGTTAGAGCAGTGGTTCCCAACTTGGGGTCCGTGAGGAGGTTTCCGCGGGTCCGTGATTGCTTTGTCAAATTTTGGTATAACTGGAAACAATTAATTTACTTAATGATTCTGTACAACTTTGAATCATATTTTTGATGGTTTGTACAATCAACAAAGACATAAGTATCGTATGAATGAGATTAGTGATACTAGAATATTTATACTAGATTAGTGGTAAAAGATGTTAAAGCGTCAAAAGTTGTGGAAAACCCTATTTATAAACATGTTGAATCAAATGGATGTTACAAAGATAAATCCTACAAGGGCTAGAAGTCGAAATCAAGCCAGCGCTGAGAATCTTTCCAAATTCCAATAATCACAGAATTTCTAAACGCCCCACTATTTTTAGAAGTACCAAAGAGCCTGGCTTTAGGCAACCTTACTTATTGAGCGTCGCCTAAAGCTTCGAGCAAAAATACGTATACAAACAAAATGTTTTCGCAACTATCATGAATAGTTTTCATTGATATCACGTTTTTCTTTGTGTTATTTTTCTATTGCATGTCTTTTACTCGGCGAGCGTCGGGGGAGTGGTCGTACAAAGTATTTTAAATTTGTAAAACAGATAACCCATAATTACCTTCTACGATTGCTAATGACATGAATTACAGTCCAAAGTCTGTATGGTCAACTGCTGCATTACATTGCAACATAACGAGTACTTGCGTCACAGTTTCGCTGCTATGATTTGGCATCACGCTGCTTTTTTTACCAGAACGTTTTAACTGAATATTGAATAACGTTGAATATTAGCAAATCAACAGCAAAAATCAAACCAGTCTTTATGGAATTTTTAATTGATATCTTCCAAGCAAAACGCTTGGCATGTCGTGCCGACCAATGAGCTCAAGAGCTGTCGGGAGTAGCATCTACCAAGCCGAAAAAATAGCTCTCAGCAACCTGGAAGGACAGATAGCATATTTAGAACAAATTACCAAATGGTCTCTCTTTAAAATAATGAACCAGTTCACGTTGGCTCTAACGCGTTTTTTATTTTTATTGATTTTTATAATATGGATTAAATTACTGATGAGAGATTTTAATCGTATACCAGCATGTGCATGCTACGAGCTAAAATGATTGAGGCCATGCATTGCAAACAAAATGCAAATTTTTCTTAAAAAATAAACAAAATGCGAAATACTGCAAAGAAATTGTAACAGCCTAAAGTAGTCTAAATCTTTTGGCGTGGTTTTTGCTGTCAATTTTAGGAAAAAAGATGACCCACAAAATACAGTGGTTTTGGTAACAAAACAAATAACTTGTTTTTCAAACTTACTTATTAGGTTTCAAAGAAATCGTTGAACTATGTAGTTGTGTTTTCTATCTGCAAAACAGTTCACAAAAACCACTTCAAACTTTTCAACGGTAAATTGCTGACTTGGCGCATAGTTTCACCCTGCAGTCCTACCTAGAGTGGATATGTTTTTATCTGAATGGTTTTGTCTCTGTATGTCAAGAGACATTTAAATGACATCAGTTAAAAGCTGAGCAAAGTGGCGTATATCATGAGCCATTTCGACCACACAAGTCAGAAAAAATATGTTTGCACCGTTTCATGCTACTATAGATTGAAGTGTGGTAATTTAATAAAAAATCAATGTTTTGCACTTTGTCTGGTAAAAAGTTTTAGTTTTACAGCATACTTTTACGGCATACAGTGTTGATTTTACAGCATTAAATGTCACCGTACAGTTTACCTTCGAGTGAAGTCGGTAAGGAAGTTGTGCTTACTTCTGTACAGCACTTCAGCTTGTCTCATGATTTGGTTGAAAACCAATGCTTTTGCCATATTTTGGTAGAGTTTGAATGTTAAAAAAATACTTCACTCTATGATCAATACTGGGAAAGGCAGTTTTTTTGTAAGATACACGCAGAATGAAGTACAAGATACTTGGTATACTGGAGTTACTGGAAAATGAGTTTGAAACTTTCTTGAACACTTACTTAATATTTAGTTGAACTATCATCTATCGGGGAATATTCAAGAGCAGTTCCTGTAATCGTAACAAGTTATAAAAAGGTATCTTGAAATCTGTAAACTATTTTGTAGTTAATGAATTAATGTGAAAAACGTGTTTTTGAGTAGTAGCTGTGGTTACATTTTTTTCACGACTATAGCTAAGTGAGCACATAGCTGCACATCGCCTATTACAAAATTCACAATATAGGCTTTTTGAAACTGACAAAGCAAAACAGAGCCGGTTAATCACGTTCTTACGCTATACATCTTATTTTTCACTACTGGATTTGTTGGAAAACGTTCATTATAATTTGGTTTCTCAATTTCTTGTTTCAATGCGACGTAAAAGAGAAATCTTTGGATTTTTTATCGTAACTATTGCTATATCAGCAGCTTGTTACAGTTTTCAATTCGTAGTTAGCGAATTTCGTTTTTGTTGTAACAAGATTTCATACTTGTTTTTATGCCAGTTGTTTCGAGAGTTAACGTCGCTACAGTGTTTTCTTCGTTGCTGTTACATTTCCGAAACAACCTATGATCATGTTAAATAGGCAATCAATAAGCTATTGGCATACTGCAAGTACAAGCAAAGCAAGCCACTTGCTACACACGTCATGAAGAGCACTTTTTTCAACAGTCAACTGCATTACGTATGCTGTACAATCACACATGCATCTCTACATTGTGAAGGGCTCCGGAAACAGCCTCGCTCATCCAAAGGTTACATCTCAACGCTCTGATGAACGTTTATGCACAGCATTTACACGAGTTATAACGGACGCCAAAATAATGCCTAATTTCTCAGAAGTATAAACCCTTTTGAAAAGGCTTAATTATCTTTCTTAGTAGTTGAAAGCGTGGCAGCTCACCGAGTGTAAATTCAAAATGAAACATTTTTAACTTCACGTCTAACATTTTCATCAAGAATTAAGCGCCAAAGCTGTAGGCTTTCCAAGAAAAACGAAGTTTTACAGATATTTTTTGTACGTTGTGTTTATGAGCCGGACGGACAAGAGGTAATAACCTTTGCGCTAACAGCAATTCATTTACAGTTTAAACATGCAGTATATAACCGTTAATTTGCAAGTAAAACCTTATTTTTTCGATCGGAAACCTTAGACCACTCTAGTTTTACACAAAAAAAGTACCTTTAAATAAGTTGTTATTTATTCAAAGTATATACGCCCGCATTTGACAAACCAAACAGTTTTGTTGAAACGTAATAAACAAAACATATCAAAAAAAGCATACAAAAATTTGGCACCAATTTCAACAGAACTATTAGGCTTCTCAAAAGACCTCTCCAAATTTAAGTTCTATAGATATGCGTAAATGATTTTTAAACAAAAAAAAATTGAAACGGAAACTTTGCGGCCTAAAACTACAAGTTAAGACACAGCAGACAATTTGTACATCAGTCACACCATGTGAAAAAAATGAATGAAAATTTTGGTTTGAAGAAGCTTAGATTTCCTTTTTTTGAAGATAGGACGTTGTTTTAACAAATTTGAGTAGAATCTCTGATCAACGGCAAAATTCCATTTTGGCTTTCTTTAATGCAATACCGGTACAAGGAACTTAAATTTTTTTGTAATATGTAATGATTACGTCATCAAAATTTCATATTGTCGTGTCGTATGCAAATTAAAATTTTGCGCAACAACTCATGTAACAATTTCAATAGTTCAATACAAATAGAAAATATACTGAGTTATTTTTTTGGCAACAAAACTGTAAAGCAAACCAGACATATATTAAACAATTAAACTGCAATAACGCCACAAAATTTTAATTAGACTCACAAACTACAAACATCAGCAAAGTGCTTGCTGTGATCAAGCGCATAAATGCTGTACTTTGGACAGATTTCATGACAATCGAAAAACCTGACAGTTTATAAGATCTTGCAGTGGTTCACCAGTCGTTACATATTTCATTTAAAATAAAAAGGTAGAGCTGTCCTTCACTCTTGACAATGTAGCTCGTATATAATAAAGAAGTGTAAAATTTGTAGACCACCTGATCTATTCACTGAGTTAATTGCCAAGCAAACTATTAAGGTTTTTCAACTGTTGCAAAAAGTTTTCTTTGACATCATTATCAGTAAAGCCCCGCTGCTACCTTATATCAAGGCTAGCATTTTCATATTTATGACTAGAACAAGAAACTAATCAGTGCCATGTTCAAACTGGCATTTAAAAAGTCTGCGACAGGCAAATCTAAAAATACCAACAAAAATGTTGAAATAAATTTGAGCAATAATGGTGTTATGTTTGATTAAACATCATTTATAGGAATCAACCATTCAGTTTACACTTAATATTCACGAAAACAACTTGTTATTTTCTGCAGGCCGACAGTGCGTTGCGCAAAAAGTATAACGAATTTCATAGTTTTTGGCGCGCTTTGGTAAGTCGTGATCGCGAATAAGAGGTCACGTCACTATGCAGCGGTTTGTGTAAAACATCAGTCCGTTTCACTGTTAGCCAGTAGTTTTTGAAAATGAACATAATTCCCCACAAGAACTAAAGTTTCTGCAATGGGATTTCAACCAATTGAAAAGGAATGCTATAGCTGAAATGTGATTCTATAAGCGCAATGGGTCATTTTACGTACGATGTAGGATCAATGGAAACATACAACTAGCTCTTTGAGCCTTTACTAGCAAATATCAATGCATTTCTACTTGTAGACCCACAACTGTTTGCTTGCGAAGTGGAAGAATCCTGCTTCACGTTGATCACAATAATATAATGAGAGAACTTGACAAAAATTTTGTTTAATACATTGTATCAAAATATTTGTAAAATGTTTAAATTATAGGCAAATGACTTAGAATATTCATTACCCAATCAGCTAAAATGTTAAGAAAACCAACTGATAATCAAAAAACCGTCTTGACGCATAGACTGATTGTCATAAGTAAAAAGTTAAAAAAAGTAATACGTTGGAAAAAATCATCTCTGCGTGGAACGTAGAGGCGAGGAAATAGTTGAAAAAGAACAAAATGGCCGCTCAATTAAAATATCGTGACTTAAAAGCAGACTAAAAAAAATCACACATCAGTTTGTTCAAAGCAGCGCGCAGAGAGTACATTCAGTTCTTGTAATATGATAAATTGCCATTCAGCTGAAAGGTTGTTAAGTAGCCGAATTTTTGGTGTAGTCTCGCATATGCAAACATATCACAGTAATCTGCACAAAATTTTATGAAAATGTGGTAAAGGCAATTATGTAGAAACCAAATAGTTATAGCTACAGAAGTAACGTTACTTTAGTCATTACAAGTACATCTACCGTAGTTCATAGCAAAGTTAAACAGCAAAAACGAAATTTGAGCTGCACATGCAATTCAATTGACTTACATTGTAATAACTTGAGATTTTGTCTTATTTATTTAAAGTGGTTTTCATGCAAATTGCACTCTTTATGGCAGTATTGGAGTAGTAATAGGTTAACTGCCCCAATTTTCAGGTAATACGGGCAAGATCGTCACAAGCATGTCCAATAATTGGCTAGCCGCAATCACAAACTGAAAACCATTAATCAAATATGAGCAATAATCTTGAAAACCAGTTATAAAATTCGTTAAGCATGTTCATAATGAAGTTAAAAAGTTTTGCTTTTCCCTTTTTTTTAAGTGTTGTAATCATTCTATTGTGTATAGGTTTGATGTGCACGTAGCATTTTTTAACACAATTTAAATTAGTTCAAACGATTTCTGAACAACACCATAATGTCTTTGCTTGATCAACCAGCCAGTAACGAAGCAGAAATTGAATTCCACAACAGAAACTTTATCTCAAACTCACACGGACTGGTCAAATCTGACCCTCCTCATTTCAACGGTCTTAATCCTCTTGAACCAAACCCAATGCCATTTTACCACACACCAGTCCCTTCTAACGGCCACACGAGTCCAAGCAACGTAAACATTGGCAGGACTTCTCTAGATGACAAAGAAGACTTGCACAACGGACAAATGAGTCAAATGCAACCTGGAGGTTTCAACTGCCCTTCTCCTCAAACTCCAGGAGGCAAGAAAAACTTTGGTCTTGATGGAGCTGCCGAAGGACAAGGAAACGGGGGACAGAACGTTGTGTATCCTTGGATGAAGAGAATTCACGTCAGTCACGGTGAGTTGATATTATATGAATTGAATGTAGTACTTAACAAAGTTAGATTAAAATCGAATGCATTTAAATAAGTTTGTATTCTTATACGAGCCTATTCGCGAAAAGGCGCAGTCAACAAAACAACATTTGTAATGAAAGCTACCATTTAAAGCGGTGAAAGGTCAGCGGGAGTACAAAACCGCCTAAAAATTTACAGATACAGCGCCAATTTTGAAGAAATGGTTCCTTAGATAGTTAAACTCTACTTTTTTTAAAAAGCCCACCGGTGAAAATCCTTCCCGAGACAATTGGTAAGTACTGCTTGGTAATAACAATCAATCTAAATGCGTCTCCAAATCATCACAATAATCCGGTACATCTGGAGAACCAATTGTGAACAGAGATTTGAGAAAGTAGTAGCCACTGCTTAAAAGCATTTTTTGCATTTCATATTATTTGCTGTATGTAACATTTTGCCAGTTCAGCACTGTAACAAAAAAGTGTCCTCCTGTGACACCCAGGTTTGGTTCCAGTTTTTTACGTACAGCTTTACTTTAAATAGAAATAGGCCTGGCACCAAATATTTAACAGGTGATCTTAGTAACTGTGGCGAAATTGTTAGTAAAATAAAAGACTCATTTGTGGCCATGTACAATAGGCAACCGGCACGTGCTAAGTATGGAGGAAGGTTTAACAGGCGAAAATGAATGACTATTGATGTCGTCTCCTCGCGTGTATCAGTAAATGTAACATGACGCCATGCAAAAAGTAATACAGAGCCAATGCATAGATACAAGAGTTCAACTAAACCACACTAACCTCGCACGCCTACTTATGAACAAGATATAAAGCACCAAGGACCATCGCGCATTTTGCTCACACTTACATAGCCATGCATTTTCTCTTCAAGATCACATTACCAAAATATTGAAACTCAACAAATTTTACTTTCTTCGATCTTGTGTAACTTTCGAAATTGATGATAGCAGGCTTTGTAAACGCACTAAATTTAGAAATACTTTATCGTGGCAATTATTTCTTGCCCAAAACTTGCTGGCTTTTTTACCCTTCGATCACAACAAAACCATTGGTGACATTTTATGTCTAAAAAAATCATGCTTTTGTAGTTTACTTTGCAGACACCATAAAATTTACAAACGGCAAAGAAGCGTTGAACAGAAAACCAAAAAATATTAAAATGATTTAGTACTTTATAAGTGTTATGAATTAATTTCATTTTGCACCATTACTCTTTAATAATACCTCAAACATAATTTTGACTTTTTGTTTACGTTACTGTTAAAACCATCAAAGGATGAAAATTGACTTGTGATTTACACAAATATTTATTTGGATAAAAATTTTGCAATTTGCAAACCTGGAATTAGTGAAAGATCTTTCCAACCTCCCAAGTTATGTGTTGTATGAGTAGTTTGCAGGTTTTGACAAATCCAACATCTCTTGGTGCGTATCTAGCCTAAAGTGATAAAATGCTAAGTACAAGCATATGCAACCCACAAAGTTGTTGACAAAAACAATCCAAACAAGCAGTCACATGACCATAACATTTCTTAATTGATTGCACCAACAGACAATTAATTTCGGTTCCATATAGCAAGTCCATTTACGTAATGAATCACTCAAATCATGCGTTTGGAAAGTTGATTATTTGCCAGTAATGCGTACGCGTCGATTGCGCCGCAACGCCAGATCGCGTGCAAGATATTAATTCGCTTTTAGTTCGAAGGTTTTTTTTTGCATAATTGCGGAATGATGTTGTGGAATTGCATTATAGCAACATGATGTCACTACCAATTCAAATAGCGTTGAAAATAATCTTTTGTTCCTTTGAAATAAAATATATGGCGAAATTATTCTGCTCAACTTAAATGTCATCGGTTTGCGAAAAGAATTAGCTTCCTGGTGGGGCATGTATAAATAAAATTAATTCTTTTTTGTAAGGTTGAATCAAGTGTTGCACTTAAAAATCTTGACTAAAAATGGATCTGTGTATTTTGTAATCAAAAGAGAAATTATTACATTGCTTTCAGAAGGCAAGTAACGTAGCAGCGTAAAGGCTTAGTGGTCAATTAGATCAACCAAATATTTCACGTAAGATAACGTGATAACGTTAAGTAAATTTCACAAGTTATTCTTTGGTAATGTTGTACTTCGAGTGACATGTTAATTTGGACCTTTTGTACTTATTTGAAACTTGGTTGGCTTGGTGTTCAATTAATAATCTAATGGTACTTCAAGTGGTTTAATAAAGATTTCAGCTTTTACAATTCTTTTCGCTTCCAAGTGACGAATTATTATGTCGGTGCTGCCAAATTAAAACAATTATGTGTCGATTATAAATCAATTTATCTCTTAATGCGTTGCTGAGACTACCTTCATCATCTATCTGATACTCGCACGCACAATGATGCATTACTTCATTTGAGAATTTGTTTTGCATTTTCAATTGATTGAAATCTAGAGAACATGAGAATCCGGGAAATAAGCTTTACGCGTTTCCTGCGCTAGGGACTTTCATTTAATTTTGTTCTAATCACTCATGCATATACACACACACACACACACACACACACACACACACACACACACACACACACACACACACACACACACACACACACACACACTCACACGCTTAATGAAAGAACAAACACGCAATGACAAGTTTTAGACTTATGCTGACAGCACAACGTTGGGTATTGCTCCGGCAACTTTTGCTGTTCCTTTTTTCCACGTTCCAAAAGCTATTTACAGTAGCTCTGTTGTATGCTTTCTAAATGCTACTTTAATTTGTAAGTGCTTTCACTTACCAGTATTGCGCTATGAGTTGAATTGTCATAATCATAAAGAGATTTGCGATAGTGTTATATTAACCTTCGGTTAAAAAAAGCCCTATTCAAAGAGAAAATAATGTATGACAAACTAGAAGTGAGATTATGGCATAGGCGGAAAAAAGGCAAACTGTTAACTAAAAAGTTAAGCCGTATTAAAAGGAAGCGATTATTAGAAATATGAAGAACACAATTTTTTCATAGAAACAATAAATCATTTTTACTGGGTTTATTATAAGATGTGGAATGCCTCTATATAAGGTTATCGCGGACAAATTGTGACTTTATGAACAAGGGATACTAAATGGTAGGTGGCAGCAGCTTTCTATTCATGAGTGCAAAAGTCAGTGTTTTTTATAATCCCCAGGAAAGTTAGTAAACTACTTCGAACCGCAGCAGTTAAAAAAAATTGAATTAACTGCAAGTTCTCTATGGTCATTACTTTACCAATCTACCAAAAAATTTTAAGTAAGCTAGTCTTTGCGAACAATTATACCAAATAGATACTGATAATTATGACAACTGTTCTTTAGCCTGTTCTGCGCACGACAAATCTTTATTGCGCATCTGATATGATTGACAGCGCTGTGCAAAAATAGATTCGAAGGGAATTTCTATGAACTATAATATTGTTGCAAGTCACACTGAAACTTTTTAAAAAGAAGACGTGTAAAGATTATACACGAAGGCCGGAGAGACGATTTACCACTGTCGTCCTTTTTTCAACCGAAGTGGAAATCACATGCAGTACTTAAAAGCACAAGAATTAGATTCAATAAACGCAAGATTAATCGAGCCCTTTGAATTTGGCAATTACTAAAAGTTGCCAAAACAACGAAAATGTAGCTTATCCTCCGTGTTTTGTGAAATGACATACTTGAAAAAACGTGCGTTATGCATATTCCTATAAATAGCCATAGCGCGTTTGATAAGGTGTGACCAGCTCATAGGTGAGTGCTTAACGCTGCAAAAGTTACATGGTGTCTGTTGATATAATAATCTCACAAAACGTGTAACGTATGCGTTATGAAAACCGACTTGACAAACTACCATTAATCATTTAGACTTGTTCCAAAGCTGCATTGTTCTTAATTTAGGAGCTCACTTGTTGTGAAGGAAGCATGCGCCGGTACAATAGATGCTCTATAGTATGATATATTTTTGGGTGCAAATCTATTCTTATCACACCGGGTCGGAAATAAAAGGGAAAAATTAGCTTTCTACTTTCAGCTTCTCCATTGCCGTAAATAGCGTGACACCAAAAGCCACTAAGCACTAGACAAGTCAACGGTTTATTCAAAAGAAGTTCTTCACCACTTTGATTCTAAATCAACCAAAAAATACGCATACCAGAGCAGAACTGCTCTCCTGATTTGGCTCGAGCTCAACAATCCCGGAAGAGAGGGTTATCAATCACGAGGACAAGGAAGTGTGTCACGTGACAAGCGTGTGTCGTGCTTGCAGTGACGTACAGATGAAAAGTTTTACTGCCAGCAAAAAGAGAACATATTCGGTGTTCTCGCTTGTTACGAGCACGTTTTCATTCTTATTCCAACTTGCTATTGCAGCACGGTTGGCTTCAAAATAAATCCATATCAACAATTGCTGTCAGCGATTGATCATAAGAATTTGTTGAAAGTGCCATGAAGTTGTTGTTATCCTGTGGCAAGTCAATCTTTATTTGCCGTTATTATCGACAGACAGCCTAGCACACTGTAGTTCGATCCCACTGCCAGAAAAAACTATGGTGACCTTAAGGGAAATATTTGTTGTAGTGACACCTAGTTTATCACGACAGCTGGCGGATGGTGCAGATTTTTCACTTTGCTCGTTTTCTTATACATCTTTATCGTTACTATTTCAAGTTCCTTATCGGCGAAAGCTTTAACCCATTTTTGAACCAAAATCAGGTTTAAAAAGGCAATAATGTATGTTCATATTTGTAGATCAAAGTTTGGCTTTCATTTATTTTTCACTTGGGTCCGTATTTCCAGGGTAAAATAACATCAATGTAGCTTTTTTATTGACCAATATTACATTTGAAAACATTTATCAAACGGTCACTATTTTGCAAACCACCAACTCTGAATTTTGGAACCTTGATTGGAATTTATATTTTTGTGACTTAATAGCTTGAAATATTGTAAAACTCATAAGCGTAAAGTATTCTAGTTTCGAAAGCCCAAGTTTCGGTGATAAGCAAATCGCATGATTATTATTAATTGTGCTATCATGTTCAGTTGTTTGCTACATTGGATAGCCAGCATGATTTGCAATGCGACAGTATCAGGTCATTACCAGCCCTATAGACTTGCGCCAAGGCTGAATTAGGGTTTAACCATTTTAGAGCGAAGGTTAGATCAAATATGTAATTTGTTGAGCAACTACTGCCAAAATTGCCTGCCTCATTTGGCCTTTTTCGTCTGAACAGCAATATTTAGAAACTGTTATTTCGGCACAGTAGTAAAAAGTTATATTTAGCTCATTTGTATAACCACTGCCCCAGACCCCATCATTTATCTGCTTCAATGATACAAATTACAACAGTAGACTCTTACTCAGTGGATTTATCTCAGCAAAAGTTTAAGTCTTTTGAGCTGTGGTTCTAGGTACTTGTCTTAAACTCTAATTGATTGTTGGCAGAGACAAACAATATTTTTGCTTTTCCATAGCTGGTAGGTTTTAAGTTGCAAGCTTTTCACGAAAAAGTAATTTTTCAAAATTTAAAGCATTTCAAAAGCGCTCGTCTGCATTTAGAACAGTAAAAAACGAAAGTTATTTAAACCATGGAATTTGCTGAAACCGTTGATTTTGTTTCATTGAAAAGCGTATCCTAATGGATACGCGGTTAAAGTTGGAAGTTTGTTTCAGACAAACGGATTTATCATAATTACCAATGTTTGCTTTACAATCTAAACTGGCTTCTTTGCAAAGTTTAAGAATCTGAAGTAGATGAGCAGAAGTGAGTGGTTTAGTAGGAATCTCATACACTCTATAAAGGACTTCATTTTTAATTGATGAGGTGGTTTCTTGTACCTAGGTGGCACTCTTTAGCTGTAACACCAAGACCTACAGTATCCTTCATTTCAGATGCAAAAAAGTTGAAACAAAGATCATAACTTTTATCGCGCAATCTGATTTTCCTAATCATCAGAATTTGATTGTTAGATTTATGTTGATTAAAGGCAGCTTTTATATGAACTCAACATACTGCGACAAGCTCATATGGATCAGCAGCAAAAAAACAATAAGTAATGATTAATGATCAGAAACCATGGAATGGTGATTTTCATCACGTACCATTATGTCACAATGGCTGGAGCAGCATAAATGTTGATGCCTGTCGAAACGTGTTTAAAAACATTGCATTTCATCTGTCAGTTCCCTAAATTAATGATCACATTGCTATTCGTTTCAATATTTACAAAACGATAGTGGATTAGTTTTTGAATCACGAATCATAGTACTAGGAAAAACAGAGGACGTACTTTTTCTTCAATAGTTCGCAGTGAAGTGATCTTGTGAGAGTTCATCTAAAGCTTCTTGTAGTTGAGCAGGGAATCTGCTATCGTTTTTTTAATTAACCATAATTAAATGTGTCAAAACTCCCTGTTTAATTTTTCATCGCATGCTTTAGTTTCCTATAAAGTAGTCTGTCATTTCAGTGGCAATGATGTATTTTCTAACTTTGAGCAGTTACTAAAAATGAGGAGACATACCAACAAAATTACAGCCTAATTAACGATGACTTTCAAAGGCTAACAAAACCTTTTCCAAAATCAAAAAAATTAGAGACTTGGGCTTGCCAAAGCTCACAGCATGATGTTTTGTAGCTGTTGGGGAAAATTTCTCCGAAAACTTTTTCTTCTTGGTTGGCAAGTGCAACACTTGTGTGCTAAAGGTTATATGTTGGCTTGCTTAAAGATAAAATCCGAAGAAAGACAATCCAAAAGAAATCAAGCACGCTTTTCTTGTTTCTTTTACGAGTCCATCAAATAAAGTTGAAGTTTTTTTAAACTTTCACGTTGTTCCTTTTTGCAAAATATCACCCTGGATCAAACATCTTTGCGTCGCCAATTGTTTTCTATCCAAGATCTGCGCAGGTGGCAAAGATAAGTATCAGTAAGTCACGAAGATGTAAGTTCGTGATTTGGTGCGTTCGAAATTAACAGAATTGCGCTATACTGTCGACGCCATCAATTGGCAAAAATTCCAACAAGATGACTTTGTGCAAAACTTAATTACAAGCAGATTATTTTTTGTTTGAGGTCGTGCAAAAGTTTTTGCCGCGAATAAGCCATTGACATACCGGTATCATTAAAAACCTTATAAATTTACTTATCGTTTGAAGCTGGCCAATGCACTACATAAGACAAATTCTGCATTGATCTACTTTGAATTGCAAGGGAGAAATTTCTCTTCAGGTTAAAATTTGTCAGCAGTAAACGTAGCCTAGATCGCAAAGCATTAGCAGTTTTAACCAAAGTGCTGGAAGCTGTAAAAAGGACTGGTTTAACACTGCTGCACGCTAGAGGAAGTGTTGTTCTGGTAGCATCTTCCTCATTGTAATATTGGTGATTAATGAACAACTGTGAAAATGAAAGCAATAAAACTATAGAACAGTGCTCCGAGTATCATATAGACAGCAGGCAAAAGCTATTGGCGGAAAGCAGCGCTTAGTGCAGGCTTCATCGTGTATGATCAGTTTGATTAATGTCCTTTTATCCTGCATTTCACGCAACTAGCTTGGTCTTTTCGCTAGCAGCCACCATCAAAACTATTTCACTCACCAAATAAATTGTTAATAGAATCCTTTGATCGCATATTACTTGATGATTCTTTTCCTTGCGATTGATTGGCCTAGTGACTATACAGATAGTTTACGAGGATATTTATAGTGTTAATGTAACACTACCTTGACATATTTATGAGTGTTTGATATTTAACCTCGTAGCAAAAAGGTCAAATTGTTTGCGTTTGTAACCTTGACTAAAGTCATAACCGTGAAGCATTGAACAAAGCCTATGCAGGCAAACAGGTTTTCCAATTAAAAATTTTTTGACCCAACAGATATTTGCCAACTTTTGATTCATAGTTATACAACAGATGCTTGTACCAGACACGAAAGGAAACATTTTGAAAAAACGCTGTATTTTCTTATAGTGATCAACGGAATGGATTCTGGCAAAAGACCCCGCACTGCTTACACGCGCCATCAAGTGTTAGAACTGGAGAAAGAATTTCATTACAACAGATATTTAACACGACGACGCAGAATCGAAATAGCTCACCATTTGTGCCTCAGTGAGAGACAGGTAAGCGCAGGAATCTTAAGATTGTAGCTTTAATTGAAAAAGCGACCTCGAGTGGTAACATTTCCATTGACTTGCTCTAGCATTTAATGAAATAAAAACACATACAAATGATCGCTACTAAATAAGCATAAGGTACTTCCACATTCAACATTAAATTGTGCCGTGAAGACATAGTTTCAAGTAGTTTTTTTGAAATAATAAACTGTTGGAATTAATGCTATTACGTTTTACTTGCAAATTACCTTAATGGCCACAACTCTGTTTGAAACCTGTGAAGGTTTTTTTGCGTTTCGGTGAAAGTAAATGAAATTTCCTGTTCATAAATACACGTCAAACAGTTGCATTCAAATAGCTCTTTGCCTTGGTGCATTTGTTTTCAAACAAGTTTTTCTTTCCTGCCTTACAGCGAAAGCGAATGCTAAGCTCACTTGACAATTCATCATATTTGGCAGAATAAAGCTAAATTTCAAGATGAATTCTTGAAATAGAAACGAATTACGAAGAACGTGTCACAAGTTCTGTAACCAGACCTCTGTGCATAGGTAGAAACATGGAAGTGTAACAACTCAGTTTCGCCCGACACATGTTAACTGCAAAGTTTTGTGCTAAACATTAATACAACAGTTTCTTACAAGACATTTGAATGCAGGGAACTTGCGTTTTTTAGGTTTACATTTTGTGTAACCGGTACGAAACGTAATTCAAGCAAATTCGCCATAATTAGCCTGCCAAAAACTTAAGTAAACAACAAATGTACATAAAATTGTCTAATGATGCTATATTGGAAACACATGGAATATATTTTTTGCAAGAGTTTCAGTGAACAATAATTTTGATATTGCTGATATCTTGAAACCAATCGTGTTTGTATTTTTTTTGACTTGACGACTGTTCTGTTTTCATGCAGCAGTGAAGACAACTTGCCCTACCTAGCCGACTAATGGTACAAGACAAAGCGTCTCCGTGTGCTTACAAATAGCTAGAACGGCTATCGACAGAGCAGCCAAAACCCGTGTCTTTAACGACAACAGTAAACAAGCCTGTCGTCATCTGTCAATCATACGTTTCATGCATTAGTTGATCTTAGGCAATTAGGCAAAGCGATAAATAAATTGCATCAATATGAGTTTATCTTGTTCACACATCGTAATTACATTACGCCTCATTAGCAAGCCCAGCTAAAAAATAGTCTGGAATTAAAACCATAAACCCGACTTAAATAACCTGGACATTTTGTTTAGACTATCGCCATTTTGCCAGCTGCATCTCAAACAAAGCAATTTCTTTGGTTTCAGCAATTTATTCTCAATTAGCAAATAAACTGCTCAATATTCAAAGTCAAAAATGTAGATTTTGACATCTTGCAATTAAATCGAAATACAGAAAAAACATTAAACAATGAAAACTCTATTCGTAAAGCATCAATGACAGTAATTGAGATGCTTAGAAATTAATTTGAACATATTTATTTTAGGTTAAAATTTGGTTCCAAAATCGGCGCATGAAATGGAAGAAGGATCACAAACTTCCAAACACCAAAATTAGGAGTACTTCATCGTCATCAATCGGAAGCTCGGTTCCACGCCTAATGGCAAACTTAAGTCCCTCTTCGGATCCTTCTCAGCAATCACCTCCTCAAGGATATGATGGAGCTTCACCTGTCACCCCAACAAGAACACCCCTCGGAAGGGAACATTCATTGTCTACCCCACCACAAGGTGGCGCACATACTTCAGCAAGCGCACTTTTTCATCCATTGATGAGTGCTAAAGAAAATGGTAATATTACCAGACCAGAAGACGCCATTTTTTCGAATTCACTTCCGAGTTTCAAGTAAGCTGCGTTTTTTTTGCTCAAGTTTGTTGTTTTAGCTTCTAAAATGAGGGAACCGCATGCTACAAACTTATGTAAAATGCTCTTTTTGTTTTTTATTGCTAGTAATTTGTAGTCTTTGCAATGAAATCCAACAAGACATAGGTTGCCGTTATCTCAGAAATTTACTGAGTAAATCTTCAGCTAAATATAAAACATTTATTATAATCAGGGCGACATGTTTTCATATAACACTTTTTGTGTACTTAACCAACTGCAAAGCAGGTGTAGTGAAATATTGAAACATAGTGTTTTAACAATTTCATTTTTGAACGTGCCTGACTATTTGCAATAAGTTAGTCATCTTTTTATAGAAGAGAGGCTGACAGCCAGGAATTGTCAAGTAGTTCAACGGCAACAAGACTGCCTTCTACTTTTCCGGCAGATATGGGAGGAGTTATGTGTGAACCACCTCAACACCCATTTATGATTGGTAAATATATTAAACAACTCTAGTACAGATTAGCTTTAAACCAAAAAGTAATACCTTTGCCTAAGTTATAGTGCATATTTGGCACATAGCAATTTTGTGCCTTCTACCATATGAAATTGACAAAACGCAAAAGCCAGTTGTTCCCATTTGCTGTAAACATTTGTTTGACATTTATGTTTGCTAATGTAAATTTGGAACATGTTTTCATATAAATAGTAATCAAAAATTTTTTATTTCAATGTCAATTTATGTGATCATGCTTAATTACTTGTTTTAGATGGAAGCGGACTGCCTCATACTTCAATTTATGGAGGTTTGATGTCTGTTCCAGCTGGGGCTGCTTGGGGAGGAGATATCAACCACGAGCATACGATGTCTCAATTCCGAGCTCACAGTCTCTCCCATCTTCCTCAGGGTTCCCCACAACTCGGTTCATACGGATCGTACCAGCTCTCCACATTTCAGTAACAAAGCTCTCTTCTTCAAAAACCTAGAAGGGTCGGGTCGCCAACTAAAAGAAAGTTTTGTGAAAGAACGTTGCTCATTCCTTTAACTTTTGCCAGGAAAAAGCTTGAGTACTGTAACAGTTGTGAACAAGCGTCGATTTGAAGAGACAAAGAACCACGAATCAGCGAATGCATTCCGCTACATAGTAGATTCAACGAGAAGGTATAAACAGAAGAGTTTATTATACGGAATCATTCGACGATTCAGTAGCTTTCTGTATGTTTTCGTTTTATCATTTTTTAAATACAAAAGATCTTTCGAAAACGTTTTTTTAATTTACTAAATTGTAAACCCATTGTAGCTACCCTCGGTATATTTTTTGATATGTAATATCAAAAGCAATTAAGAACTTATGTTTTTGTATTAAGCCTACTTTGAGTTGTAAACTACTTGTATTGCGATTTTGATATTGATGCAATTTTGTATCTTGCGGTACAAACTTTTTTTAACTTTAATTTAAATTCGATATTTCATTTTTGTAAAGTCGAAAGGTTATATATGAACAGAACGTTCTAAACTATGTGTATACGAAATTCAAAAAGATCAATATCTGTTGTTACTTCGTACTAAAGAATATTGTTGGTGTTTATTGACTTACATTTTTTGTAGCGATATTTTTGTGTGCATTCATGAAACGTGAATTAACTAAAGGTACGTGATACCCAGTCTGTAAGTTTGTTCGTTATTCACCATCCCACCTATGCTTTCATTATTCGAGCGTGACATCATAACGATTTTATTTTTTGGGTGGTGTTAGCAAACCACTTTTCAATCACATCATTTGCAACAAGCCATTGAGTTGATATGCGTGATATGCCTGTGCTGCATTTTTGAGCATGATGCCTTTTATTATTGTACTTTTTATCTGTACTTCCGTAGACGTTGTGTTCATGTAAAAGCTATGATGTCAAGTTATACTCGTTCTCGTTTTCGACCGACTCCGAAACCAGCAAGTTACAAAGACATTATTGTGATATTTTTTCAAATACCATTTGTATGTTAGCGTGATTTTTACCGCTTCTTTTTAATTCTGTATTGTGCAATATAAAGTGTTCAGAAAAGATCATGAAAACGATACAAAGCGAACCACAAGATAAATAAATTCTCTTTCGAGTTTCTTTAGTTGGACCTAATATATCACTTTAGACAAGTTAGCATATTTTTATTACCAGGCCCATTTATGTTGAGTGTAAAACGGATCAATACTTTTCACACACCGTTTCTATATTTGCGAGCGCATATTTTTGTGGGCAGATCGTTCACTTAATAGCTGTTTGCTTAAGGTGCCTTTCCCAAGTTGAGTTATCACGAAGATTTTGAAAATGCTGTTTACATATCTTCTGCTTGAAGTTCACTGATATAGAGAACAAAGTGTGAAACCGAGCAAAATTTACTTACTTTCGATCACGTGATATACTGTTTCATGAGAATTGAATGCAACCAGGAACAATGTTGGTAGTGGCCTACAGTGTACGACATGTCATACAGTGTATATCAATGCTAACTGAAGTATCGGTACCGCATGTAGAAACACAGCCTCAACCACCAATAAATTTAATATTAGCAGAGTAAAGAAGAGCTTTCCTTTTAAGTAACACCTTCATTTAGTTTTTGATATGCAGTAAATGGTCTACGCCCACGTGTTTAGGTTATAAGCTCTGCACTTGGAAATATATGATCCAAAATCAAAACACAAGAAACCTAGCTCAAAAAAATATTTTCTCATCCATTTTGCCCAATGCCAGCGCGTTTCTCCAGTCCGAACAAACCAGAAAAAGTACGCGCACAAGCTCGGGCATACAAACTTGCTTCTGCACTAAATTGTATGCAGCTCTATATTTTAAAAAATAACGTTTTTATCTTGAGAATTAAGCACCTTTGCAATGCCTGTAATAACAGAACAATTAAAAGAAATGTCGATTGTTTCAAGTTAGGAAGCAAGCCAGATAACAAAACTTTATCAAACAAGAATGAAAAAATCTCCGATAACAGCGTTGTACAGAAATCAACACTGTAAATTGCCTATTCGCATAAGTTATGCAGGCTGCAGACCAAAAAGCAACTTGATGTGTAACATCGAGTTTATGCTATTAGCCACAGGAAAATAAACGTAATTACGAAAGCATTTCTGAACTTTAGTCCAAGGTTAATCTTAATTTTAGGAATTTAGAATGGGTTACGCTTAACCAGTACATGATCACGTAGTCGTACGGTGGTACTGGTATGGAAACCCAAAACTTCTTTTATTACCCTTGCGTAAGTTTCTGACATGTTTTGTACCATTTATCTAGCATGTAGTAAAAATGCATATGCCAGCAAATGCTTATAGGCCTACTTAAGGACTGCGAGGCTGCCTTGAGCAGGCTAGGCTAAATGATTGTTATAACGCAACATTTAAAAGCTCTAAATTGTGACAAACTTGAAACTTGTGGGCAGCATAAGCAATACATGTGTACACATTAACTCGCTTACCTCTTCAAAAAACACAGGTGGACAAGCCCAAGGAGTTTCCTATAAACCTCACGATCTCAATGTAAAGCGACTTTTGAATTTCAATTCGAAATATTTTGTCAATTCGTGAAATGCCTTGAATTTTTCTCCAAAATTCGATTTCTGCGATTTGCATTCGAGATGGCAATCTTTAGTTCATCATTCATGATTTATGACCATAGATGCTGAAGATGTAGCTATAGAAGCCGATTGAAGATCGAAAGGTTGACATTCTTAGACAGCTCTCGTTTTAATTGTTAAGAAAAGTTGAATTTCTTTCTTAGGTAGCTAAATACCTTACTTGCTTTAACTATTCAACTGGTAGCATAGATACTTTGTCATTCCTCAGTGAGCTTTGATCAAAAAACGAAAACTACCAATTGAGCTCAAAACGGAAAAAAATTTATGGCGTTTTGCTTGAAAATTTTTTACTTAATCTAGTGTAAGAAGCTAGAGGTAAGGCATGCTCCCTTTCGCCAAGTGCTGGGGAGACTCAAATTGAGGCGGTGTAAAAACAATTCGAATTGACTCGAGTCATTTGCCCGAAATAAGTCGACTCGATTTGGGACTCTACACCAGTGATTGAAGACTCGAATACTGTAACTCGAGACTTTAGTAAAGACTCGACTGGTCTGCTGATAATGAAATCACTTGCGTGAAAGGAATTTTCTGTCTTGGAAAGTTTGAATTCTTAAAAATGGTACCTTGTGACGCTATCAGTAGCCTTTCCCTTGCATGCGTAATGCCCATCGCAAATAAAATTTCTTGCTGAGAATGGAAACATAAAATGTTCATTTGTTTCTGTGGTATGGATTGACTACGCAACTGCAATTGCTCATTATACAATGCCAAGGTGGTCAAAGTGTAAAAGGATCTAGTCAAAAATTTGGGCCAACCGAAAATTAAGCAATTATTTCATATAACACCATTAATCTATAATATTCATTTATCAATTTTTCTACAACAATATGAAGCAGCACTTCTAGACTTCTATGAAGATTTATGGTGGCACAGAATCTTCGATTGATATTCCGCTTGTGATTACGCCGACAGTTTGATAATTTTTACTACTTGGTGCTCATTTCCAAGCTACTCCATTGTGTTTAACTTAAATCTCGATATCGCCTAGTTTTTACTACAATCAGCTTTCAGTCCCTTTCACTTTTACTAATTAATTTATGACGTCATATTAACTTTTTCGTCTCACATTCTGCTGTTGTTTTGTTAACTGCTCTTGATATTCACAGGCTAAGGTAGACAATGTAATTTTTTCTTTATCTGAAGATATATATTCATCCATCCTCTGTTTAATAATATTATTACAACTACCCGATTTACTGCTACTTGTAAGATTATGCTATACGTATTGCGAAAATATTGAGCCTGTATTATGCTAGCCATGCAGAGTTTTTGACTTAATTCTTTTTTATGCTGTTACCAGGAACTGATGATGACTATTACATAGTTGGAATATATTTTCCGTTATTAAAAGTTAAAGCTGAGCGATTGCCTGTATTTAATTATCCAAAAGATGCAATTGCTAATGTAACCATTGTTCCTCATCCTTGCCTAGGTGGGGCGCTAATTTATTTTTCCTCGTTGTTGTCAGATTTCTGCACATGCGTTATCCCATCTAAATTGTAAACAACGGCGTATTTAGAAACAAATTCTTTGTTGGTGCAAGGGAAAAGCATTTTGTAAAGCTGGAGACCTTGTTTCTTAGGGGTTAACTTTTTAAAACCATGAATTTGGTTCAAATATCAAGCCGTTGCTTCTCCGAACTGGTTACTTGAGATTTCCGGAGTGCTAATGATGGATTCTGCTTTAGAAATGCAGTAAATCAATCCTGATCTGCCATTGAGATTCCTACAATTTGTCTTCACGCTTAAGATCATACTTCGTATCGCAATAGTATGAAAGTCTTTTTAATACTTGACGTGGCAAGCCACAACATATCTGACAAGCCTGCTTGGTACAACTTGTAAGACTATTTTCCTGTTTAAAGAGGAAAGAAGTATGCTATTAAACTGGTAGGCCTATTTTATGAATCGGTGCAATTTTTTTTGTAATTCCTAGCTGTGCTTATTTTTCTTGGTTCCGGCATAGGCATAGCCAGTGGAGGGCAAAGGAATCATGCCTTCTTCAAATTTCTTACACAGATCCACACAAAAAACACTTTTCTGTCAACAAAGCGCCTTTCTCTACCGAGGGCTAATTTCATTTCCTTAGAAACTTTAAATTTTAATAACTTTGCCATAATTTAAGATGTTGGTGGAGCTGTCCCAGTCATAGCTATTGCTAAGGCTGCTGCAAGACTTAATTCAAAGTTTGGTCCAAAATGAATACGTGTTTATATCGATTTTTAGTTCTAAACCTGTTGAAAGTTAGGATTGAAACAGACAACAAAATGTTTGAATGCTTTTATCGGCGGTTTTAATTAAAAAAATATCGCTTAGACCGAAACCTTTTTATATAACACCACGTATTAGTCCAGAGGTTTGCAACCTTCTCCCAGTTAGGGTCTAAAGTTAACATTTTTCAAGATATCGGTCAGCCGAGTTTATTTTCTCCCAGAAAACTTGTTTCTTCAATTTTTTCACGGTGTTCGACATTAAGGATTTTTTGCATTTTATAGCGCCTTTTTATGATTCGTTTCCTACTTTGTTTTTCCTAACACCTGATTTAGCTACAGATTAGTCTTTGATAAACTAGTAACAATTGATAAGGAAATTATAAAATACAAATATTGACAGTACAGCATTAGCGTGATACGTGACTTTATGCTTAACAGTTTCTAAAGTTTAGATGGTAGGCTTGCTTTGAACAGAAGTTATTAAGGCAGCCAGATCAACTTTTGAGAGCAAAAAAATATTGGGAGATTTTCTGTCTTTCAATTTTGTTTGATGGCTTTTTTGCCGAAGTCGACGTTTTGTTGCCGTTATTCTCAACATTGCCTTCTTTTCTTGATTGTGTTTATAAAATTTGAGGAGCATGGCTCCTTTGGCCCCTTAGCTACGTCTATGCCAGAAGCATAACATTTCAAAAATTGTTGTCAGCTGCTCATGCTCTCCAATCAATTTTGGTGTGTTTTATCACCGAAAATAGTTGTCAAGACGGGTAAAAAGAGCGCTCCGCTTGCATAACAAGTAAAGTTGGGTTATAATTTACTTTTTACTTATTTTTCATTAGGAGAAGCAGCGATACACTATCGGCATAAATTTCGAATCTACAATCCAGCCTGAAAGCCAAAATCAAACTTCTAACCTAATACTGCTAGATACCTTGACGCATTTTTTAGAAAATTATTGCCACCATAGCATTTGCCTTCATGATTTCTCTTTTTATTTCCAAAGGGATGCTTTGTTTCTTGTATCGACATTGCTCTACAAAGTCAGTTGGTGAGCTCTGTTACGAATTAGTTCCTTCTGTAATGCAGGTTACAAGTGCTTGCTTTTGGCACGTCACGCCAGATAACGATCGCTCAAGAAAAGATTGTAGACGCGCCTTTTATGACGTTTGTCAGAGTAGCGTTTGGATAATCGGCGTTCTACTAGCAGAAAAATATACGTTTTGAGAACAATTGCTTCCTGTTGCGCCCTGGTAGAGCAAATTGTTACATTGGCTGCAGCTTTGCAATATCTCTTGAAAAACCTTTTTACTGTTGTTGTTGTTGCGACCCGACCTCTTCCGAGGGATGGGAGCATGGCGGAAGACCATGGAGCCTCAGAAGCCAAGCAATTTCCAAGGGCCTGGACAAGAGATCGTAAAGAGACAGAGAGTCGCCAAAGAGAAAGCGGCGAAAAGAGTTCGTAGCTGGACAGTGCAGAATGAGAGGAGACGCGTCCTGGGACGGGTGACTACAGGCGCTGCAGGAAGGTTTCTCGATTCTGCCAATCCTAAAAGATAAGAGTTTAACAGTAAGCTGTGTCGGTTGCAGAGAAGACTAGGAGCACACAGCAAGCGTGACGAGGGAGCAAAAGTTTTTCAGTGAAAACCGAGGGAGCCTGTGTGTCAAAGAATTTCGATGAGAAAGTGTGCCTCCAGTCCGAGAAGAGTGGATTTGAGAGATAAGAGGAGAGAGAGTACAAGAAATTGCAGAGGGCACGAGTAGCGCTTCCCGTCTGGCCAGCTTATCAGCCCCGTCGTTTCTAGGGAGAAACGAGTGTCCGGGGACCCATTGTAGCCTGATAGAACAGGAGGAGAGAGAAGACAGTTCCTGCCAGAGAGATTGAAGTAAAAGAAAAGACGGAGTAGAAGACAAAGTGGGAGGACAGAGCGAGAGTCAAATAGCAGGAGAAGAGAAGAGAAGTGGCAGACGTGTTGGTGCTACCGAGAAAAACAAAGAAATTGCAGTATGACGCAGGCTTCAGCGGAAAAATTGAGCATACTGGGCCTGCCGAAAAGGAAAGAGTGGCCTCAGTGCCACAAAGAGAGCAGTTGGCAAGGACGCCAGAGCCACCCTTGCCAAAATGAAAAGGAACAGAGCTGTCTATTGAAAGCACCAAATCGTGAGGTGGGAGAGAGTCAAAATGAGCGAGAGCTGCACCTTGAGGAGAGAAAGAGGAAGATCAAAGCGGGAGCATGGAGAGGAATGGATGGACTTTAGAGTGAAAAAAACAGGTTCCAGAGAGGTGAGGGAGGGAAAGCAAAGAGAGTCTCTCTTGGAGAAGTAGAAGGAAGTATGTGCGGGTGACTGGATGCAAAAGTTGTCCAGGAAGATCTGCAGAGCCTTGGTTTCACTCTAAGTGTGGCCAAACCTGAAATAGGAAAGGAGGTTGGAAGACGAAGAGCCCGCTTATAAGATGACAGACCAAAATGAGTCAGGGTGCCGGGAGGTAGAGACGCCTCAGAAAGGAGAAAAGGGATAGGGGAGGACGAGAGGCAGCCGGTGATGGCGCGACTGGCCGCTCAGTAATGGCGTTCCCATTTGGTAATATTGGAAACGCTTAGAAAAGGGATCCATCTGGGTGAAGCATAAATGGGAAGGGATAGAAAAAAGCTTTGTACGGAAGAGAGAGGGACTCCGTAGAGGGGCCCCATGAGGAAGGAGAGATACAGCGTAAGGCCTTGAGACGAGGGAAGAGCTTGGCCTTCAGCGAAGATACATGTTTAGAAAAGGAAAGAGTGTGGTCAAAAGTGACCTCAAGAAATGTTGGAGTGGGATTGAAACAGAGGCGGGAAATAAGTAAAAAAAGGTTGGGCTAGAGGTTAGCTTAGTAGGGATCCACTGAGAAGAAAGAGCCCTCACATTTGCTTGGATTGAGAGGAAGACACTGATACTCAGACCAGTGCTCCAGTCGAATCAGAGCTGCTTGTGTGACCTCGATCGCGGTAGGGACCAGATAGCCAGCTCGTTAGCATATAAAGAGCAGCGGACGGAAGAAGGCAGAGAAGTAAGAAGATCATCCATAAAAAGAGAGAAAAGTGCAGGGCCAAGAAAGATCCTTGTCGAACACCACGACGGACTTGAAAGGAGCGACTTTTGTGATTTTGATAAACCACGCAAACCACGCAAGCCTATCAGAAAGGACAGATTGAGTCCAACGAGCAAAGCAAGGAGGGAAGCCATCCAAAATGAGTTTGTGGAAAAGTGCGGGGTGCCAGACAGAGTCGAAAGCTTTGAAGAAATCGATAGTAGTGAGAATCGTCCGAGAGCTCTGCCTGGGTTTGTTAAACCCATTCAAAATGGACTGAGAAAGGTACAGAATTTGATTCAGAGTAAACTATCCAAGGCGGAAACCGGCCTGGCGGGGAGAGAGAATGGAGTTTGACTCCAGAAAGAAGAGTAGACGCAATAAAATGATGCGTTCAAAAAGCTTTGAGACACAGGAGGAGAGAGCAATAGGCCAGATGGAAGCAGGAGAGTCGAGAGGTTTTCGCATCTTATGAATGGGAATAACAGAAAATGTTTTCCCAGATGGAAGGAAAAGAATGTAAAGACCAGGAAAGATTGAAATGTGTAGGGGGAAACTCATGCCAGAGCAAGGAAGGTGCTTTAGTATAAGATAGGCAACTTTGTATGGGCCAGTGGCAGTAGACAAAGAGAGGTTTGTGGCAGCAGCAAAAAATTCAGCGTGGAAGAAAGGGGGGCAGAAAGGCGAATGAGACTTCTTCAGGGCACGTAGCTTGGCGGAGCTCGAAAAGGTAGATTCTATCTCTGCTACGCAGGGCCTTTGGCCGGGACACAGAAAAGTGGGATCTCATGTAATCGGCGAAGACCGAAGCCGACTCCCTGGAAGAGGAACAGTTGGGGAAGCTAGGAGAGGAGGAAGTTGAGGAAGAAGAGCCATCGACAAAACAAAGGAAAGAGTACACAGATTTAGAGTTAGATTTGGGCGAGAGAGAAAAGCAAATCGCCTACCATGAAACAGGCGTGGCCTTGGCGATGACAGGCGAGGCATGTCGGCAAGCGGAGATGTAAGCTTGAGGATCTTCATCGCTTATGTGAATGGTAGCGAAAGCCTTTCACTAATCGTTCTTTCAGCTCAGCGAACCACCGGGCTTTAGTTTGGCGTTTGATGCGGCCGAAAGTCATGGAAGATTTGACCGCATTCAGTGTCAGAGAAGTAAAGAAAGTAGCAGCAGAGGAAAGAGAAAGAGACAAGTATTCCTCTGAAGAAGGACAGTGAGAGTCAAAGTAAAAAGCAAAGTCATCTCAACGAGCTTTCTGAAAATTGAAGAAAGGGCAATGTTCGTTGGGGCGAAAGGCCAGAGAAAGAGGGACAGTTAGTAGAATTGGTAGGTGATCAGAACCAAAGTCCTGAAGCACCTCGCTCGAGCAAGAGAGGACGAGAGAGGAGGGAGAAAAGGAGATGTCAGGGGAGGAGCGACTGCCAGAGGAGCGTAGAGGAGAAAGTATGTATGTCAGGGTTGTTGAAGAGAAGGAGGTCAGAGGAGATGACTCAATCAAATAATTCCTTACCACGGGGATAGGAAGTATCATTTGAGTCCCAGAGGGGGTGATGGCAGTTGAAATCCCCTAGAATGAAGAGATTTCTGTAGGAGGGAAGAATGGAGGGAGAAAAGAAGTCGGTTCTGCTATCCGTTGGAGAAGAGCGAATATTAGGACCTTAAACATTAAGGAATGAGAGCGAGGAAGACTTATATAGTGAGATGTTGATTGCTGCATAACCACAGTAGGGGTCAAGCAAAGAAAGAGAGTAGCGGGAAAGTTAAGAGAAGAATAAACCTTGTCTGAGGAAAAGGATGATGCCGATTGACGATTGAAGTATTCCTGATTTACAAGAAAAATACTGTTTGTTTGCATAAAAATTTTATGAAAACTACAAATATTGACGAATTTTGGCAACATCAAATATTTTGACCCAATTGACCAGTTATACTTCTGAAAATGAGATCCTGGCGGCTAAAAATGATATTATCATCTAATTTATTATGACGAAAAATTACAATTGCTTTTTGTTCAAGAATTTAACTCCCACCAAATGAAGTTCAACGACTTAGATAAACTACTAAGTATCAAAATTATAAATCCAGGTAGCGAAATCTGTGGCACATAATTTATTAACAAAACTGATTTTGTCTCAATAAGACGTCATCAGTTGTTTATAAGTTGTTTTACTTAAATAGTACTTATTTGAATAAGACTACTAGAATCTATTTCAAAAAAATCTATAATTCAATCTACTTGAAAAAATATTTAAACAATTTCTTGAATAAAATCAGCAATAGACAACTGATGATACCTTGTTGAAGCTAAATCGATTTTGCGACAACATTTGATTCTGTTATTTATAGTTATGGCAGAAAAGTTGAATTTTGCGGGATCATAGTCTTACTTTTTTTAGCCAAAGAAGGTAATTCGGTGTCCTTGAAAACTGTTCACTTTGAGGTACAAAAGTCCCCTCGCCTATTTGGAAGGCCCGTTTTATTTAAGTTTTTCTGCTAAAACCTACGCCAGTCTGCAGGCTCTTCGCTAATCTCGGCAGCACCAATAAGTGTACCATTTCCCCTCTCTTTTACCCTCAAGATTCTCGCTATGTTCTTGCTGTGCTTTTTCTCCTCCGTCATTTCTTTTTTCTCACACTCTCAAGGACATTTGGCAGAAACTTTCTGATTCGTCTATTCTCAGGCTGCCATTTGTCACCAATCACACATTTCTTGCGGATAACGACATGGTTGATGAGTTGCCCAGACAAAGTGCGCTACTGAAGCCACCTATAGTTTCTTGTAGCCTCTCTCTTCTCTTACTCTCGTATGTATTTATTTCTTCTTCCGGACCAGAGGTGCACTGTCTCATCAAAATTTTTTAACATGCAAGTCTCCCCAGTTTCCACTAAAGAACTTATGCTCTCTCATCGCGGATTCTATTCTCTCGCGTTTGATGCAACAAACACAGCCTTCTTCTAAACAGTTATCTCTCTAGAATCGGCAGAAATAAGAATTCTTCGCTCAGCACTTATGGTCACGCAATTTAGGATACTTCTCGTCTCATTCTGTTATGTCCTGTTTTCGCACTCCTATCTTTTGTACGTATTCTTGCCCAGCCCATTGGGAGTTGACGTCTTCTGGGTTCCTTGGTCTTCTGTGCTGCCATTTCTAGCGAAAGGGTCGAGTTGCATCAATAGCAACTTAACATAATCATTTGCAAAAAGCCCAAAGAAACAGTTTCAGACATGATATGTGACTTTATGTTAATAAAGTAGACAAAAATCGAGAACTGCTAAGGTAAGCACACAAAACAATTTTGCTTGGAGGTGAGGAGGCAATTTTTTAGTTAAAGTTCAATTAATGTTTTTCTATTTTTCGGTAAATTTTTCAATCTAAATTTGCAACAATTAGCTTTGTCTTTAATAGGTGGGGAAAAAGAACAAATCGAAAGTTTGAAAAAAACTTGCGAGAGAAAATCTTGTTTTGATGTAAGATTGGCTCCGAAAAATTTCATAAGGGGACGAAAAAAATTCTCCAGCCGTGAGTCAGAATATCACTTCTGACAGCAAACCTTCTTCTGCATTTGCAGTAAAAGGCCCATTTTTTTTCAAATTTCGAGATCATTTTTAAAACAGATCTTTATCTTAAATTTTGTGGTCCTATTTTTAGGGCTGGCTCTTTTTACAGTTTCAGTCTACATTCCTCCGTTTCGTAAAGTTTCTTCAGACTTTCTTCATAAAACAAAAATATTGTCTGGCAGTTGCTAATCAAAACTTTTAATCAGTCTATCGGCTTGGCAATACATGCACTTTATATCAACCTCTCCCCGAATCTGATCTGTCAAGAACAGTCTCTGAAACAATAAAGCATTTTATGAGCGTACACCATTCTAGCAAGCTATTTCTACTTGAATCGAGAGTTACCAGAATGAAAGGTTTTGGCGGAACCATGAACTTACATTTTTGAATGGGCCATAGCTATAGGCTGATTTAAATTGCCTTTCGCTACAATCTGTGAATCAAGCAATTTTCACCAGAAACAGCAACATATAGCTCATATTTATGCGACACAAGTGATTCCAAATTATTGAAAGCAACCTATGGAGGGTAGTTGTTATAGTGCTTTGCTGCCATCTAACGATCGCAAAACCACTCCACTAAAAGCTAAAGGGAAAAAATGTTTTTGTACAGTTGCTGAGCAGCACTAATCAACCGCTGTATTTTGTGAGATGCATGCCTTTAAAAATATCATTTTATTCTAATGAAATGAGATGTATTTGAGAACATGAGGTGAATTGAATTTGAACTGAACTTTTCGATGGGGTTGTGTACAATGGCGCTGGCCAAAAGCAGCAAGCCGTTTTTCTCATTACAATAGGTTTTCTGCTCACTTAACAGCGCGTCCAACAAACATCGTAGAATTTATCTAACAACCTGAGAAAACAATGCTCTGTCTTAGCAGGTTTGCTTATCTACTTGCTTATGTTTTCACACAATTTTTGCTGACAGAAAAAAAAAACAATTAAGAAATTAGTGGGAAGTGTATCGTCAAAGTTCATTGTAAGTTCAGTGATTAGCCTGGTGAAAAATTTTGACTTATCATGTTAGATTGTATTTGTAATCAATAAATTAAAAAAAGCGAAAACATGTGACAGTAAAACGCAGTCAGAGTGAAGATAAAACTTTGATATTTTCTTTGAAAGTTCCTTCCTTGAGAGTTCCTTTCAACTCAGGTTAATTGAATCATGGAGGGTTACAGAAAGGATACATCCAGCTTGTATTTTCTTGGTAAAGCCAAATTGCTTACTCAACTGACATAAAGTGTGATTAACGATGATGTAAAGCAGCCGCTAAAACAAGATTCATTGTTTTTCTTTACTTTTTGGTCGGTTTAAGAAATTAACGAAAAAAACAAATCACATTTTTTTCTCTGAAAAACATTTTCTTTACAGTGGTATTTCTGTGTGGTGGAGCTGAATGTTCAATCGAAAAATTTCAAAAGTGGTTTTTGTACCGGTATCATTCGTTGTGTTCACAATGAAAAGTTTTTTTGCATTTCTGAATACAAAATAACAAGGTGCATCAGGAGAATGCGTGGACGAAACGAATCTTCTTCTTCTTCTTCTTCTTCGTCTTTCGGCTTATTCCCGATTAGGGGTCGCCACAGCAGATATCTGCATTTTTATTACATGGCATTTGTTTTACGGTCGGATGCTTTTCCTGCCACCAAACCTCTATTCGGAGGGAAAACTGGGCCACCTGTCTTCCATATGAAGGCGGGGGCGTCCCGTTAAGTGCCTTGCTCAAGGACACAACAAACTAACTTACCGGCTTCTTTTCCGCAACCTCCCCTAAATGCCAAGCGCCAAGCAGGGAAGCTGTGGATACCATTTTTTAAAGTCTTTTGGTATGACTCGACAAGGGGATTGAACCCCAGGTCTACCGACTGCGAAGCGGATGCTCTAACCACTACACCATCGCGTGGACGAAACGAATATCATGGTATATTTATCTGTTACAAACTTGCTTATCACAATCCAATATTTTTCTTTTCTTCGGCAGTAAGTAACCGCAAGAACGTCATTTGTGAAGCTTGCACAAAAAAAAAACACGAACGTGATGACAAATCGATTGGAGTTGAAAGATTGAATGGAGTTGCTATACATATTGAATATACTCTCGTCATTGGAACACAAAGCTCAACTACACCCCTTTTTCAACCAACAAAAGCTGCAGCAAAAAATGACAAAACTGTATAAAAGCTTTATTAGATAGTAACCACTAGGGCTTACAAATGTCACACATCTTCAAGAAAACTATTTTGTCATGAATTAGAAATTGAATTGTTTTTCGCTGCTAGGAGCTCATTTTCTGAAGTCCGTCGGTCAAAATTTTTTGTTTTTTCAAGATCGTTGCGCAAGTTTGCAATATTTTTTTGTTTTTGTCTAAACACATCAGGAAGTTTTGTGAAGTAAAAAATGCTCGACAATAAAATTGTATCGGCCTGTATAAAGACAGAAAAGTTGTTAAAGTGCAACTTTTTCCAAAATTTAACCTCAAATTATCCATTGATTTTTAATAGAGGTCGATATATTTATTAAAGAATTTATTTAGCAATTCATATGAATTCAGTTAATTAACTCCCATCAAAACCGTAGTTTTTCCATATTTCACTCGTTTGGAAAACAGTATTATAGCAAAATACCTACGCAAGCTCATCCTATGTAGCAAAAGTCAGACAAATTTGTAGAGAGCTTCTAGATTAAATTGGCTACACATTTCGTGGATCATTAACACTTGGGCAAAATTTTTACAAAATTAGTTAAATAAAATAAAAAATTTTTGTGTAGTCATCGGTAGAGTACCAAGTAACGTCAAGCTGGATTGCAGAAGTAGCTAGCATCGCCTGGAGAGCATCGATTTATAGCGCAAGCACTCCCATAAAATATAGAAAGAGATAGTTTCAACACATTTTAGTCACAGATGTTTCTTTTACATGCTGAATCATTGTGCTATAACAAATTTGACTCTGTGAGTGAGATTGTGTCATTTGAAATTGCGGCTCTAGGAATTGTTATTTCCTTGACATTGCAAAAAGAAAAATAAGCTAAGATAAGAAAGGTCGAAAATCAATAACAACAGAAAAAATATTTATAGGTAAAAAATTAAACTGTCCTACTATCAACGATATTTTCAAACACAGAATGTTTGATACAGAAAATGGACATAGCATAATGTTATTCGCACAATACATGACACCAGGCATTCACAGCATATACAGTCGCGGACGCGTGTGGCCGAAAACTGTTTTTGAAGCGGTCTGCCAGAGATTTGAAAAATGTAACCAAAATCATTTTTTAAACCTATTGCAGACAGCAGCTTGATTGGTTAAAATAGGCTCCCGGTATTTATGTGTATTTACATCTCTGCAGCTAATAGTAATAACATCAGTAGGACCTCTTCGAACAATGCATTTACGTGTGTGAATGCTATATTTTGTGTAATCACATGAATTTGCAGTAAGGTGCCCTTGGTCCAAAAAAAGTTCATCTTCAAAAAAATATTTTTATGTTTGTTTTTAGTTCAAAATAACTAGCAATTGCTCGAAGGTGTGGATCCGACATTTGTAAATGCATTGAAAATTGTGCCTCTTCAGATATGGTCACCCTAATCCGTAAGTAACAACGTAGGTAAGTGGCCCGCGAAAAACACAGAGGGTTGGTGGGACACTTACTGTTTTAAGTTGTACATACCTGCATCACACTTACATGATACTACTAGAGTTTTTAGGAAAAAAATTAGTTTTTAATTGATAATGTCAAATATTTGCTGCAGTGGACAAATAAACAGCATTGTTAATCAATGATATGGGTTTGAAATGAAATGCCGACAAACTTTATTCATGCTTAAACCACAAACGGCCTTGATATTTATTTAACCAGTAGACTAAATCATTCTCGCGCTCAATTCTTCTAAACATGTTGAGTATATTATAATGCAAAAAAACAATAAGCTTCCATATTCTTATAACAAATATTAAGAAATTGATTATTTCAATCTCATACATCTATTATGCTAAGTAATTTAACTAATATGTGATATATAATGTAAATATATAAAATTGTCCTGTGCTTTTTCCCTTCGAGTACTTGTAAATAAATATCATTTAAGTAAAAAATAAATCAAGATAACGAATGGATTTTATTCCAAGTTCACCTTTTTGCAACCTTTTTTTATAGAGAGTTGAGAAAGCTTTCAAGCAAAACAATATAGAAAAAATTGAAACCGAAACAAGTTATTAAAAGCACTGGCATAAAAACGATTAATTTTATTGATTAACTTGAGGATCTTTGTTGAGATTAACTTCTGAACAGCTAGTATATTTCCCATTTCGAGTTAAAGACATTTTTAGGATGACAACTTCTGGAAAGATCCTTTGACTCGTTTTTCAAGTTCAAGACCTTTTGTCGGTATGAATCGATGTGAGTTGAATGAGGATGGAGGGAAGAAAAAGCTGAACAGAAAAAATGGATTGGCTGAAGCAGTCAAGGTTTTTACTCCAGAGATTGAAGTGTTAAGTTTTTGCTATGATTTTTGGAAAAAGTTAAAAGCTGTAATCAAAAATTTTTTGTAACAGCTTACACTTTTTGTCCAGAACAAGTCCACAAAAACATTAGTAATTGTGTTGCGTAATTGATTTCACTATTTGTCGTTCAAAGCATCACTGTTTACCAACTCCGCGAGTGAACCATCTTGTTTTCGCAGCATTAAACTTATGATACATTTTGGTTTTGTTTTGAACACCTTCCCAATGGGAGTAAATAGTTTTTATTTAATTTGAAAAGCTGTCGTCGTCTCCACAGCTACAACAGAAGCGAGAAAAGATAGGCCAAATCAAATCAAGCGACATGACGTCTTGATGTTAGAATTAAAATATTTGTTGAGATGAGTCACTTAACAGAAGTGCCAAATGATAAAAGAGCTTGCATTGGTGTCAGAAAAATTTGAGAAATCACAAATAATCCGGAAAACTAGCCAATTACACATGATAAAAAATGTTCTTTACCAACAACGATAAGTGATATTTCCGTCACTTTTATGATTTACTATTTTGTGGCTCCCGCGCGTTTGTGAGATAGTTATGGTTGATTGGCAAGGGTACACTCTTAGATTTTTCTCTATCACTCCACAACAACAGCTGGTTGTGATTGACTGTGCAAAGCAGACTTATTATTGCCATCACGACAGGTATTTTGGATATGGTAAACAAATTTTGAATATACCTGGGCCGCAAAAACTGTTAGTATTTTGGCACTGCTGTCATTAAAGATTTATTATAAATAATGTTCTCTATAGAAACGATAAGTTTAAATTTTTGCTTTGTCAAGTTTTTGTCAGGGTATTAACTTCAAGATAGTGCCATAAAACCTTTTGGATGCATCTCCTGCTTCAACTTACAACATTATCTTTGTAACATCATGCCTTCGTAACTGTCACTAAAAATTCGTTATGTTTTGAATTCTCATGAATATTTTAAAACGAGGTGTTATAATCTTTTGGATCTTTTTATTCGAAAGCACACTTAATGCTAATAATAGCAATCAACGTGCCAACAAAAATCGAACTTTTATAACCAATTTGAAACCACTTTTCGACGGGGGATTGCTCCAAGCTTTTTGCTCTAGTGTTCAGTTGCTTCTTATTTTAAGTGTTTGTGTTGATAGCTATTTGCTTCAAAAATAGGAAACACGCTATCAAATTATTTACGTATATCCAAGCGTAAAAAGTCAGGGGCTTTTCATGGACTATGAAGTGGCTAGTTTGTTTATTGCAATTTTATCTTCCACACTCGCAGGACAGAGACACCGGCGCATAACTTAGGACAATTGTCCAGAACTGCATCGGAATTTCAACAAGCAGTGGGAATGATTTGAAATTGCTTCAACAAATACACTGCTTGTTTAGTTTTCAAGCGGATAAAGTTATGGTAAATTGTTTTTTGTTAGGGCAATTTATCCCACTCGATCACGTTGCCGACAATTAGGCCAGGGACTTAAAATTGCGTTTCTCCTAACCATGGTTTTGGTCAATGCATCAATATGGAACTTCCGTAAACAGACTTTTTCATCAACCTGCTATCTCAAAATGCGAAAGATTTTGTTTGTAATAGAGTGCACGTTCCAAACTTAAGTCTAATTTTTGCACCCAAACGGAAATTAAAATCTTAAGTAGATGTTTTTATGTTTACTATTACGGTTACAATAGTCTGTCATTAAAGCCAAATAACCAAAATTACAAAATAAAACAAAATCTACGAAAAGAAGTTGTAAGAAATATGACTTTCTTCAGTTTTTTGACGATATTAATCAATTTATTTAAGTGGCATATGTCATCAGATATTGCAGGCCTCAAACGGTAGTTGCCCACGTCCGTAGTCCCCAAACTATTTTAAGCGACCATAATTTAAAGCAAAATTTAGGTCTACACAGTATTACGACCCTGCCTACTAGTCTACTTCGGATCCAAAGAGAAGTAAAGAACTTTTAGTGGAGACCAACTATTTTTGAAATTTCTGCGGGGCTAAAATCATTCTGATATTTTTCTCAATCTTAAAACCACAGAGGATTCCACTTGGGGTCGCCAGCTATAGTTTGGGGACCAAAGGTTCACGCCATTCCTGTAACGGTTTTCAAAATTTTGTGTTTATTTAAGAAAAAAATGTTCTCAAAGTAGTGAGCATGTTTATAGCTTCCATGAACTTTTAACCTGAGCAAGCAATTAGAAATTACTTGCTGTCAACACATAGTGGCGTGGGTGTATTTCATAACAGAGAGCAGAATAAATGACCCCCTACTACGGTATTGAAAGCGATTTTCTTTTTGTTGCTTAGCCAGCATTTTTGTGAACGGCACAACATCATGCGGTGAGGCAGCAGGGGGAAAAAGAGCCCAACATAGCAAAGCTGCTCTGCTTTGTAGTTAAGGCGGGCAACACATCAAAGAAATTACCTCATCGACTAAAAGAGAAAAAGTGAAAAAAAGCAAAACATTACGAGACGAATCTCATGAAAGTATCAATTGCAAAAAAATAAACTAAAGAGTTTGTAAAATCTAGGAGGTAATTAAACTTTGACATGCCATTTTGTCATAGGGCGTACCATAATACGCATATCTAAGACAAGCTATGCTTTACTAAAAATTTTCCAGAAAATTTGATCCACAGTCAGTTAAACAGTTGTTTGAGACTCAAGTGAAAAGAATGCCGTTAGAACAGCTAACAGACAGATGAAAAAGACTAATCAAGCTGTCAAAAATTTGTATTTTTAATAAGGTAATTGTAGATATTGGGCAATGGACGCTACCATGCAACTCTTAAGAAAAGACCTCGACGACCCTTAATCTGCGCAATTCTGCCGTAATGTTGCAAAACCTAATAACTACAAAAATAATATTTTGACAATTTTGACTTTGTAATAGTATATTATTTTTCTACTAGGGAACAACTGAACCAAATTTTTTTCAGTTTTGCCTTGAAGCTATTAACTGTACGAACATTGATTATTTTTTCGCGTTTGCTGATCAGTAGATCTGTAGCTGATCACTAAACAAAAAGAAATCAAGGTTGTTTATGGCATTTGGAATGTATTAGTTTGGTTTTGCAATATTACGGCAGAATGATGCATGTTGCGATGTCAACCACATAAAAGTATTTTTTATAGGGTGATACTTCTGTGTACAGTTCTTAACAACAATCAATAAAGATTGTGCTGTAAAATACCTACATCGAATATTTTTTTAACTATTCATAACTCAAATTTGCAAAAGCGATGGCTAAAGTGGTCTGTAGAAATTTTTTAATTTCAAACTACGAAATTATTTTTGTGAGTATTGAAAACTAATAAAGTTTTCCTAAAGCCATGAAAGTGATGCCCTGAAAGTGAAATTCCCACTTGAGAAAGATTGTACTCATTCGTAAAGGCTACGCCAAAACACAGTTAAGGAAACTTAAATTAGTATGGCTGAGAAGTTGAACATCTCTGACTCACCAAACGGCTAAACGCTAAACATATATCGCATTGCTCTAAGGTGCCGTTCAATTATCATATGGCGCCTTCAATGGGGGGAAAGCAAAATCGTCGTATTGGTTTATGGAGGGAGAGGAGGATAAGAGATATTATTATATGACAAACTTGCTCTTAGGTCAAAAAGAACTAAAGTTTTCAAAGATTTCATTACACAGGTTTTTGTGGCATATCCGAATAATTGAAGATTATTTTAGAATTTTATATCACGTAATAGGGGTGGGGGGTTTACCAAAGAAAGTGGCTATTTTACAATCGGAATCTATCTTGCGGTGCACAATTAGTTTGTTTTTTTGAGTCATGCTGTGGGGTACTGAATAGTATCGCTGCTTTTGAATATCATTTCACGAGTTTGATGGTTTGCGAGCACAAAGGGCTATGCAAAAGCAATCGTACACTGTGGGGGTGCCAGAAGGTAATTGTCAGGAGGTGTACATAAAGATTTAGATTTTTGTTTAATATGTCACAGAAATTGACCAATCACTGACGATTTTAATTCACATTTGTAATACATCATAGATTTTGACCAATCGCAAACGTTTCACGGGAAAATAAATTCCAAGAGTAAAATGTTCTTGGCGGCTTCCACTGTTTTTACACAAGCTTTATAACGCGTCATCTGGGAGGAGGAGAGTTAAAAATCGAACAAAAAAAGTGTCATATGATTTGTGAACAGCTCTTTAGGTATTGCAAGCGGTAATATTTAAATTTTGAAGTTATTTTTGTAGTTGACAATATCAAGTATTCAAAATCTCGAAGGTAAGTTCCATTGTTACAGAGTATGTTAAAATGGTAAAAAGCTTATATTGTTGTGTTACAGTGCAGTTGAATAAAATTATGTCATGCTGAGTAACCTGTTACCAGATTACGTTGACAAACTTGAAATCACAGATCATCCCACCCGTATTTGAAACTCAGGAGCCATATTAGTGACAGGATTACGATGGCAAATATATCTCATTAAAACTCCTATCGCGAGATTATTAATGTTTTTTGGAAAAAACGTTTTTTGTCACTCAACAGAAACGCAAAATGAAGTGCAGTAGTGGATAGGTCACCATAGGACTAAAACTATTTATAAATTAACCGCTAAGTGGAGCAATGGGGTCATGTTAACTAATTAAATTGAAATAGCTTGAAGATTTCAAGACATGTTGAAAATGCCATCAGTGCATTACTGTGGCAACCCATAAAGAGACCACCTTAAAACTTTAGACGAGACCCTCACCAATAAACTTTTGATGGGGGAAGGAAAAAACTCAATTTTTATTCTAAATTGATAATGAAGACCCTTTTCTTTGATGAACAATATTTTCAAAGTTAAAATTTACGTGTTTGCAATCCCAAGTTGAGGCGTAGACATGTTTATTTTTTTGTGCATTTACTTCTTTGAAGTCCAATTTTTCGAGAAAAAATCTTTGAGACTAAGCCCCTGGATATGACGGGGGTACAATAGGTAGTTACAGCGACCCTGGTTATGACCTCCTTACAACAATCGTAGCTGCCTGTGTTTCATAAATAAAGTTTAGTTCTTAACCAATTCTTTTGCCAAATTGAGGCAAAGTAGTGTACTGCTCAAACAATCTGTCGCACTGCAAATTTACCCAGACCTTGCTATGTTTCAATTGCAAGCAACTGATCTAGTAACAGCAAATAAAGACCACATCTTGTTCAAACGAACAATATTTTACTCGAACAAACTTAAACCTCATTTACACTACCTATTAATAAACAGCAGTTTCATAGCTATTTCGGGTTCCTGCACAGGCCAAGGGGGAGCTAGAGGGATAATGCTCCTACAAATTTGTTTTTGTTTTCTCGAATTTTTACTTAGTTTTATAATCCTGTTTTAATAAGAAAAAGCTGAATACAAATAGCATTCAAAACAACACCTATTTCATGTTTCAATCTAAAGTACAATGAATTATGAATAAATTATTCTCAAATCAGACGAGTTTTAGCAAAAGTTGACTTTTAAGTCGCTTAGCAGAACTACGCTATAACATCGCTTTCGTGACAATTTCACTTGTTGTGCGTTTACTTTGACCATGCTGTGAGTATAGCTGTTCGCTTGTCATTTTACGTTATGATAAGAGTAGGTTTGTAGGTTGTGTGTTGCATCTGCAATTCCTTTAAAATAAAAAGGTGAACAGTAGGTTAATTTTTAAACATGCTGGAAAATTTTTATGATGTCTACAAGCAGGGCCGGCCTTAGAAGTTGCGGGGCCCAATTAGTTGGATGCTTGCGGGGCCCCTCTATACTATTTATTATTGTGCATAAAGAAGAAAAGAATTGCTAGTGCAAAGTGGCCATTCTCAACCTTTCTAATATTTTTTTTTATATATTCTTCAGAAATTTTCTATATCCTAAAAACTTCTCATGGCGGAAAATTTTATAAAAATTGAAAAACGAAAAAGACTCTATACACCCTTTTATTAAATAGTTGTCTTTTTAACCAATTTTATTTTTATATATTTTTTATTCAGGAAAAAACGGAGCGATTTTTTTGAATCCAACTGTACATCAAAATGTCTGACATTGCTCTACATTCATGAAAAATCTAAAGCCTATTTTGTCTTACGCGGGTGTGAAAGGTCTCCAAACTTGAGCAAAAGTTTAGCCCTTTAGTCATGATTTTAGATTTTCCTGTTTCCATGGATAATGGTTTGAGATTCATTGCATTTTCAACATAAAAGAAATTGGTAATAGTTTTCTTGGAGCTAATGGGCAAGTTTAGAAATACAAAATAGAGAAATAGAGATATTTTGCAAAACACCAAGTTGCAATTCTTTTCTTTGTGTGTCATAGTAGGGTTTTTTAGATGGTAACTATTAATGAAATCATTAAGTCAAAATTTATGCTACAGCATGAATGGGAGGCAGCTCAAAACATAACTTTACACGTGGTATGTTTATCCCTGTGCAACAATAGAAAAACTAAATGGTATCGAAATGAATTATTTTAAAATCACTTACCATCAACTCATAGTACCATAGACAGAATACCATAGACAGAATACTTAAATGTATGACACTCACTGGCACCCAAAGCACGGTGTATATACGACGTAATAAATACGTTGCTGGCGAGGATGTACCACTTTTTGCTTTGATGTTTTGGCGGGAAAGATAGTTATTAATTAATCTGGTTACTACTGGTTTGACTGCTGGGCGCTGACTGGCTGAGTGCACACATGTGATTGCATCAGCAAGATCACGCCTCGGGCCGGCCGCCAGAGGAACGAGATGACCGAGATTGTCGCCTTTTGAAAAAAAAATGCGGGGCCCCTCTCAGCGCGGGGCCCGATTTGGAGCAATCGGTCAAATCGGCCTAAGGCCGCCCCTGTCTACAAGTCATCCGAGTATAGCAGAGAATGCAATAAGAGTATTCCGATAAATCCGGAGACTCAACTCAGCTAACTCGTCAGAAGTCGATAAGCTTGGCATTGAGTCATTATCTCCTAGCAATAACAATCATAATAATAGTAATAGCAATAAATTTCGAAAATGTGTTGTTACTATTTTACCAAACGATAGTATTTTGCTTAGTTTGAAATCTACAAATGTTTAACAATCTTAACAAAAAATCCTGAAACACTAAAAACACAGAGTGATACAATAAAAACGAGATCACCAGCTATAGCGAGGAGTTTTCTCTGGCTGAGCTGGCCAATAGTCATTTAACTCTGCCAGTGCTCAAGTATATTTGTTTTTTGAGAAGAGTATTTGGAAAAAAGAGATTAGAGCCGACGGTCACGAAGAAGGGCACTTTGAATATTTTGCTTTCGCAACTTCCAAAATCGGAAAATTTTTAGTTTTGGCGAGTATAGCGACGGAAATGTGATGCCTCATCTCCCAGCTGAGATGCACGGTTAAAACAACGGGCCTGTTCCAACAATAACTCTTATATGCCTAATAAACTGACGCAGTATTGGGTTTACACAATTTATTTCTCCCCTCGTTATCCCTCCAAAAAGTATGAAATTTTCTGTCATATGGCTTGTATATACCAAATGCAGAATGTTCTAAATGCTTCCTGCAAAGGCAGAAGCGAGGATTACTTGATGTGAAAATTAAAAATTTGCTGATTTCACGACCCACTAATGTTTTGTCACTGATGGCTTGGCAACCCCAATTGAGGCCTACCCCTCCAAACTTTAGACGAGACCCTTTCTAAACTGTCTTGTGACGATCAAAATTCGGCCAAAAAATTATAAATTGCGTTCTTTCTTCTTTAGTGTGATAGGCAACTTTAGTTAAGTTGGAGAGAATTGATTACCGGAGCCAATTTCTATAAAAATCGTAAAAGCTACGTGGTTGTCTCCAGATAAGACAATGTCGCAACATGTGATTAGTGGTTTGCGGACCTGCACCACACTGACAAGACGGCGATGAAATAAATGCACATTTATGCATGCTATCATTGCAGTGCTCTCCTCCAGTGCTCAAGCGGTTGAATGTTACCTATGGCCTACAGGAAAACTCTGACCAAGGGGGAGCAGAGGAAGCTAGTTCCACGTTAAACTAGGGGCCTAATCAAATGATTCTTTTCATCTAACCATATGGAGATGATAATTAAACCGGTTTTCAGCAACTCCAATTCCTTGACAAAAGAATGGCGACGTGACATGGGATGTTGGGGGTCTAACATTTTGCCTTGTGACAACTCTGCGGACAACATGCTTGCAGACATTTAAAGCTTGTCATGCAGTCCTGTGGGTGAAATGGAACTTCCGGAGTATGGCAGTGGCTGTACCTGCCAGTAGTGGCATAAAACTGGTCGATATGGGTCACAGATATTCATTGATAACACGTAGAGTGTCATGCAAAGCAACATCATCTTCTTCAAGTGTGGACTTGGGCACCATGCTGGTGCCGAATACTGAGCAACACCGTAAACAAGCGTCAGAGCAGCCACACTAAGAGCGGTAGATCTTGCTTGCCATAAAGTTTCAGCTAAGCATCTGAAGAAATGTATTGAGTTGATATCTAGCATCTGACATCCGACAGGTGTTGTGTAAACGTTGATTGCCGGTCCAGCTTAACACCAAGATATTTTAGCAATGGAGGGTAATGAAGGATTTTCCCAGTTAAACTAACGTTTAACCCACGTTTTGCTTTGTTGATGCCAAAAAATGTTTTGTGGATTAGTATTTTTAAAAGGCAAGCCACCCTAGGTAACTTCTGTTGTGGCTAAAATTTAGCCTACTGGATGTTGAATGCAGGCACTTTTTTAGAAATACCACATCCCTGTCTACACGATATTTATGTTGAACTATGCATTTTGTATGTTGTTAAGATTGAAAAAAATAATAAAACAGAAAAAAATGACAGTAATGTCAAAATGACTGTCAACAAAACAAAAGTTAAAAGCTGTGCGATTCAAACACTAAATTAGACTAGTATAAAGCAACGCAGTGGCAATGAAATGGCACAAATATAGAAATTAATAGACCTATTAGTTATCAGCACGATCGAGGTTTGAAAAACGTTTTCAATACACTAAAACTGAATTATGTCCTATCACCCAAAAGTCTATTCCTCCGACTTGTGACAAATAACTGCTCGACATGAGGTCTAGCTTATGGTAAACGCTCAATGGTGGAAATCAATGGATTCATCTAGTTTCCTACAACCGAGAGTTTGAGAAATTTGCAAAAAGCACCCCCTCTGACGAATACTTACGTAAAAATGCTTGCATTTCAAGCATTATGTGACAAAAATAAATTAAGATAAGAAACAAAAGTAGGCCTTATCGAGGTGATTTAGTTAATTTGTTTGTGTTTTGCAAGTATTGCTTTATTTTTTGGCATCAAAAAGTGCATAGCATGGTTGAGACTGGGCTCCTAGACATGGCCAGCTTCCCAGCCTTGGAAGTACGATTCCCACACCTCTGCATCAGCATATTTCACCAACTTAGTAAACTTTTGATTTCTTTACCTTCTTTATTACTACTCCCTCCCTCATCGAGTTTTGAATCCTTTAACACTCCTTTTTTGAGTTAACTAATTTCCAACTACATTTACAGTGGGTACAGACAGTTTTACGGGTCCAAACGAAAGGCTTTACGCTGCTTTTATTTATACCTTTTTATTTTGATAACGATCGAACTAAGAGGTCAGATTAGATGCTTTTAGTCTTTCGTTCATTACCCCTGAATGTCGGATCAACATAAGATACTGCGAAAATGCTCCGATGTTCTTGGTAATAAATATAAATAAGTAGCTAAACTGTTACCTACAAGCCCACTACCGCCTTTGGTTCCCATACCTATGTTGTATTAATTGGATATTGATGTGCATTGGCGCAGAGCGAGTTAAATTCATTTCCATTCATAAATCTTTTCAATGAGTTAAGTATTTTGAGACCAAAGTGTGTGATGTATATTTCGGTGTTTCTTTCACTTTTTTAAATTTCAGAGCGACCAAAAACTTTTTGGTAAGGAATTAAATCATTTAATTGTTTTGGTTCAATTATGTGAATTCACAGATTATTTGCAATGCAACAGGATTAGGTCCGTTTAAGCGATGACAAAATACAATTACTATGCGTTATTAAATAGCTACATTTCAGTTCTCAAACCGTAATTACATTTCAAACTCCAAAAGTGCCGTTTTCGCAAAGGCAAGGAACTTCAATATCTCATGAGCTCGATGCTCGCCTGCTTCTTCATGTTGTGCAATAGGAAAAATGATTTACTCCATATTCTTCAACTTGATTGTAGTACATGCCTGCCGTAGAAATGCTAATTATGCCGGGAATGCCAATATTTAACTTTACAATTCCAAAGCTGGTCTGCAGTAACCAAAGACAAAAATTTTCCCGTGACCAAGAAATATAGATATGCAGACCTATTTACAGCATAGACACTTGAGCAGCTAATCAGGATATCCTCAGGGCAGACAACGCGGAATGGTTTATCCTGCTTATCTAAAACGATCCTTGTTGGGCATGCTTGATTCAATAGATCAACCAGAAAATCGTTCTGTTCGGCCAACTTCCCTTGTTGTATATTAAAACACTCAACAGGTGCCAAGAAAATGATACTTTCTTTGCTGAGTTGTTTATTTAAATGCTTATAAACTAAGAATGACCGTATAATCGTTGTTTGCAAAGCAAGGAGTTATCTTCAAAAAAACTTTGACTTGCAAGTGATGGTAATGCAAAATTTCTGCGTCGTTAAGACAAAAAACTGCTTTAGATCACCATCACTTATAATCCCTATCAAACCGTATGCAAATATTAGGCCGCCGAATTCATTGCAGCTACTACCGGTGATGAAATTACAGCCAGCTATAAGCGAACATAATCAACAACTTAGAATTAAACCTGCTACTGTATTTGACTGCAGTTGCCGGCGAGTCTTCCAAGTAAAAAGTAAAAGTTATTTTTACTTAAGCATCCTTCACACCAATAAACTAGCACTTTTTTGCGATACAGGACATTGTCTTACGCATTCTTGTCAACTGTGTTGTATAAAAAGCTATGCAGCTGCTGCACATTTTGTAGCAAACATAATGCAGCATTGGGCAATTTCCTAAGCACAACAAAGTCACATGTTGGTGGAGAAGCAACTTGGCCTTAGTAATCAATCAGAAAATTCGATGTTTAAAAACCTCACAAAACGAATCATACAGCACAAAACGCTTTTAACTACGTAGCGCAAAAATAAACTACTAATTCAGTTGTTTTTTTGAAAGCACTGTCAATCTTTTATTCAAGCATTGAAATATTGCCCAACTAAGGAAATTTCCTAAGTTCATAAGAAAAAACGCAACTAGAAATAGATTTTTCTTATTCAACCAAATATTTCTACATGAAATGAACTCATTTATATTTGCACTTTCAATTAATTCTATTTATAGTTATAATATGGCTGTGGTCGCTCTATATGCAGTTAAATAATCGAATCAGGCGACTAAGTGAAGTGGTAAGGGTAGCGAATTGTACTTAATTCTGTGAGTCAGAGCACTTTTTCGATTTCATGGCAAGCAAATGAGACCCCATACCTTTGATGTGCTGCTGATAAAACGACAAAATTCTTGATTTGTAAACGTGCCAGTTACTGATCATCCTGGGTAAAGTTTTACAGGTATTAGTCACACCGTTTCTTGAAATAGACAGAACCCAAAATAGAGATGAACTCAAAATTCAGAACTTTTCTGTCAATGGTTCATTTGAAGACAAATTTCCAACTGGGATAAGTTGCTCGGTCAGTTAGACTTTCTGTTTTTGCTGGGTAGAGAGATCAAATAACCATATCAAGAGTTGTAGCATCTCGCTGACTAGTGATTGATTATAGCGAGCACCAGCACCGTACTGTTTTTTTTGCTTTGAAATGTCATTTCCTCCACTCATTCGAAGGGTTATCGAAAGTTCATTGGCTGCGTGTGTTTAGAAAAATGACGCACGAAAAACGCAGATTGCGCATTTTAACGATTCATCATTTTCCACCGGAATAGCTATTCAAAAATTGCGGTCAATTTCATGGTCAAAGACCCCGTGATATTTTGTGGGTGCAATGCATTGTTATCGTGGTCCACTACATTTAACTTGTGGCCATGTTGAACTGGCTTAAATCGCTTGTGCTTACTCTGACAAAATTTTATTATTTAAGGTCAAGGTTAAGCTAAAAGAGAAAATAAACTTTAACCGGGAGCATAAAAATAGGATTTATTGGCAATTCTTAGTAAAAAGAATAAAGCCAAAATGCTGGTAAACATTTTATTAAAACGTTTCGCTTTTACATTAAAAGCATCATCAGTTAAACAAATGGTCACCAAACGCTAGGCTAAAAGATCTAAGACAGTTCTTAGCCTAGCCTTTGGTGACCATTTGTTTAACTGATAATGCTTTTAATGTAAAAGCGAAACGTTTTAATAAAATGTTTACCAGCATTTTGGCTATATTCTTTTTACCAGAAACTTTAACTATTTTCAGACAACTGGAAACACGCAATGCGCTTTCCAGATATTTTCTACAATTTTCAGACGCTCTTATTTGTGCCTCCGTGTTGTAATGACATCATGGATCCTGCCATAATTTTACTTGCATAAGCTTTTAGTAGTAACTTTCGAAAGCGATTTCTCACCACAGTGTTGTGCTCGAGCATAAAGTTGCTTTAACTGATAAAGCTTAATCGTTTCTATATTAACCAAGGGCCAGCAAAGTGAAGACCTTTACGCTGTCCTTCAACGCCTTCAACATTGGACGAACTAATTAGACAGTTTGATGTTGATGGTATGTATGTCTTTGTTGTAAACTGATTCTAAATGCTGATAGGTTCCGATAACGGTGGAGTAAAAACGTTGATGAAGTAAAAGACTTGTCAGAAAATAACGCTGTCGTTTTATTCGCACATTAAATTTTACTTTTACTGTATCTTCAATAAGAATGAAACTTTACCACGAGTATTCACCTTTGAAGTAGTCATTTAAAACCGTTATAGCAGCTTAGCGAGCATACACTTGTACTTGTTTATGGGCTGGTGAGTCACATAGCACTATATAGGCTTGCACTTGTGTAATTGGCGCTTGTCATCATAGCGACGGGGAGGTGGTGGTTTTGTTGTAAATATTAGTGGATTTTAACACAATGTATAAACAGTTGTTAGAAGAATAATTATAAAGTAACTTTAATTAAAGGGTATGCAGCTTGAGACTTTGAGATATATATAAAGCATAATCAAAGAAAAAAAAGCCAAAGTTAGTACCTAAAATTTATACAACTTTCTGCTCACATACAGTTTTTTAGAAAATAAAAAGCCAATAATAAGAACAGCCTTTTCAAAGCTATGCATTTGCGTTTTCGATCGCGGTGCCATAAAGTCACCCATTGCATAGTTGGACCTATGAGATTCTGAGTTCTAATTAATAATTTGAATCACAACCTATACTTTAGCTGTAGTAATGCTAAGCAAAGAACTATTACCATGATCAGAATTTTTCTTGAATGCAAACGAAGCATGGTTTGTATTTTTAAAAGTCAAAATTTAGTAAAACATCTTATCTTGATGCTTTGTTCTGTTGATCCATAGCCACTCATGAGTGTTTGACGTAAGAAGTATAACCAAAACCTATGCAATCAGCATTTTTATTCGGTTACATTTGTCCATATCTATCGATCGTTTTTATGTGGAGATCAAGCAGAAGAACTGCATTAAAAATCACATTACAATTCGAGAGATAATTGTGATGGATGAGAAGTCATCTACTTCCCATATTTCATCCATTAAAAGCGTCTGTTGCGCAGCAGCAACTGTTGCCTTGTACGAGAATTCTCTGACATCTAAATCGAAACAGCTAGTTGGAAATCGAAAAGGATACTTGTTCTTTCAAGAGATTTTCAAATTAGCAGTTGACTAATGGACCGTGCATATTTTATCCGCATAAGTTACAGCAGACTATTTGAAATCAAAGTGAAAAACAATTTAATTTGTGTTGCTTACTTCTAAAATGAATGACAATAATGGTGAGATATTTGAACTTATGTTAGCTATTTATATACTCTTTTAAATCAAAATATACCTTCACAACTCGGCCAACAAACATAAAAAATTCCTTTCAAAACTAAGTCAAAGATTTGATAACCTCAGCAGATTTTCATATTATTTGTGGATTGTGGTTCTGCACTAAAGCGTTTTTACCTGCACTGTTGCGCTTTGTGTTCATCACTAAGCCTGCTTCTTTAAAGTGAGAATTTCGGAAACCGCAGCATCAAGAATACTCAATGACAACACAGCTACACGTGTAAACAACCATGCAAAACGCGCAATATAATCACCTTAGTTTTTTTAAAGAAATACCCCATTTTCTCAAATGAATTTACGTTGCCTTTAATGTTAATATATGCAATCACTAAAGGCAGTGAGCACTAAAAACTTGAACATTAATGTAACTAAACAAAGGTCAAGACATGGTTTGGTGCTTTCGTGTATAAAGGTGTTCATTATTACGAATACATAACAAGATAGGAAAACAGCATCCTTAAAAAGTTATTTTAGTTCATACAATTCACAAAGCTGTAACTGTGATTACTACTTTTTTGCAACTGTCACAGCTTTAAGGTATCACAAGGTTCAAGAAAGCGAAAAAAGTTTGTTTCATTTAACTTCATTTTGACATGGGATTAATATAGAATAATTCTATGAACACCTGTGCTGGACTTGATGAAACGTTTTGCGGCTTGTTGTTAATATTTCTTGCGGTTGATTCTGTGTCTTGACTTTGGTTGACTTAATACGATATCGTATGTGCTTCTTCGGTATATTACTATCGCCACAGCTGGAATCGGAGCAAAAAATGCCAGTAATCATCCCATTGTAGTAAGCTGTGTTTGGTTGAATCATTTAAAGCTTTGCTTAATCGCTAGCTCTGCTACTTTTGATGGGATGACTTTTTTCATTAATTTGCAGCGAGCAAAAATTTTTGATATCTTTTTTTAAAAGTTGACAGCTGCAATCAGTCTTTTGTAAAATTTTTTGAAGTAAAAAAGCCATAATTTTTAAAAAGCAAAGAGCAAATTTAGTTGAGAAGCAGGTTTGATAAATTAGTGCTGTCAATTAGTGTAACAAAATATTGGTCCGAGTTTTGTGATCTAGAAAAATTAAACAGTGACCCAGGCCAGAGTAGAGAATAGAAAGCAACTTAAAACCTCTTGATAACTAAATCAATAACAGAACGTACTTTAAATTCAAAATATAAATTTTTTTTATGTGGCCACACACGAAATTCAATCTCGAAAAACTAGGTAAAATCTTATAGACTGCTCCATAAAGTCGAGTTAAAGTGAACATGGAACTGACAACACCTGCTATCTCAAACTTAATCTTCTAAAGGTCTATTTATTTAGGTTACATTCGACTAGAAACTTGTAAGGTATCAAAATGTAAACACAGATAGTGCAACTTTTTAATTTAGTTTACACGCTCTGACTGATGATGATAAATTAGAATAATCTGACCAGTTATGTTGTAATGTCATCAAAAGGTGATTGCATTACGCATGCTTGTTAAACAACAACCCCCAAATATAAACCTTTTTACTGTAGTTTGTTTGAATTTTTTATGGCTGTTAAATTTTATGAATACTCTAGTTTTGGTAACAACTTAAAAAATGCGGTTTTTGATTGTAATGTAATATTATTATATTTGCAAATTTCTATCCAGTACCAAGGAAATTTGAAGTCACGCAACATTTTCTTGAAATTTGATCACCAGAAGAAGAACAAGCTTTGTTTAATTTTCAATATATTTCTCAACATTCAGAAAAATTTCAGAAGAGTTGAAGAATAAGCAATGATACAGAACGCGGTTAACAGTAGCCCAGATGTATATGGTTTATATGTTAAAACAGAGCACGAAAAAAACTTTAATAGTTTAGCGTCTTTTGATGGTAATTCTATCAAAAACTCATTGTCTCCTGTTTATTCACCCCAAATGTCAATTTTCAAAACCGACATTTTAAGGAACGATGCACAATGTTCTTTGGAACAAAGAAATTTCTTATCTTCGCCTTCGCGTTTTCAAGAAAGTCAATCCAACGTTGCTCATGGTTCATTGGAAGTGAATCCAACAATCACTTGCTTCAAGCAAAAACCTAACAAACAAACAGCAGAAGAATCCAACTTTGGGAATCTAATTGATCACTCAGACTATGACACTAACAACTACGCCGCTCCAAAGAATGCTTGTTACAGTGCTGACTCCGAGTTGGAGTTTAACATTAGATCGGAAAATACGGATAAAGGGGGGGCCCCTGGAAAAGTTGTCAACCATCAAGCCGAATCATATTTCAAAAAGGATGAAAACTGCTGTACGCAAAAACCTTCACTGAAGTTGGGACTTCCGTTTAATGCATCATTAGTGCCTTTAGTCGAGTGCCATACGAATAATAATAGCAGTGTTTACGCACAAAAGACTTTTCTATCTGCGGCTGACATGACCAATGAGCTCAGTGAGAAAGAAAGTGGTGGAAGTGCGCACGATGCGATCGACGCTGTAGTGTCGGAAAGCATTAGCTACTTAAACCTGCCGGCACGCGTTACTGATAAGAGCTCTGAAAGTTTGAGCTTGAAGAAAAGTGAAGGTCAAAAGCTGTCAAAAGAACGACGTAATCGAAGTTTTGAAAAAGATATTTCTCGAATTCCAATCACAAGTCAAACACCACTCAATAAATTGACAGGTGCGAAGAATAGTGTTGAGCAGCACGGGTCGGCTTTTCTAACTACAAGTTTAAGTTTCATGTCGCCTCAGGACCAGTCTCTACTTGCCACGCCGGAAAGTGGTTGCTCTCCCGGGCACGGTATGACCTCACCGCCGGCTTCAGGTGCCAAAATTCCGCGGACCACTTTCGAAAAAGTCGATGATCAATACACAAACTCGTGTGAAAGTTCAGAAGGAGAAAGTTTAGAAATGCAGATGCAATCACAATTCAATTATCAAAGATCATTTAATGCTAATGACTGTCGTAATGATGAGAGAGAGAACTTTGAAACGAAATTTGAAGAAGAAAATGGCGGAAAGGATGGACAGCGAAAGGTATCTAGTGACACAATATATCCCTGGATGAAGGAATCTCGACAGCACCAGAAAAAGAAAAGCAGTGCCAGCATCTCTTCAGGTAATTTTAACAATAGTTAATAATAAGATTTAACATAACTAACAATAGTTGAATATTACGATTTAACATTAAACTGTGATAATCTTGCATAGCCTAAATGTTTGAATGAATCTAAAAATCACTCAAAGTCGAGTTAAAGATGGTTTAAGCCTAAACAGTTAGCATTAAACGCTTTTATAAACCGATTTCTTGATGAATGGTATGAACGACCTTCATGTGACCCTGCGGCAAAAGTAAATTTGGAACCGAACCGCACCCGAGGAGAGAGAAAGCGATAAAAGCCTTTCGGTCCCCCTTGTCTGAATTTTTCAACCTGCAGCATTAATAACATACGATGATATAAAGATGTCATCTTGACAATAAAGACACAAATCTTTCCGGTCACCAATTCTTTTTCTAGCCACACACCTGAAATCGGATATGGCACTCCCCCAACATATAGCCTTATGAGTACACCCAGGCATTATTTAAGTTTTTTGCTGGCTAAATTTTTCTCACTTAAGCTATGCAGTAAAACTCATTGCTTGTTCAGGAAAATACCGTATCTTCGTTTGTCAATACAGTATCTAGCGTTTGTCTCGAATATTTTATCAAATATTTGCTGACTGTGCAAATTTAAATCTTGTTCTTACAGCTCCAAGATAAATATTTTAGCACAGGTGCTACCCAGTTAACAGTTTATGTTAATTGGTGAATTCTAGTGTACGCAAATAATATAAAAGCGATGATTTTTTATGACTAATATTCCAAGTCATCATTAAAATATAACATCAATAGTTACAATTGGTAGATAAACCAGCATAAAATCTGATTAGTTTCTTCATTTAGATTAACGTTTGAAAGCAACAATTAACTATATTTCGCTAAAACAGATAATAAAAGAGCTATTTATACTGGAATGTGTTTACTACAGTATATCAATATCAAATAAGTCTATTCCGTCAAATTGGCAAAAGCAAATTTTAAACTTGTCTCTAAAATGGATTGGGCCACAAAAGTAGGAATAAACCAAAACGCAGAAATTCTGCTCTCGACTTGGATCCTGCTGAAAAATGGAAATCATCAGCGCGGACAGCATTTAGAGTTGGGGTTAGAATTAGGGTTTGGTTTCGTGTTAGAGCTAAGATTACAATTGGAATTAGGATTAGTCCGTGAAATTACGCGAAATTTCCGCGTTTTATTATTATCCACAAAAATACTGCATACAGACCCACAGTTCTTCTACAAGGGGTTAGAAGTCTTATGTTGTTACCTTACGTCCCAACTGGCCGGTTAAGCTATTTTTCGCTATCTATTCAGTTTATTTGGGGGGAGTGTTCTCGATGAATTGCAGATATAACGTATTTACCGTTTTCATGTAAGACTGATATCGTATTATTTGTTGCTGCTCATTTAGTTGCTCAGTGAGCAACAGTTTTTGTAACTACAAAAGCCTTTGGTAAGTTTTTATTAATGTACAAAATTAGTTTAACTGCATAACAACATACTCATAATACAAGCTTGTAACTAAGCTTTCGTCATTCTTTTCAGTTGAGACTGTAAATTTTTGTAGGGCCTAATGTATTGATTTTACTCAAAAATAACTTGGTTGTCCCACCGGTAATGTTTGTAACTGAAGTTTTTTTAGTGTAGAACATGTGTTAGAAATAAAAGACTGGGTAATCATCGACTATTGTTTCAAATTCATTTTTGTCACTTGAAGTTTTTGCTTCACATAGATGCTTAAAAAAACTGAGCTGGTCTAGCCAGGAGTGCAACCAGGATTTTGCTAGGAGAGTAAGTGCGGCCAACCAACCTCTAATGGTGTTTATCTGGCGAAGTTGGGCAACTCCAACAACAAGGTTTTCAATATGTTTCAAAATGTTGTATTTGTGCTAAGTTGTTTGGCGAAGTGCCATGGTCAAGATGGGGGGAGCGTTTCAACTCTTGTAGCCCCCTTGATTCCGCCTTTGGGACCAGTAAAACACTTCAATTACAGAATTGGATCAATATGCAAGCTTTAGTATATAATACTGGTTTTGTAATCCATATGAAATTATACACAGTTGACGCAAGTTATATAACGAGCTGTCGATAACCGTTACTAGGTCTAATATGCTGCAAAGTTGATCGTCACAGAGTAAATGCAATTTGTTAGAAATAATTACACTTTTGTGACGAGCATCTTTCAAGTTGTGCTCGTACTGCCAACATGTTGCCTAGAGCTAGCTCTGTTTTATGATCACAGCAAGCAAAATGGCTGAATATGAACGATTCGTTGTCGCTGGTGGTAACATTACTGCACATAAAACACCCACGGTCTTCTATTGCTTATGAAGCGTAACGAATTCATCTAAAACTGCTTCAAATCTGTACTTGTACAGTATACAGAATGGTACCTGTTCTTGCTGATGGATGGTTAAGTGTGAAACTATAGTATATTTGTTTGCTCTATTTGCAACAGGGATAGTTACATAACATAGAGCTAATAAGACTATTTGATTCAGCTTCTACTGCCAGCTTATTTTCAACGTTTAGTTGTTTATTTAGAAAGATAAAGGGTAAAGTTTGTGTGTGTGTGTGTGTGTGTGTCTGTGTCTGCAAGTTTATGCGGCAAGGTTGCTGAGTCTGTGAAACAATGAGAAATTTGGCGCTCAAATACACCATGCTGGAAGCAAGATTCATAATGAAACAACTCCTATCTGCGCATACGCTGGTAGTAAGATCAAAAGATTATGTTGCAGTTGCGATCAAGAACGAAGAAAATAGAATGCCCGAGTTACATAGTACAGCAAGCAAAATTTATTGCGTCAGGAAAACGCGCTTACTGGTTTTGTTCATTTCTTGAACTAGATTGTTATGTACCATTTCAAGTCGTTTTTTGAGCTCATCGGAAAGGTGATCGTTTTAGCGTAGTATGAAAAACGTTTATGAAAGCAGTGTATGATGCGTTTTTGAGCATTTGTTTTTACTTTCGTTTCCGCCCAGTTTGGCTTTTGTTTTGTAAAAAAAAGCTGCACGAGTTCTGTAAAAAAGCAGATACAAATGGAAACAAAAAAAACGGACACACCAAAACCCGATACAAAAACTGCGATTTGAAATTTTCACGATATAAACATAGGTTAAATAAAACAAAAATTTTAAGTTGACAGGGGAGGAAGACAAAACAACAAGGGTGCAACATGGATATGAATCCTCATTTGCTCATAGCCACTGTCCCCATTTATATTACAAAAAATTGCATATATTGCTGCAATTCCCTTGTATTACAGCAGTAGGCTGCACATAGTTTGCTAGTCATATTCCGCGTGTAAAGTTTTATCTAAAAAACTGCATTATTTGTGAGAAATTAAGAAAACACTCAATTGATATTCTTCTAAATTTTGGAGAAAGCCAGTTTAACATGGTTGCATTCAGTGCTGGTTACTTACAGATAAAATGATGATCTTTATCGAAATTTCAAAAAGATTCAGAAAAACAGTCGCAATAAATAATTAAGATGTTACTCGGTCAGCTTGATCATATCTGTTCAGTAGCTTGGGCTAATTTATGTAACTCTACTGCCAATGCGTGCAAGATTGCTAAAAAGCTTTTACTTATTAACTGCAAATTTTTTTCAAAACTTATATTCTGTATTGGTATATGCAAAAGTTAGTTAATAATAATGGGTTCAACTTGTAGCACATGTGGGTGTGTTCCTTAACATAAATAAAATTCAGAAAACAAAGTAAATGTCTTTATTGCAATTGCTTAAATTAAGAGTGATATAAACTTGCATGTCCAAGTCCAATTAACAAAAAAAGAAGCCCACATGCGTGCTGTCTCAATGGATTACCGACATTTCATCACTCGACTGTTAATCACGGACATTTAATCACTAGACATCTAATAACGTAGACTTTGTAACACCACGACATTGCAAGTGGACTGGAATCGATCACCCTAACCCTGTCGTGATTTAGTGCCTCGTCCCTAACCCTATCTCTATCGCGATTAAGTGTCAGGTGATTAAATACCTGGTGATGAAATGTCTGAACATCGTCTCAATATCGTTGCGTAGCGCACGAGATTGACAATTTTGTGAAGCAGGTTTGATTCACGAGGTGGCAATGAACTAAGCTATTATCCTTTCTGTAATTGCCTAGTAATTTCAAAATGTAATGGCTTGAACTTCTTTTGTAAAATGCTATAGCAATCATAATTACTTTACCAATGATCCTTGACAGCATCAATACGTTACAATTAAAATTGAGAATGAGTTGATTGTGACGTAAAAAATTTTGCACGTGTTTCAAATAATAAAATATTTTACCAAAAACCTAGTGCCTTAAATTAAACTTTGTTAGTTTTTTTGTGCTGTTGATATATACCTAACCATTGAAATTTGTCGTTTTTATCAGATAAAGTTACGCTCAAGAACTTTATGTTTGTGATGTTTTTAAAACTAACAAACGAATCCAGATTAAAAGGCATGCGCCGCTTTAGTAAAACTGTTCAAGGTTTATTTGTCGAATCGCGTTTGCTTGTACATAAACTCCGGGTCTTCAAATTAGTAATTTCTCCCCAAAATTAAATCACAAATTAGCGAAAAGTATCGTCACCGGCTTAAAAAAGCGCATCAATCGATCAGTGTTGTCAAAACAAGAGATCACGAGTCATCAGCAAACGAATCACTCCCTATCGATGGTTATCGTTTTCTTGTTTATGCTTGAGACCATAACAATGGATTCTGCTTTTGTATTAACACATCGAACTTTGGTTCCTTACTTCCGTAATATGAACTGGAGCAGTTCGAACCGTATGGCATTCATGTTTATATTCTACTACTTATCAACTCAATTTGATTGAGCGCTCCAACATCAAACGATTTGTTATTTACGCCTCAGGCGGATGGTATATTACAGCTCACAAGTGATCAGACAGATAGTAATCGATTTTATGATCTTGCAATCTTTTTACACTTCCAAAATGAACTGGGTTCACTTAAGCAAGATGTCGATAAATTCATTGCTCGAAGAGTATTTTTCCTAATTTTTAAAGCCACTCTTAAATTAAATTGGTAGATAGAAGTGATGAAGTTCCTTGCCTAGTTGTTGAACATAAATTTCATTTGCTCATTGAACACGTGTCAACATCAAACTTCTGGGCGAGTCCAGTGTCTCTTTACAAAAGCATAGTTTGCGCGATTATAAAGCGATGACACGCGAATTTGAGTATACTTGTGAAGCTTTAAACACAAGCCATAAACAGCTTTCACTCATGTACCCGCGACTGTTTAATCAGAAATTGATGGAAATCTTAATGCGCATACGAAATTTTCCAATCTAAAAGATTACAGTAAAAGATTTTTTATACATACCGTTCACAGTGCAGTTTTTGTTAATAAGCCGTTATTTATTTTTGCAATAATTTTACGCATAAAGTTATAGTAGCTAGTTTTCTGTTTCTACGAGTACAATAGATACCTGCGTCCTGCCTATTTTTTGTACTTAGCCTGCTGTCTAGGACAGAAGTTTTTGAGACGCGCCGCTCTTGACACCACCTACAAAAACCCATACCCACTCTTGATACGTGAAAACCTTTTTTTGGAGCTCAATCATTGCAAAGCGCTGACTTTGACGAATATTCGCACAACTATAGCCAAAGAAGGGGAGCCATGGTACCGTGGCCCCACACTTCCCTTGTGAACCCAACACGCCTTCTACTTTTAGAACCCCTGACCAATGAAAGCTGACCAGCGGGGCTCAGGTAGGCTAAGGTCACAGGCCGATGTGTGGCAAGCTTTGTCTAAAATAACCCAAATCCACCTTTCAGCAATTGTTGAAAAGAAATTGCAGAAAGTTAAATGGCTACATTTACTCAACCTTGTCTGCAACATAAGAGCCTTTCTTGTCATAAATTGCATAATCATAAAAAATGCTCACTTTATGTCAGAACTTGGATACAGACAAAAGATAATGATTTTTTTACGTGGAAAATTGCTTTGTATTTGATATGGTAGCCTACGTTTTGAGCCTGGCAAGAAGCGTAAAATTCTAGCTTCTACATTTCATGCGGCCCATAATTGTAAAGACTGTGCGGCCCAAGAAAAAGGGCCGATGATCCCAAAATTGGGCCGTATTTCAGAGTTGCCGGCCACTGGCCAAAGCTATTATATGCACAAACTTGCATCTTTCATTACCACTAATAGCTTATTGGTTAACAGATTGCTAATTCACTTATTCACACCAGTGACTTCTCAAATTTATTTCTTTGAAAGGTAATTCGCAATAATTTGTTATATGACCCGTGACCTACCAACTACAAAACTACAGAAAAAATGGTAAAGCCTCTAGTATAATAACAATTGAGTTACAACAGCAAAGGTTTTTCTTTATGTCTCTCTTAAAATTGAGCTGGGGCATAATTATGTTTGGCAATCTGCCCAAGAAAAAGCCAGATATATTAGATATGCTAAACAATTAAACCCAGATTACAATTTGAATTTTGGTGTTTTTCGTAATTAGAAGCAGAAACAAAGAGATTTGAATCACTTAGCAAACTGCAGACAGTGACACTGTTTCGACCTATCAGGTCTCTTCAGTGCAGTTGGTGACCAATAAGAAGCTAGAGGCTTTTAATAAAGCATAGCTTAGTTATTCTAGAACTCACAGCAACACTAAACCATTTATTATGGGTAATGATAATATGTAGATTTTGCACTTATTGCTTTACTTAGCAAGTGACAATCAACCGTTTATCTGTCACACTCCAGTGCCGATTTAATATACTTAAGTAATCGCGAATGACTGTTGTAGAGGTTGCGTGAAATTATCACAAAGTAGGCTTTTGATATTTAAGTGTTCTTTCAATTAAAATTTTCACACATTTATGGGTTATGTAGCATTATCGAGAGATGCTATTTGTTTCCGAGAATCTTTTTTTGTGCTAAGCGTTCATATAACGTAGCATCTAGCATATATAAACGTGCGTCAAAGTGTCAAATAGCTGTAATCAAACATTTTTATGTGAAATATACCATACATTGTCGTGGGGCATTATCTAAATTTTCAGGCTCTTTTGGTTCACGTTTGCATTCAAGCTTGTTTGATAAGGATGAATCACTTTTGTTCAATGCTTTGTACTTAAAAGTTATGTAACTTTGCATATTCTAAATCTACCTGTTGAGTTGTGCCCTAACGTTTACTTGATTATTAATCAATAAATTTGATAAATAAATCAGCACTTTTGCAAACGACGTATGAACAAACAATGATAATAAGAAATCAAAGAAATTGTTGCTTGCAAATGTTTTCAATTTCTACCGAGAATTTGCTTGAGAATGATTTTTACTTTTGTTCTAACTTAATTTGTTTTTTCAGTGGTACGCTTATACTCTCTTGGTGCAGTTAAGCGTTGCGGAGTGAGCTAGAATAGCGTGTCAAATGTTAGCGCAACGAATTTATTTTTAGACCTGACAACCTTTCAGTCACCTGAAAACAAAATGGCGGAAACTGCTGATTTAGAAGATGTTGACGTCATATTTCAAGTAATTGTCTGGTGCCATTGTCAATTTCCAACATAAACAAAAAGGGCAACGTGCTTTTGTTATCTATTATTAATAACAAAACAGTAGGTATATTGAACAAGATGAAAGCACCAATCTTATCTATCAACCAATAGCTAAGCTACACTAACAAAAACCGTAATCTAGGAATAACAAGATATTTTATAGCCGTGTGCATTCTTAATGACTTTGTCTTTCTTTGGATGACAATCACACATCATACAATATTTAAATTGAAACACAATAAAAGATGTAACAACAAGGATTTGCTTAAGCATACATAATACCTCAATACATATTATGTATTAATAAGGTATCATTAGAATAGCAAGAACGGATTTTTTAATTCAATTATGCTTCTGAAGTTAATTAAGATTAATAAATATTGTTGCTAATCTTAGGTTTTGTGTCTTGGTTAAAGGGCACACTACAAAACATCAACTAATTTGCAGGTCAAATGCACGTTATGTGCGTTCGTCAAAAAATTATTCATTTCCACTTATTTCTTCAGTATCGTATATACAATGAAACAATTAAAAGGCTATTTTGCAATTTGCTTATGTTGCAAAATATACAGTAAAAATGCAAATAAAAAATTTATTAAAAAAGCGGACACTGGTTTTCATTACTCTTCGGCTTCTTCAATGCTATTACAAAGTTATATACCATGACTCTAACAAAGAATGCCTTCAGCCTCTTTGGAGAGAAATGTAGGTAACGCCCTTTTTTTTGTGATTTGCAATTTCTTAGCCTAATGACTTTTACGATCTTTTTCTTCGATTAAGTGACCTTTTTCCCCCTGGAACCATTTGCAAACTTCACAAAGATCTAAAAAAAAAACTATATTAAATCGACGAAGAACTGACTGTGACTATCGAGTAAAAAAGAAGTGTTTCGTGCATAAACAATTGATGTCAAATTGATTTTAATTATTGGTTTGGATATACAAAAATGATTTTCGTGTTGCTGATTTGCTTAGAGTCTTTAGAAAAAGCAATCCAACTTAATTGGTTGCTAAGACAACATTTTGTTGTTTTCTTCTTTAGTTGCCTTGTCTGAACTAGGCCTCGGCTCTCCAGCACAAACAGTGCAAGCTGTGCAACACAGTAGCCTACATCATATTTTAATCGATCATAAAGTTGATTGTGCAATTGAAACACAATTGTTGGGAAAGAAGTCTCTCGGATTGTTCATGATTACAAACATTTGCTTGCTTTGCTCGTGTTTCCTAAATTCTGCCAAAAATTGCTCTATGTACAAGTTTTCCTTTTCTTATACCGTATTTCGAAAACGTATGCAATATATTTAGCACAGAAAATAAGGAGCATTGTTTTTATGATCTACATGTAACTGTTTCAAAATGTCTGTTGTATTATGTTAGTTTTACAAGTTAAGCATTTTAACTCATAGATTTCAATTACTTTTACTAGTCTTTGTGCAGTCAACCAAACTCTTCCCAACCTAAGCACTAACAATGGCTTTCGCTGCAGAATTGAATATAAGAAGTTTTCTGTTTTAATTTTAGAAGAAAATGACAAGACATTTACTTCAAGCAAACGGGAGCGAACAGCGTACACCAACTCGCAGCTGGTTGAACTTGAAAAGGAATTTCATTACAGTCATTACCTTTGTCGCCCTAGAAGGATTGAGCTGGCAAATTCGCTTTGTCTTTCAGAAAGGTATGAGCCATGCCATAGTGCAAACTGATGCAATAAGATAACTAGGTCTTCTAACATAGACTATTAAAAAAAGCAAGTTTTATCATAATTTTTAGTTACGACGTAACCTGTTTTAGTCAAATTGGTGTTTCCATTCTAATGGTTAGGTTCGGTGCCGATTTTTTGAAGTCATTGGGAGTCGCAATTTTCCAAACCTCCTTGTCATTAGACAAGCAGATTCTTTTAAAAAAACTCTTTGTTTTTGTGTGAAAATGTGAAACCTATTTTATGTGAAAACCATTTTACATTATAGCAAATGTAATCGAAGATTTATTCAGAGAATTTATCTAATTTTTATTAGCAAAATATTAATGCATACTCCACTTTCGGAAAACTTACCATAAACGATACAATCTTTCGTGTCAAGATTGCTTTCAAACATTTTGTTGTTTTGTCTACTTTTTAAGAGAACAACTTTATACCGAATAATTTTGATCAATCTGTCCTGTGAACATTTAGTTATCTATAAGAAATACAATTTATGTAGAAAAAATCCCATGTTGTTATAGGTAGGTATATGTAACGTTCTAATTATTATTTCCTGTTTAGTTTGGCTAAGTTTTACCAAACCATAGAACCTTGTGAAAGCAACTGTTGTATCCACCTAATTTTTACAGTGATATTTATAAAATACGATCATATTTGTACACTTGCTGATGACTTATCTTTCATTTAAGTTTTTCGATTACAACTCTTAAGTTATTTTGTTTTAAGAAACGATCTTCGTTAGAATACGTGTAAACAATGTTTGGAATACTTAATTAAGTTATTTTTGTAGGATGAGTTTTGCTGACCTTGGTCGCTTCATTTAGCAAGTCACAAAAAATCAATCTTTACCAGAAAATAATTCATTAAACTTTTGAACAACATTATTAGTGTATATTTATTTCGTGAAAATTGGTATGATTAGATGAATATCTATCATCTGAACATAAATCCGACAAATGAAACTAGTCAGCATAATTTCAATGTTTAGACAAATCAAAATTTGGTTCCAAAACCGAAGAATGAAATTCAAAAAGGAACAAAAACACAAGCAATCCATGCAGAGACCTGGAATGGGACATGGAATGTGGCCTATTGGGTCATATCAACATCCTTATTCTCACCCCCATTTTCAGTATCACCGTCATCACCATCACACCCCACTTTCTTACAGAGGTAAACAGGCTTTTTCAACGAGAAATATTTATCTAGCGCAGCTCTGAACAAAAGATAACTGGCCAGAAACTTTTTGTGGCGCACTAATTAACGGAGGTATCGCGTCAAATTGGTTAAATCTATAATGACTGCGATTTAATAATACTAGAAGTAGGATAAGACTCGAATTTCGAAATATATTGTTTAAAATCGAGATTATTATTTCAGGAATTGGCTTTTCCAGTATGCAAATAGAGATTTTACTTTTCGCTCAAATATATTTGAGAAACTTTGCTGCACCTATACCTAAGTTAGTAAAGTGGTAGATATAAATTGCCTGTGATAAAGTGATAAATACAAAAAAGATGCATGTGCGTTACCAACAACTGAACAGCCAATATCAAACTTGCGCAACATCCGTCCGCAAGAATATTTGTTGCAGCCCACTAGGCTCGATAAAAAAATTGATGTTCGAGAAAAAAGGTCTTTACGTTCGTTTTGGGAGTAAACTAGGTGAAATAATCCCTTTGAAAAAATTGATCGTCAAAAAATAATGGTTTTCATGTTCCTTTGACGACCACTCTGGGCACAACAACTCTTCCAAAAAATATGATCTCCAAAGAAACGTCTTCATGTTTGTTTTGAGACCAGCAGTTTGAGAGCCTCGGCATGTGGGCCGCAAATAATATTTACTTAATGTAGCTCTTTTACTGTTTTGAGTTGTGCAAACCACGCCCAGACTTGTACATCTTGCTTAAAGAGGCCTACTTGGAAAATACTTTGGTGAATGTTAACGCCATTTTGGAGTTTATTAGTAATTCTGTTGCAGATGAACATGAAGTAATGTCAATGTGTTCTTCCCATCAATCTAACGAGTTAGTATCCAACGAGCAAAACTTTCCGAGTCCTGCAGAAAAGTCGAAAGAGCAATTGGCATGCGACTTGTCAAACGCAGGTAACTTCAAAAATAAATAGTTATTTATGATTTTGGGCAAACTTTCCGATTAGACACCTTTCTAAAATTTCCATTATCTTCTACTACATGCTGTAACTAGGAATTACTGCCGAAGTTCAGACCCCACCCAAATTATTATCGATAAAGTAGTCTCAAAATTTTGTTTTTTCTCCTTTCAAAATGCTTTATGCCGGCACTCTCAGCTAATAATAAGGACCCCAAACCTTCATTTCATTTAAGTCACCCCTTTGCCCCACAAAAAACTTTATACTTTTCCTATTGAAAGGAAATAACTTTTTCAAAAAAGCTGTTCTGGTGCCAGAAAAGGAGGAGACAAAGAAGCGGCTTTGTTTGCAAGAACATTTTTGTTACCACACAAAACAATTGCTACCGGAATTTGAAGACTATTTGCCCAAAGCAATATTATGCTCTGAGATGAAACTACTCAAATTCAAAGCTGATAATAAACTTGTAAAAGTTACCAAACGAAATACAGCATCACGCTATTTCTTAGCATCTTTTGATCAACATGCTTCTGAATAAGATCTTAGTTTGTGACACGAAATTTAAAATGCATCAGGAAAAATGGACTAATTGAACAATACGCTGGAGCTTGAATTTCAAATTGCAAAGAAATTTTTTCAGCTTAAACATGATAAAAAATTTAATAATCTTATCTATTATAGCGCATAAATGAAACCATGCACATCCTTACTAGTGCTTCATCAGACGAAAATAATGAAACTGCTCACCCAGCATGTCGTTAAAGGCGACGTTTAAGCACTCACCAATGGCGATCCACCTTAATGGTGGTAGGACTACCAGCCTTCAGTTTGAATTTGTCACTGGTTCAAAATAGAATGCCACCATCATGTGACCTGAAAGTGATTAGATTTGCTGTCTGGACCTAGATAGAGGTTTCATACCGTGCTTCCATTCCATGTGAGAGAATAGTTATACCCAAAAACAACAACAGCATGAGTGATATTTAATTAAAATAGAGACATTGATATCGTTAGATTTTGGGTAAATGTAGAGTTTTAGAGCAAGCACTAATTGCTAATGCTGAGCCTACATGCAGACCATTTGGCTACTAAACTTTTCCACTAGACAAATTGGGAAACTACATAATTTATCACTATTCAGTCCAAATTTGTGCCAACAAAAATATTTGTGTAATCTCTTTTTCTCATTGAGAGCTAACAGTATATCTTATCCACATATAGTTCTTTTTTCTTCTTATTAACAGTGCTGTATTAATGAGGAATCACAGACTGCACTGGCACGAAGATGCGTGGTAAAAAAAGAGGGATTTCTTGGCATCAAGGTGAAAAGGGCTTCTTTTAGAGCATACCTATTAGGGTTTTTCTAAGTAAAGGTATGCGACCCATCACAGAGCTTAACCCTGTTTTGCATGTGAGCGCCATTTATTTTTCTCTATTTCTTTCTACCGATTTCCTTTAGTGAAAGAAAAAAAGCTTAGAAAATAAGCTTCAAAATATGCGAGGATGATTTTACGTTGTCGTTTTTTGTGCGTATTGTTGTAATGGGTACTTGCATATCATATTGAGTAAACTAAAGATATATATTGTTATTAGCTTTGTCCCCGACCCGTCGCCTTCAAGAGTTTGTATCATCAAACACCATCACAACTCCGCTACACCATCACGCGTTAAGTCAGCCTATATCTTGCTCTACAACAGCTGGCGCAGAGACCAACTCTTCGCCACTCAATTTAAAAACAGGATACGATCCACATCGGGAAGCATTCCTGCCAACACAAAGATTTCATGATGGCTGTGCAGCAGACGTTACAGGGATGCCACAACACAATTCCAATGCTTCCAGTACTGAAAAATTTTACAACAACCCGTCTTGTAATGAAGCAGGAAATCTCTACAAAAACATGTACAAATCTGCTTGTATTTCTTTCTCCACTGCGGAACCAAAACATACTAAGCAAGAACGCGACCGCAGAGCCTCACAATATACGTTACAACAAGCTATTTCTACACAAAATTCTTCCAGTCAACATGGTCAGCACAATCGCAATGCGATAGACCATGTGCAGGCGAATGCATCACGTACCAGTTTCGATGGACGAAGTCATCCATTCAATCGCTCGGGTCAACAAAACTTTTCTGCCCAATTTTTTCCTCTTACTTATTACTGCCCGACATCTGAAATTGAATATTTTTCCCCTAATTCATCAATGGGAGTAGGTGACGATAAAGCTCTATCTTTGGGTTGTTCTCGCTCTGCGCATTCCATGTACGAATTGGCCAGTGGAAACTCAAAACCATGCTTCGACAAGCAAGGAAGAAATGCATTAGTTCCTCCGGCCTTTGCAAAAGCTACTCTTTAGCAATGGCTCTAACTCATTACAATGCAATTGACGTCACGGAATTTCAAAATTATTGAGTCTTTTTGCTACATATCATGCTTTTAGTTTTGCTGCGTTGCTTCTCAGCTTGCAAAAAAATTATCTGAAATCACCCAGCCGTGTCGGTTATGATCAATGCAATTTGATCATTTAAAGTCATTTTGCCTATTTCTATTTTTCATACTTAATTCTTTTGGGCTTTTCTAGTGAGTAAATGATTGAATAAATAAAACCAATAACTTTAATCCAAAAATAACAGCCAAGCAACTTGTTAAAAACATACTGCGAACGTTTCGGCCCTCAACTGGTGCCATTTTCAACGCAAATAATGTACTTCAAACAGGTTGGCTAGCAACTACGCCATACTGACACAAAAATGAACACACAAGAAGCGATGGTCACGTGTTAAATAAACGGAGAGGAAAGGATTTGGAGTCTAAATTTAAACTAGGTTTCAATTACTGAATGTAAAGAGATTCTAGAATGAGGAGTTTCGATTTGTCAGGAGAGCTGGTGAGAATTTGTGGGTTGTTGAAGTCAACTCTGTGATTTGGATTTGATTGTAAATGGTTACACACTTTCGAGTTATTTTTGGATTAAAGTTATTGATCTTATACAATTTATTAGATTGGGTTGCTCGGGTCTTTTTATAAAATCTATGACATTCCTTAATGTTTCAAGAGTTTCAACTTTGCACTGGTCTGGGCTATATTTTTTCTTCTTTCGTAGGCAGCTTACGCTTGGAAAAATTTTTGTTCAACTGATAAATTAATTCGACAAAGTTACTAGGGTTTTTATTATGATCACGATTTTATTTGAGCATTTTGATCAAGTTAGAGATAAATGACTATTGTAGTGAACCTCTTTTTTAATGATGACCGTTCTCAAAACTGGTGCTACTTGTTTTCGAAAGCGCTGTGTTTTTCCCGGAGTGCAATCAACACGCATCTGACAAGATCCATTTTTAGTACTTCATAATAAAGCAGCAATATATGATTTTTCGTAAAGTGGACTTTAGTAATAGAAACCACGTCACCTAAATTAGAAATTCAGTTTTTGCCTGCAGTTCTTTTTTTTTTCCAGTGGAATAATTAGCGATGTCTTTGTACCAAATGTATTAACGTTCGTATTTTTGCTTATGTGTTTTTGTTAATGAATTTATTGTCACTCTTTAAATGTTTGCTTGCCTACACATGCCGTGGTTGTACTACAATTGCTTAATCTGCTCATTATGTAAAGAAAAGTTTTAAAATTTACAAGATTCAAATTGTTGATAACTTGTGTGGAAATTTTTGCAGCTGATAGTTATTAGACCAGCAATAGACTTGAACTTCAAATGTGGAATGTGATTATTGTACTACTTTTAGAGCAAGTAAAACATCTCATATTGAAAGCAGTTTAGCGACCATGACATAGGCCATCTCGAAAAATTTTTACAAAACTAGTTACATCTAGTCTTTAGTTACCAACACTCAGCTTCCGACCAACAGGCAGAAAATCGATATTTAATATAAAGCAAATCGCAAGTTTCTATCCTTTTAATTTCAATATTAAAACCTTAGGGTAAACTCAACTCAAAACTCAAGCCAGTAGTCAACCGTAATGCCATATTAAAGAGATAAGGGGGTGATGGATAATCCGATGGCATGAAATGTAAAATTTACACCTTTGTGCACCTGAAGCCTTCTTTCTTTTAAAGAAGATGCTTTTCCATCGGTTGATACGTCCTTGTAAAAATTAATGAATTTTTGAAAACTTTCTTTTTACATTAAGTTAATCCATTAGTGCAGCATTTCTCAACCTTTTTCCTCTGCGACCCAAAATTATTTAAAAACTCTATCTGCAAGAGTAGCTGCGACCTAGGTAAATTCGAGCGTACATATATTACCTATACGAATCAAATTTAAACAAAAAATACCAGAGCTCATATTCAACAACGCCATTTCGCTTCAACATTTTTTGAAATCGTCGGCCAACATCACTCAACGCCAAACGCCCGGGATACTCTGCATCCAAACGTTTTCTATATTTCTCTTCCACAAATGTCGGTATTGAAAATCCCATATCACACAAGTATGAGCTTAAAAAGTATTATTTTAAAGGTTCCTTCATACAAGATTGGGTATTTGTCTGGAACTTGACACCAAAATTTGGGTAATGAAGGTTCCCCGAAAGGTAACTTCAGTGATGAGTCGTTTTTGAGATCAACTGTGACTGAAAATCAAAGAGAAATCCTCCATTAAAACCGGGCACGTTTGCAGTGAATGGATTTTTTTTATCCACGTATAGTTGACGTTTTCTAAAATGTATTTTTCAAAATTTTTTCTCAGAGTGTAAAAGTGTTCAAAATAAGAAACGAAACTAAAGCCATTAAATCAGGTTCTGGATGAAGTTCCTCAATTAACTTGTTCAAAATTGGTAAGAAAGCAAACTTTTTGTTTTCCACTTTGACATACCACAATTGCAACGTTTCTTTGAAAGCATGTACTTTGCGTGCGAAATCAATCATTGTGCGACACTCTCCCTGCATTGATTTATTCAACGTATCACTGTCATCATATCACACAAGTAAGAGAAAAGTAAAACTCATTTCTCGTCCTGAAATTTATAGCCAAGCGCGAAATGCTTCTTCCCTAAAAAATTTCTAGTTCTCCCTTCAATTCTACAACACAAGCTAAAACTTTGCCGCGAGACCATCACCTACTTTCGAAATGAAATAATAGCTGTTGGTGCGAAGCTTCAAATGACAACACAATTCTTGAAACAGGCGAGACTTTGAAGAACAAACATTGACAAAATTTGCGATTTCGGTAACGTCTTTGATAACGCCATAAAGAGCTGCACTTAATTCACGAGACGCCAAATTTTCTCGTTGCAGCATGCAGTGAATTACTATAACACTTGGATTAACTTTTTAACTTGGGCAACAAAACCTTTCCGACCAGTCCCGTAGCATTCCAACTTTGGGCCCCCCCCAAAGTAAGCGCAAGAGCCCCTGCGTACAGGTCATATCACTTTAGAGGTGTAAAATTGAAAAGCTGCATTAAGAAAATACACCACAATTTGTACATAAGTAAACAGGCTAATGTCAGAATAAAGCATGCCGATACCGAAGGTGCAATTACGCAGACACTGCGAAACGAAAGCAATGACACTGAAAAACATGAAAAAGTTATAAAAACACAGTATCATTTAAATAGTCTGGAGCGAACCTTTTTATTCGCAAATGCTGTTATGACATTGTCATAATCAAGAGATCGGGCGCAGTCATTTTCGATTGACAACATGGCTAATGAAGATAGTCTACTGTCTGTCATTGACGTTCTATTAAAAGTTTTGATCAGTTTCAATTTGCTGAAGCTTCTTTCAGCGCTGGCAACAGTCACGGGGCAAGTTAGTAAGATTCGAAGTACGATGTACACATTCGGATACAATTCAAATAAATGAGTCTTTAGAAGATAGTTCAGAAAGTCTTGAGCCGTATTGAGATTGCGTTTTTTTTGTAAAATTAAAACAAACCGCTGTAGCTCAGCGCTCATTTCATCAGAATCAATGTCACCGAACTTTTTTTGGAACTCTTTACAGCAAGTAAGAAGAGCATTTTCTTGTTGCACAAGCAAAAGTTTGTCTCGTGTGTACAAAAACGAAAAGGTGGAAGAAACCTCACGTAACAAATTAAAGCGCTCCTTTATTGACATAATAGCCTGGTCTACTAATGGATAGAAAAAGTTGCTTTTAAATTTCAGTTTAGGAGTAGCTCGTTGTTCCTCTTCACCTTGGTAATCAAACAATCTTCTTTTCTTTCCACTTCTTGACGGAGGAAAAGAAGGATCAATATCCAATTCCTGTGCTATTTCAACAGCAGATGTTGCGGCACTGTCATGACCCGTTGTGCGATAGTTTTGCAAAAACTTTTCAGTTGCCTGGATTTCCGTTTCCATTGTATGAAGGGAGACTCCACACGATTGAAGAATCTTGCTTGCTTTATTGACTTGGAATAGAATATCATACCAAATAAACACCGACAAAAGAAAACTCCATTTTGATAAATGAGCTATCAACGGTTTTGTTTCTGAGGCAGCTCTTCCATCTTTTCTTTCTATGGAAATGGCTTCCAAGTCTTTCAGTGCCAGCAACACCTCTTTTAAATTGTATCGAAGAGGTTTGATGCATTTAATTCTGCTTTCCCAACGAGTATCAGATTGTGACTTTATGGACAGCTCCACATGTTTCTTCAAAATTTCCCAACGCTGAGCAGAGGAAGAAAACAGCACATACAACCTTGTAAGTACTCCAAAAAATGTCAATGCTTCCGTCGATGAATTAGCACTGTCAACAACAACTAAGTTAAGGGTATGGTTTGCACAGGGCACGTAAACAGCTTTGGGATTGATGTCTAGCATTCTTGCTTGGACCCCAGAATGTTTTCCTTTCATGTTAGCACCATTATCATATGACTGACCTTGACAATCAGACAATTCGAGTTGCAGTTCGGTCGCTTTTTCTAAGAAAACGTCCAACAAGTCTTTCCCAGTACTGTCACTTATTCTCAAGTAGCCAAAAAATGTTTCTTTAACAACAGCAGCTTCTTCATTACATGGTACATAACGGAGAATGACAGACATTTGTTCATGATGTGACATATCTGGAGTGCAGTCCAAAATTATAGAAAAATATTTTGCCAATTTCAATTGCTGTAAATTTTCTTTTTCAACTTCTGTCGCTAGCAATTCAATTAGTTCATTTTGTATGGTAGGACTCAAATAGTGATCTTTAGTGTTTTTATTCTTGATTCTGTCTTGAAGCTCTTTTAGGATCGGATCTCTTCTTGCCAAAAGCTCAAATATAGCCTACCCAGAAAATTTCCATTGTGAGGAGATCCTAAGACTTCTTCAGATCCTCTAAAAGCAAGATTCCTTTCCGATAGAAACAAGGCAATGTCGATAAGTCTCTCTAAAGCATTTCTCCAAAAACGTCTTTCATTGAAAAAAATATTCATCTCGCGTTTGTCGATAGTGGATGAATTTCTTATCCCTTCAGCTAGCAACATCCATTGACTGCAGCATTCTTGGTGGGAAATGCCGTTTTCATGGTCTTTCAGTTTTTTCGAAAAACCCTCCCATGTATTTATACCACTACAAAAGGGGCTTAGTGTTTTTCCAAATAGCTTACAACAAAAGCAAAAAACTTGATCTGATTCCCCAGAATAAACTAGCCACGACCGTGAAACACTTTCACCATTAGGTAACACACGTTTATAATGGTTGGAGGAAAAACGTCGCCTTGGAGTTGTGTTATTATATGGAAAATTCATTATTAGTTGATGTGGTCCACGCTTTACTGTATCACATCGTTGAGCATCAGAAATACTTTCAGGCCATTTACATGGGTCATCAGGGATAGGGGTAAATTGAGATTCAGTTATTTTTGATATTAAAGGTTGCGTATTGGCAGGTAAATCACAACATACATTTTCTGGAAATTCACAATCACTTTGATGCTGATCGTCATAGTCTTCTTTTTCTTGTACACTATAGTTTTCTTCATCCCTCTCGGTACTAGTGCCAGGTCTACTCTGCTCAGTAATCTTGAAAAAATCTGTCATCTTGGGCAATTTCGCTACAGCATCTCGAGCAGTGGCTGCTTCTTTTCTCTTTTGAGCACCACTTTTTGAACGTTTCATTCTATACAATGTCAATAAAATACTTTATCTGCACTCTGCAGTGTATATACATTGTCCCAGTATTTATAGCCAAACAGAATTCCAGACCATTCTATGATTGTTGCGTAACAACGGCATTGTTACGTCAATCGAATATTCAAGATTCTACCAGAAAATCAATCGAAATATTCTAGATTCTGCGAGATAAAATGACGTTGCATTCACTTATGATGTCACAAGCCAATTTCTTCCTACAGTTTAAATCGGTTGTAAACAAGTCTGCTGAACTGAAAATAGTCACGTAGCCAAAAAGCAATTTCAGACTAACTTGGGCCCCCAAAGTTGGCCTGGGTCCCCCCCAATTGGGGAGTTTGGGGGGCGGCTGCTACGTCTCTGTTTCCGACATCCCATCATGCTTGGAGCACCATCTGTACAAACACTAAAACATTTGGCCCAATCAATCATGTTTGGTCTAAAAGACTTGTTCATCACACTGAAAATATCTTCACCGGTTGTTGTGGTTGGCAAAACAGAAAATGCTCTCCGATATCGTTGTTCCTAGCAAATCGAATACATGCAAGGAGTTGTGAGAAGTGAGCAGCATCTGTCGATTTATCCAACTGTAAGCTAAAAGAACTTGGACTCTTTCAGTTTGGTCTTTGATGTCGTTTGACGATTCAGTGATTCTTTGCTAAACAATATCGTCGGACAAAGGAATTGTTCTTAGTTTCTTTAAGGATTCCTCACCGCACACTGCTTTTACCATTGCCAAAGCTGCTGGCTTAATCAGTTCCACCAATAGATTAAGCTGCCTTCAACTTTTAAACCAAATACGAAACAGTGTGACATGCAGCAGTGGCTTTCCTTTGACTGAGAATGGATTCATTTTCACTTGTGCTGTTGAGCCTTTGCTTTTTTAGCGCATTTTTCTTTCGTTGAAAAAACTCTAAAATTTCTCTCTAAGGTTAGGATGGCCTAAATGAAGGTGCCTCTCAAGCTCGTTTTCTTTCAACGAGTCGTTTAACAAAACTTAAAAACAAAAGACCCTCTGTGGCTTTTCAATGCCCTCACTGCGATTACATGAAAAGCCATGTTTCCAGAATTCAGGCTTATAGCTACGTTTTGACATTTCTGGAAATAGAAATATATTTAGCCAAACTCACTGCAGAGCATTTCAACTACCTTCAATCTCCCACACTTATGAACAGTTGTGTTAAAAAATTTGGGCAAGCCTCTCCTCGTCTACTGACGTCTGGAGTGCGGATAAAAACACCGCTGGGCTCGGCTCGCCTTGCCTATTGGTCTGATTTTGAGAGGGATAAGGATTTCTGCAGGTCTGTAAAAGTTACTCATTTAAAGTACCTAGTTACAGTTACCGTATGATGTAGCATTGGATGTGCGCAATGTAGAATGATTTTTACCCACTCTATGATGTAACAGTTGCTATTGATTTAAAAAAAGGAGCGATAAAATACCGGTTGGAGACGTTATTTTGGCTAATCCAACTTATAAACAAAGTCTTTTGTGACCCATTCATAAAACCTTGGCGACCCATATTTGGGTCGCCACCCTTGGTTTGAAAAGCGCTGCATTAGCGTGTCAAAAATTTGTGAGTGTGGGATTGCATAAATAACCCAGAGAAAACCACTACAAGAGTGAAGCTTTTCCAAGCTTTCGTCTTCAAAGTAATCCTTGACAGTTGAATCATGAATGATGTCCAAAAACTCTTCTTGTATACCTTGCCCTTTCTCTTCACTATGTTTATTTGAAAAAATTTTCAACAGAAACTCTGAAATAGAATTGCCAACTTTGTGTTTAACCATTCCGGGACACCTTAATGCTTAGAATTTGAAAACTGATGCAACAAAAGCTTACGACACACAAATGACATCAAAAGCAACAGTGCGTGCTGCGCGTAATAGAGTGATAATGGAGCAGCGTTATTAACCAACTCCCAGCCTCTAAATAATTTTATCATAATCAAAGAAGCGTGTGAAATAGTGAATCTTTGAAGCATAAATGCAAAAACACTAAAACAGAAAAAATGTACTTTATTTGTTCTAACTCTAACAAAAAAACAAGGGGCGGTATACTGCTCAACTTTTGTTGCACTTAACGCAATGCGTTAACTTTGTTTGGTATTATCTCTATGATGCGTACAGCTCGACAAAAAAATTGAGCAGTATGCCGCCCAAGAAGTTGCAAGAACTCTAACAAAAAATCAGTCCTGACATTTAAATTTGTATTTTTTTTGTGATTTCGCCGCTTTAAGAAGATCTTTGTCTTTGCTGATGAAGTCATAAAACTCATTGCATGACGTATGAAAGTTCATTTTCATCATCAGTTCAGCTTTGACGAGGTTAAAGTTTAGTTTGTTTCTATTTTTGGTCCAAAGCGCATTCATAATACTGAACACTCTTTCACAATTCGCGTTTGACACTGGAATTGATTGGACAAATGACACAAGACGTAACAGTTGTGTATCGTCTGGCTGCTGGGTGGCAAAGAACTTTACCCATCTGCTTGAAACGTCACCAGTTAATCGTGAAAGTTCACTACGAACCTTTCTCAGCGCACACAGTTCTTCATACAATTTATCGCAGTCGATACTTATGCCCACGCGTTCAACAAGTGATAACAAGCTTGATCATTCAATGTCATTATCAAGAGCAAGTGGAGCTATGTCCTTGAAAAACGAATGCTCATAATCATACCATTTATGTAAGTTTGACAAACTGCGTTGAAAAAACTGGTCAACTTCTCGGGTAAATTTTTGTTTGTCATAGAAATTGACTTCGACAGACTGAAGAAGTTCTGTAGCATTACTTCCATAAAACTTGTCTGCACGTCGCTGCTGTAACATTTCCTCAACATTCACCATTATTCCATGCAGTTCTGTGGCAGTAGTGGCATTTGATTCGAGCCGTTTAATGGCTTTTTCAAAAATACTCAGTACATTATGTACAAAATTTAAAATACAATGTGGCAGAATGCTAAGGCTTTCTTCACAAAAAAAACCTCTCCATATAATGCCAGCGACATTGTCTTCTTGCGATATAAAATATGATTTCAGCGCTGGCCAACACAATAGCAGTCTGTAGATAGCAGGTAGTAGACTCAGCCACCTTGTAGTTACATGTCTTAATAACTCTTTATATTCTATATCGACGAAATCACAAAAGTCTCTGAGAGTTTCAGATTTCTTTGCCGATGATGAAAACGAATTATAAGTCTTAATAACAAATGATTCCACATCAAAGGAAAAAGCCTTTAAAACGTATTTCACACAGTTGTTGAGAACATGGCAATTGCAATTCGCCTGTACAATATGCGAATTAATTAATTTTAGTTTCCGGTAAACTGAAGAATGTTTACCGTAATTAACTAAGGCATTATCGGCACTGTATGACGAAACTGAAGATAGACTAAGGTTATTTTTTTCGATAACACTCAATATGCGTTGAGCAATCGCTTCCGAAGATTCATTACTATCGTTGTAGAAGTCTAATACAGCATCCACAACACCACAGGTTTTGGAAAAATATCGAACAACTATAGGGTACAATTTTTTGTTGCCTTTATTTGAAGCATCAGTTCCGATGCTGAAAAAGAACACATTTTTCAAATCTTCAACGCACATTTCCTGCGCTTTGGGCCCCAAAACACTTTCTACATAGCTGCCTGCCTTAGTGCGGCCACATGATAACTTGGAAGCTACTGCAGAGTCAGGACACAGTTTTTTGAGTAGTTTATTGCCACAGTCTTGACTGGCATAACTATGATGATGAATAACGCCATGGTAAGTAGAAACCAGTTCGGCCAAAATCACAAGCTGTTCTTCTTTACTGTTTGTCTTAACAAAAAACGCAAACAATGTCGTGTTTTCTTTCTGCAAAGTTATATTCGTTTTGTGTTTTTGTGATTTAGCATGGCTAGAAACTGCAAATTTACCGTCATACTTAACGGAAAAGGACTGTCGGCAGAGAGTGCAGTTTCCAGTAAAATCATCAACTTTAGATAGCCATGACATGCCTTGTTATATTTAGCAAACATAAGCTTTAGACCTTTGCCTTCTTCTTTTAACCATTCTGAACGGAAAACACAATATCGTTTGGCAAGTTTCACTTTCTTTTTCGGCGGAGTTTGTGCCAATGTGTCCTCATCATTACTTTCTGCACTAGGATCACTTAGTTCAACTAACTCGGTTTGTGAAGATGACATGGGCTTATAAATTTTATAAAAAATAATGAAGAACTTCCAGAACACCTGTAAAGCAAAAAAACATAAATCTTTGGTATCGTTCACTGCAACAGTGCGTTAAGGGTGATTTCCATTAGTAAATTTTTATTTAAATTTTCTGCCAAAAGTTTATGTTAAAATTCGTAGCCTAATCTTTACGGAAATATAATAGTCAATGAACTCTGGCTAAGACTAAGACAAATAGTTGTCAGCAAGGCGTCCTATTAGAAGGCCATGTAAGCCTGAAAACTGAATGAACAATGAAAACCTGCTCATAATAAAGCCTCACACTAACAGTGCAATATAGGTCTATACACTAAATAGGCCAATTAACTAACTTTATACAAACTAATCAATCTAGTCATTTCTTCACCTTTACTTTCAAACTGCCCTCTTTACTTGCCTTTGACGCTTACAGCTACAAAACCGTTTTAAAATGTACCTGCGTTTTTTCAATTGATAAACGAGGTCGAATGATCGTCTCAAATTAAGGTGACTGGTGATTTATCCTCCATTTGCAATTGTTTAACTTATTTGATTGTTATGTCATCAGGACGTCACAGTTGACGAAACGTCTTGACCACAACATTACTTTCAATTCATAATTATTTGATTGACGCATACAGAATGATGTGAACTGCTTTTATTTACAAAAATATTCGCGTGAATTACATCCGTTTTCAGTTTTGAACGAAGCCGACATGCTTGCATGGCCTTTTATGTTAGAACGCCTTGGTTGTCAGTAAATTCCGGGACAGACGTGGTCCGGTCCGGGACACGGGATGTCAGACGTCAATTCCGGGACTGTCCAGGGCATTCCGGGACGGTTGGCAACCCTACTCTGAAAGGGTCCCTTGTCAATGCCATCACTGGTGTGTCCTGTTCAATAAATAAAAAGTAGTGATGAAATTCCTCAATCAAGCTAAAGTGGTCAATAGCCTCACTTTGAATAATGCTGTCGACACTGTTAGTGCGACTAAATGTATTCATCGTTGGAAACGCTGTTACAGTACTTTCTGGACAGATTGTATTTTTGCTTTCCAGAGTTTAAGCTTTACTATAAAAACAGAATTGTTATCTTGTAGTAGCAATATGTTTGCGCCGGCACCGTGCAACTTGCTGTTCAGTTCGTTCAAATCAATAAAAATGTCTGCTAAAAATGCCAATCTCTTGAAATATTGCATCAGAGATATCAGTCTTCATTTTATTTTTATGTTGAATATCATATCAAGAAATTCACTAATCTCTGGTAATAAACGCACAAGTCGAGTTAAAATATTTCGTTTCTAGAGCCAGCGTACAGAAGTGTAATATAAAAGAGAGTCATATTCAATATCCATATCTTTGCAAAATTTCCGAAAGAGTCTAGAATTCAAAGCGCTCGCTTTTATATAGTTGACCACTTTAATAGCACAATCAAGTGCTTGCTTAAGTGTTTACGACATAGCTCTTGATGCCAACGCTTCGCTCTCGCCCAATAAAACACCAGGGCACTCTTCAAGGCAGAACTTTATCAATGTCTCAGCAATGTTATGTGTTTTTTTGGTCTTTGGTAATTGAAGAGAAAACGCGTAAGACGCAGTCACTATCGCCTTTGAATGAATCTAAAATTCTCCTGTACTGTCTAATTTCATTTTTTTTTAAGTTTGTTGCTTTAATTTTGAAGAAGCTCCTGGTTTTGCCAGAGAATTGTGGGTGGGTGTTCGTAAGATTTTGCTTAAATTGATACCCTTAGAAGAATTAAAAAGGGTTTTAAAGCAAATGACCCATTATAGCAGCAAATGACACATTATGACAATTACCCACATGTGGGTAAATTACTCACGGTTATGAACCACTGAATTAGAGGAATGCCTAGTGCGTTCGGCTTTGTATAATAAAGTATTAGTATAGAGAGTTACAACTTGGCAGTTAATTTTTTTCAACCACCAGTGAGTTTTCATAATTTAGACTCATTTCCAAAGCGATACAATTGTTGATTAACATGGCATCTTTGTGCGCTATGTTAGGACTGTTATGAAAGTAAAATTGATCTCATGCTACAACATATCTCTTGTCTTTTCGCAAGTAGGAATATCTCTCTTGAGATCACATTCATATAGGCAGGGATTACATTCAAATTGTTTTTTCTAACCAGTAGATATTTTTATAACAATTTTTTCTCCACAACCGTCAAAACATATGCTATACTTTTTTAGGTAAATAGCGCGCTATTCTAAAACTTTTGTCCAAAACTGCCTTTCGCGTGGACTTCCTTCTCAGAGATCCGTGGCCTCGAGGCAACCTTTTCTGGCCTACTAAGAGCAGATGTGCATCAATCTTAAAAAAATTTACGAATACAGACAGCAACAGAATAAGAACATATGATACTTACCTGGTACCGGCACATCACTGTTTTTAAATTAAAAATCCAGCTTCAAATTTTTTGTATTCTATTCCACAGCATATCCCCTGAATCACGATTTATTTTCAAGCTGAAGTCGCTGGTGCTCTGATATTGGTTCACAAATTTCTATGGAGTGAAGTACAGTCCATTTTCTTTGAGATATACAGTACAGCAACTCACAAATCACAAACTGAAATAATATTAATTTAATTAATTGATATTAAGGCATATAGGCTAACTTCAATCAGTTGAATATAATACCACTTTCCCGACCGGTTTCGTTTCTATTAGAGCTCGTCAGGTAGACTCAGGTATTGAACCGACGATCACATGAATTGCTTCATGTGGTTTATACCACTCCGCCATCGGTCCTTTCAATTGATGCTGTTAATTTTAAGCTTAAACCTGACGAGTTCAAATAGAAATGAAGCCGATCGTGAAAGTGGTATTTTATTCAACTGATTGCAGTTAGCCTACATAACTTAATATCAATTAATTAAATTAATATCTTAAACAGGCTAACACCAGCTCCTATAATTCCTATTATAACGTAATAAAGGCACTGGCCTGGCTGGGAATTAAAGCATAAATTGCATCAAGCTCAGTGTAGTGAGCGTGCACCATATATAAGCTTAAAATTAACAGCATCAATTGAAAGGACCGATGGCGGAGTGGTATAAACCACATGAAGCAATTCATGTGATCGTCGGTTCAATAACTGAGTCCACATGACGAGCTCTAATAGGAACGAAACCGGTCGTGAAAGTGGTATTATATTCAACTGATTGAAGTTAGCCTATATGCCTTAATATCAATTTTTCTTCTTCTTTCGGCTTCTCCCTATTCGGGGTCGCCACAGCGCGAAAGTATTTTCCACTTCTCCCGGTCGACTTCGTCTCCTTCCTTAGCTCCAACCCTTTCCATGTCTTCTCTTGCCAAATCCATCCACCTTCTCCTTCCTCTTTTTCTTCTACCTGGCACCGCCATCTCCATTATCGTTTTTCCCACGTAGCCTTCTTCTCTCCTTTTCACGTGGCCATACCAGCGTAGCCTTGCATTCCGAAGTTTGTCTCCTAGCTTTGCGATTTTCGCAGTCCCTCTCATGTATTTGTTTCTTATCTTGTCCTTTCTTGTCACTCCCAGTGCCATCTCACCATTTTCAACTCTGCAACTTCCATTTTACCCACCTGTCTTTCCGTCACTGCCACCGTTTCCATTCCATAAAGCATGGCTGGTCTGACAACACTCTTGTACATTTTACCCTTAACCCTTGCTAATAACTTCCTGTCGCACAGAACTCCAGACACCTTCTTGCAACTCATCCAGCCTGCTTGGATCCTTCTCCTCACTTCTTCCTCACATCTTTTATCGCTACTAACTGTCGAACCCAGATATTTGAAATTTTTTGCTCTCTTTAGCTTTTCTCCTTGCAGCTTCAACTCTTCTCCATCATCCACATCCCCAGCCTTCAAATACTCGGTCTTGCTCCGGCTCACTTTCAGGCCTCTTCTCTCCAGTGCATTTCTCCACATCTCCAGATCATCAGTTACGACGTGCATCGAAAACATTTGGCTAGATTTTACGGCGGATGCCCTTCCTGTCGCAACCCTCCCCATTTATCCGGGCTTGGGACGGCACCAAGGCTGCTCTGATTTGAACAACCTTAGAGGCTGGGTTTGTCTTAATATCAATTATGCCTTAATATGCCTTAATGATGCCTTAATATCTATTAACTAAATTAATATCTTAAACAGGCTAACTCCAGCTCCTATAATTCCTATTAAAACTAAAATAAGTTATTCAAGTGTGTAGTCACAGCATGGAAAACTTGGTAGTGTCAACACTCACTAGCCTGCTAAAACTGGTATGTTACTGATCGCTTGGTTTAATTGCCCAGCATTTTACCAAAAATGAGATGTTATGGTAGATTCAGGAGTTGGTTTTAAGCAAACTTCATGGATTACTGAAAATGCGATCGGTAATATCTTGAATTTTCCCAAGAGGTCTTAGCCGTTCAATTCTAAGTCTGCTGTCTACTGCCACTACCACCACTGCTACTACTACTACTACTACTACTATAACTACTACTACTACAACTAACTACTGCTACTGCTACTATTGCCAGTACTAATACTACTTTTGCAAAAGACTAAACTTCGAATTTCCCTGTGCTGCCACCGAGAGAGTAGTCAGCTTTGACGAAAAACTTAGAAAAATTTGCAAATTTCTGGCTATTGTAGTTTATAAATTATGTAAAAAATTTTTGCTGATAAAGCAATAAGTTATTTCGCTGCTTGTTACTGGAAATCTGATTGTGTTTGAAACAGAAATTTTCAATCTTTACGTTACTGCGTATCACCTAAACGTACTCAACAGTTGCCCTAATTACCTTTTTTTTAAAGAAACAATTTCTGCCGTATTTTGGCAGTGCACTCTACTAAAACGTTCACCAAAAACGCAAAGCAATTCAAATAAAATGGTTTCTTCAATGCAAGTGCGATTTCCATCGTATTGTCAATGTTCTCTAGGGCTAATGCTATATTTTTAATTTCCAATCTAAACCTTTTCTAGTAGCCTTCTTCCTGACCCTACAGTGTTTTAGGGTTCAAGGGATCACAGGGTACTCGTACACTAGCATCGGCGGAAAAAAAGGGCCTTTGAGATCAAGATAAAAAATCTTTTTGTTTAGAAAACACCTTACACATTGGGGTAAACATTGGTTGTTCTTGCGATCAAATCCTTTTCAAAAAGATACTCCCTAGCCCCTATTGAACTCAATCCGATTCTGAATATCTACGCTAACGTCAATTGAAGTGCTGAACAAAACACAGACTAGACAAAACAATGTAGTCAACTTAGTAACCAACTGCCTTCCACAAAAGTTTTAAATCTGAATATTTAAAAAAAATTGTAAATATCCAAAATAGTAGGTACTAATAATAAAAAATTACTAAAAGTGTTCTGCGGGCCACCAGAAAACACGTCGCGGTTGCAGTTTGGATCAAGCTGATATAATATTTCTCGATGATTTACTGGTCTATATAGACCTTTTCACATCTTTCATGAAAGTTTTTGCATATCCTGGAATAAATAATTATCTGAGAGTGGTTAAAGATATTATAGGTGAGGAGAAATCTTGTTGCAAGGACGATGCTCCAAAAAAGTTTTTTAACTCGCAGTTAAGCCGTTTTCTGCCATAAAGCATGAATTGTAGGCTTATAGCACAGTCTCTTCAGCTATAAAAACTGTGGTTCATACAGTCTGTGATTTAAATGAGTATTTCGCAAGCGGTTGTTATTTTTCAAACCTATTCTAGGGATAGAAGCATGGCGGGAGACCATCGAGTCCTAGAAGTTGGGGTATTTCTCCAAGACCTGGACCATATATCGCAAAAAGAAAGAGCAATGCCACAGGGACGAGTGGGGCGAAAAGAGTCAGTAGCAAGGCGAGACAAAAAAAGACGAAAGATATCTTGAGTCAAGTTAACGCAAGCTCTGCATACTGAGTTCCTGTTTCTATTGTTTTAAGACTTTGAGGGATAGGCGTGCAAAAGAAAAATGCGTCTGTTGCAGCGAAAGTGAGAGAGAGAGCACAGGAACCGTGACAAGAAAAAACAAACTTTTTTATGAAGAGAACAAAGGAACAAAATTGTTAAAAAAATCATATAATAACCTAGAGAGGAAAGAGGAGTGGTTATGAGAAATTAAAAAATGGAAACTGCTAGGAAATGCAGATAGATGAAGCAACTAGTCCCGGTTATCTAGTCCTTTTGTCACGTAGTTGCCAGAAGGAATACCTGTCCAAGCTCTATTGCAACTTAAAAAGGTAGAAAAGAAGAAAATGAGAAATACGTGTCAAAAATGACAGGAAGTGTAAAGAAGAAGTAACGAGGAAAAAGAGAAAAGAGTTTACAAAATTGAGAATGAACTAGAAGAATGAGAGCAGAGAATAACTGGCAGATCTGCTGGTGTTGTCAAGACCAACACTGCATTTGTACAACTACGTAAAGATTACCTGAGAAATTAAGCAAATTATACGAGTTTTTCAAAAAAATGGGTGACTGGATTGACATAGAGTGAAAAGTAGCCAGCTAATAAGAAATTCAAAGTCCGCTTTGCCATGAGAAGTGAGTGCGGACCCATTGGTCCAATTGAAAGACAACAATTAGCGAAAAAAAAAGAAAAAACAATGGACAAGAAAAGCATGATCACGTAAAGAAAAAGGCTCTGTGCAAGAGCATCAAAGGGAGGTTTATGCTAAAGGAAAGATTTTTTCAGGGATGGAAAGGAGGAAAAAAATTACTATTTTAAGAAGAGCAGGTATTGGCGACTAAGCGAAAGCAAGTTTTCGGGAACTGTTGTTGAGCTTCGGTTTAACGTCGCATTTAGCTAGCACCAAGCTACAAAGAAAAAAACTAAAGAAATAATTTAGTTTAACAGAAAAGTGTAAAATGAGTCCGGGTGTTCCACAGAGGAAGCAAACAAATTTTACGTAAAAGAAGAGGGATACAAGAGAACAGAAAGGCGGCAGGCATTAAAGAAGAGATTGGCCGCAAGATGATTGAGCTCAAACCTTGTGATACTGGTAGCGCCGAGAAAAGGAAACTTCTAAGAGAAGAGTAGGGGAGAATGGTAGAAGAAATGTTTTGTAAAGGTAGGGTCTCTTTAAAAAAGCTCAACGAGGGAATGTAAATATGACGTAGAGCCTTGAAGCAAAGTTGAAAGACAAAGAGGGGTCATTGGGATAAAAAGAGCTTTTTGGAAGAACTACATATAGGCTGTGTACAGAATCAATATTTTAAAAACATTTCTCGAGCAAAAAAGAGGCATCCGGGCAAAAATTGCTTTCGGAAGAGCGATAAAGGAGAGTGGAAGAAAAAAAGTTTTAAAGAGGGAAGAGAAAGAGTTGACCGGGTCGTAGTGAAAATATGATATAGGTTGATTCTGTTTTATTTCTTGTTTTCGTGAAGCCACTGAATTACTCTTGAGAGCCTGCCAGGGGGCGTTGATCTAAGGTTGCTCTCCATTAGTGTAAATGTGCATATGATTTTTGACCCACAAACTTAAAATGCCAGTGAAATTAAGATTTTTGTTGACAATCTCTTCGGAAATTTGTACTCTTATAATTGTTTTTCTTATCAATTCATTTTTAATAACGTTCTGGTTAGACCGTAGTAGGTCATTTTAAAATGTTCTGTAGCGCCGTTATTTGTTTGTTATGCAAAAAACATCAATGTATGATGTCATTGCTGCACTCACAAGGATCAGGTTTCCACTGCAAGCTGTTTTGGAGCATTTGTAAGCCATTTATTAATCAAAAAATATGAACTAATTTAGATTGTTTGACTTTACTGAGGTAATTATTAAAACTGATGTGAACCAAAGAATATCTATTTACTATCAGTTAGCCTAAAAGTTAAAAAGTAACAATCGATCTTCACTAAGCGTCACGCTTAGTGAAGATCGTGACGCTTAGTGACGAAAGTGACATTAGTTACAAAAACTACTGTAACTAATTTAATTTCGTGACGTTAGTTACAAAAACTACTGTAACTAATTTAATGGATTGCTTCTTTTAACCACAACATCATCATCATTTCATTCTCTTGTGCTTCATCAGAGCCAAAGCTTATTTAAAGTGAAGAGATACGTTACTCGTTTTGTCAAATCTTTATTTTTTGTATAACTTTAGCAAAAACAGCAAACGAAGGTTTTATAAATATTTTTGTCCTGTTTAGAACGGGTTTAGTTGTTGGCCTGTTCTAAATTAAATTAATTAAAAAAATTTGCGCTCTTGCTTCAAACATTTTATGAATATCCTACCAAAACGTTAAGACCTTGATAGGTCGTTTGCACTGCAACCCCCTCATCTTAAAGCTGAAACCTAAAAAAAGCAAGAAGTGTAGAGCGTTACCATTAGTCTTTCAATAGTATTTTAGAGTCTTTAAAATGCTGGAATATAGCTTCGATTTAGAAGGTTTAGGCCTGATAATATTTTGGAGTTTACAAGAAAATAAAATGGGGGAATGATTTGTTATTTTTGTGCATTTAAAAAGTAAAAAAAATCGTGTTGAAAATTTTTTTTACATTCTTGAATATTTTTAACTCTAAGTTCGTCACTTTGAACATTGATTAAGAGTTGATTATCTCATAGGTCTATAATGATGTGTTATGCTTTTACAAGGCAAATAGAAACTTTGATATTTTGATAAGCAAAAGTTGTGTTTACACGAAAACATTTAACGCTTTGAAATAGTGTTCTTAAGGCCAGTGTTGGGCCACTCATTCTGAACATTGAAATTCATAAACAAAATGAACTTTGAAGTACTAATAGTTGGATTTAATAAGATAACATTTGCGGTAATACCTGTGACTAGAAAAGCAACTTCTTTAAATGTAAAGACATAATGCGATCCCTACAACTTGGAGTCATTTTTGAAGCATGAGGCATGAGACAATTTCAAGGCTACAATAAAAGTGATATTTACCGTAAATATTCAATCTCTCTGTTCCCTACAATTGTTGTTGAATTATACGCATTTTCGACTTCTAATTACTGGAAGATTAATAAGGTTGTATTAGACTACATTTGCTTTAAACTGCTGATAACGTGGTTAACTAAAAGCCTTGGCGAGGTCCACCGATTGCATAATTATTGCTGTCAAATATCTTTGTGTCTATTACACAAAGCTGTTGGAAAATTTGCTCAAAACTTCAATTTGATTTCGTCGATTTTAAAAATTCTTTCAGACTTGTTCAATAATTACTTTTTCAGTTTGAAAAACCATCTATAAACCTGTAAACAAAAAGCAAGATTTTTACTGAAATAGGTAGTTAAAATATCAACAATTAAAAGCAAAATTTGAAATCAATCATTTGTAGTGCTAAAATGGCGCTTTGATGACAAATTTTATACTAGGCTATTAGAATTTTTCCCTGCTCTATTTTCTGTAATGATTTGCGAAACTTACAATTTTTTGTAAAAGTTCAAAACTCTTTGTCTTTGAGTATGACTTACTATCACACGACGGTCATCAGCTAAATGAGTGACATGTGTACAACTGAACTGTGCAGTTTACTGTAGGTTTCATTCTACTGCAGGTGTCAGCAGCATTTCTGAAAAATTAATTTTTTAAAACAATGATTGTAATAGCAGCCTATAAAATCAGTCTTTGGAAAACTGAGACTGCTGAGACAGGATGTAAAGCCGAATTTACGCGCACTCCAAAATTCACTTTTCCACCCGAAGTTGTAGATATTTAGTATATTAAAGTGGTATTAGCGTGGCGGGGCGTGAAGAAGTACGGTTATCGGACTATGGCGGAACCGTTCCAAATATATATGCAAGACGTTCAGTATACTGGTAATTCAAAACAACAGTGACAATATCCAACAATTATTCTCCGACAGTTATTTCACACAAAATGCTTTCGACGGTTCTCCCAGTTGTAAATTTCTCAATTAATCTCGTTCACAAACATTTTTTGACTCGTTCTATTTGAATAAGGCAAGCAGCAAGCGAGCAAAGCTTAGCTGACCGAGAATGCAGCGCAGCTGCAACAGCACAGCAGCAACGATGCAAAGACGCGACACCGATTTGAAAGCAAAAAGCATACGCGCTTGAACGCAAATCCTGAATACTCGGGGCAAAAGGCTCAAAATGCAACTACCAACTGCACGACATGATGAACTGAGTGTCAAGACTTGTATCGAAAGACTGCGGGTTTAAAACTCAGGACATTATACAAAAATTTATACGTGTAAATTCAACAATGATCATGATTTCGTAGACACTAACCAGGAGCACGGGAACAGCTTTTAGTTAAGAGGGTTGAAAACATTGGAGTCATTATAACTTCTGGGGGTGTACAGATCCCCAACAATTTCTTTTTCTTTCTTTCTTGCTCCTGTATTTTTGTTGAAATGCCAGTCGCACCGACTGAGCGGGCTACTGAGAATTTTTAATAAACTTTTTCCGATAAATTTCTTTGCATTTTATCAAAAGCATAGTTGCATTAAGCGGCATAGTCATACGGAAGCAGACTGAAATCAGAACTCAGAAGAAATAATATTGAAAGCTAGTAGCAAAAAAGCTGTAGAAATTTGTAATGTAACAGTCCATTCTTAAAATATCGAAGTAAAACGAATTATTAAAATTGTTAATCACAGGCTTCACAGTAAGTGACTAGGTAGTGTTACTACTTACTAGGCTACTAAGACTGGCATGCTCCTAACTAAACTTCCTGAACGCTTGCTTTAAACGTATTTTACAAGAGTAGTATGAAAATGATATGTTTAAACACCCTTAGGAAATGTATTTTTAGCAAAATTAATGGATTACTGAAAATGTAGTAATTAATTCTTGGAAAGTTAATTGGTAATTCCTTGTGATTAGTAACTCAGTACCCCCTGGAACAACCTGAGAGGGATTTCACTCCCTTTTTTATCCTACTTGGCGCTCTACTGACTCCAACTGTAACGTATTGCAACGTATTCCCTACAAATTAAACTAAAGAGATGAACTCTCAAACAATCCAAAATGTTTTAAACCATGCTGCGATTCCAAGCTGTTATTGGAAGGAGGTACAGCTGTGACATCGCAAAACGGAACAACTACATCTCAGATATCACAAACAAACTTGACTTTTTTTTGTTTATATGTGGCTACTGATCAACAAACGCAAAGAAACAATTACTGTTCGTACAATGAACAAGTTCAAGACAAAGCTGAAAAAAATTTTTTTGGCTGTTTCCTTGTAGAAAAACAACAAATGTCAACAAAGTCAATATTCTCAAAAACATGATTTTTGTTGTTGCAAGGTTTTGCCATATCACAGCGTGGTAAGGGAAACGTGGATGGATGGAAGGACCTCTCCCTTCCGGCTAAATTGTAAAAAAAATTTGCTGGCATATGAAAAACTTTTTGTTTTCTTCTATTGGCTTACTGTGAGACAGCATTTAATTAGTAGATTTCGAGATGTTCAAATTACGTGAGCTGTGGTGTAATGACTAGAGTGTTTTCTTTCTGGGTTAGTTTTCCTTGTGTAGCCATTCCAACAAATATTTGAAAAGAGTGTTCAAAGCTTTCTTGCTTGGCGCTTAGCTCACAAGGGTTATAGCTGAGAAAAAATCAGCAAGTTCGCTTGTTGTGTAGAGTCTACTGCCTTTACATAAGCACAAAACAGGATGCCTCCAACTATGTGGCAGATAGGTGGCTGGATCAAGCAGTCTCGACTACCTGTCGTCAGGGGCGGCCTTAGGCCGATTTGACCGATTGCTCCAAATCGGGCCCCGCGCTGAGAGGGGCCCCGCATTTTTTTTTCAAAAGGCGACAATCTCGGTCATCTCGTTCCTCTGGCGGCCGGCCCGAGGCGTGATCTTGCTGATGCAATCACATGTGTGCACTCAGCCAGTCAGCGCCCAGCAGTCAAACCAGTAGTAACCAGATTAATTAATAACTATCTTTCCCGCCAAAACATCAAAGCAAAAAGTGGTACATCCTCGCCAGCAACGTATTTATTACGTCGTATATACACCGTGCTTTGGGTGCCAGTGAGTGTCATACATTTAAGTATTCTGTCTATGGTATTCTGTCTATGGTACTATGAGTTGATGGTAAGTGATTTTAAAATAATTCATTTCGAAACCATTTAGTTTTTCTATTGTTGCACAGGGATAAACATACCACGTGTAAAGTTATGTTTTGAGCTGCCTCCCATTCATGCTGTAGCATAAATTTTGACTTAATGATTTCATTAATAGTTACCATCTAAAAAAACCTACTATGACACACAAAGAAAAGAATTGCAACTTGGTGTTTTGCAAAATATCTCTATTTCTCTATTTTGTATTTCTAAACTTGCCCATTAGCTCCAAGAAAACTATTACCAATTTCTTTTATGTTGAAAATGCAATGAATCTCAAACCATTATCCATGGAAACAGGAAAATCTAAAATCATGACTAAAGGGCTAAACTTTTGCTCAAGTTTGGAGACCTTTCACACCCGCGTAAGACAAAATAGGCTTTAGATTTTTCATGAATGTAGAGCAATGTCAGACATTTTGATGTACAGTTGGATTCAAAAAAATCGCTCCGTTTTTTCCTGAATAAAAAATATATAAAAATAAAATTGGTTAAAAAGACAACTATTTAATAAAAGGGTGTATAGAGTCTTTTTCGTTTTTCAATTTTTATAAAATTTTCCGCCATGAGAAGTTTTTAGGATATAGAAAATTTCTGAAGAATATATAAAAAAAAATATTAGAAAGGTTGAGAATGGCCACTTTGCACTAGCAATTCTTTTCTTCTTTATGCACAATAATAAATAGTATAGAGGGGCCCCGCAAGCATCCAACTAATTGGGCCCCGCAACTTCTAAGGCCGGCCCTGCCTGTCGTAGTAGCCCAGTCTAACTAAAAACTAGTAAACAGAACTTGAGCTCACTTGCATGAGAAAAATAAAAAGATTTAGCCTAAGCGAAAACCAATCGAGAAAGCAGGTGTTGAATTGCTACAATTTTTTTTTATTTTGCAAAACGTTGAATATATATCAAATTATAATATTAAATTGACTTCTTGCACTTTAAATGGGAAGAATGAATCCCTTTCGTCTCTCTTCCTCAAAATAATATCCTTACGTATCTCCACAAATTAACAAACATTCATCTACATCGACCCCAACAACCCGATAAATACGGCGGCTTTGACTAAAACAATAGAATTTAAGAATTTTTCAAAATCGGTTATAAGATATCAATAAAGGCGTTCTACATAGAGTCAGAAAAAAACAATTTTTAGGAAAAGGGAACAAGTTTTAAGCCTATTCTTCGCTTGTCGTGACAACCTGTGATTGCAAGTTCAAAATTTGAGCTTGGACAAGACCTTTCTTTCTACGATCCGTCTCAGAATTAATCTAAGTTGTTATGAGTCTTATGTGGGGTTGAGGGAGAGGGCCAAATTCACCATTTCAAAAAACCGGAAACAAGTTTATCAAACGTATAAATATTTAGCATAAAGTTTAACAGAAAACTTGAATTTACGAGTCGATATTGCCTAGCTTCGATTTAGAATTATCTATGCTCACATACTTCGACTATTAACAACTCATTGTACATTTACGACTACCATCTAAACTCATGCTTATGTACAAATAATAAATGACGTCGAAGTATGCTTTTGTTTGAAAAACTTATGTGAGCGTTTTCAAACCATTATTTGTGATTTACCAAGTCTACTTGCAAGGCTTATTCTTGCACAGGTTTTTGTGAAAACTTATGATTATTAACTCTAATCACTAAAGCGTGACCTGTTTTTTTTGCCATTTAGGTGAAGAATTTTATCAACAGTGGGCCTACTTATGGCTAGAAGCCACTTCGAGGTTATTGCCTTGTCGTTGTGATTATGATGAAGAAAACCTTGAGTTGGGATTGCAGATGATTGCTCAAAAACATTAGTCGAAGACAGGATTGTCATATAACGGCTGTTGTCGTGTCTAACCATTTCGTAATACCAGCACAGCGCAAAGTAGTTTTAAAACTAACTTCAGCAAAGTGTTCTTCTAACGAGCGCAACGCAAATCCGATTTCGATTGAGAAACAAGTGCTTGTTCGCATTTAGCAACAGTTGATTCATTTCTTGCAATATAAGAATTGACAAGTTTGGAAGAAATCTTTCAGGTAGCATATTGGCTAATTTGTGTTCTACCTAAAAAATGCCACAACTAAAAAGTTTTTACATAAAAAGTTGGTGTGAGATAAGACCTTCTTAACAAGTATATCTAAATAAACCACTAAAAACTTTAATTGACGACAAAAATGATGCATAAATTTGGGAGAGCGTTTACAGGTTTAGCACCAGCATTGCTTTTCTTGGGGACCCTGGAGTTGGCTGCCTAAATAATAAGATTCCTGGAGCACGAGAGCTCCAGTGGAAGAGGTTAGGTCTATACAAGCGTAAGGTGATGAAAAGTTATATAATTTTACATCATCATACAAAAATTTCAACGAGTTTGGGCATTTTTATGATATATATGATTTAACCTGGCACTCAGTTTCTGCTGAACAGTTATCGCTTAATAGTTCAAGACTGCTCAACTGCTATATAATAATAACATCAAATATGTTATCAGTGTCAGCGCCAGCCAGTGATGTGATTTGACTGGTTGTAAATTGTAGTCAATTTTTAGTTGTTAAAAATTCTTCGCGGTATCAAGTTAGTGCTGAATTAACAAAGTTTTTAATAGCAAACATATTTTGGCAAAACTGACCCTTGGATTTTACTTTTCTATTGTTTTTCCTCAAAATTTTGATTTCATTAACTTTGCTTTGATTAATTGGCAGAAAATCAAATTATAAGTTGTTGTCAAATCTATTTCCCTATCAAATGGTTATACAAAAATAAATGCAACCAGTTAAATTTCATTATGCGAGTTACAAATTGTAATCTTATAGCAAAAACTACTGCGGCAAATATCAGCAAAGAAAAATCTGTAGAAATCTTATCTTAACTTAAAATTTTACCAAACTATTAATTTGCACACTCTTTTGGGCCCCGGTTACCGTTTTTTTAAATCTATCTAATACATCCAGTCAAAGACGAAGCAACTGACTCGCCTCACGAAAGATTTATAAAAAGCCCTGTTTTTTAATTAAATTTTTATGTGCCCTCTAAAAACGCCATAACATAGGCTCAATCTCGTTAAATATTTTTATGCTTGTTAAATATCCTGATCTTACAAAAAAGCTTTGGGATCTGAAAAACCTCATTTCCAAGAGTGATCCAGCATTAATTGCTTTGGCTCGCTTTGTCCCTACATCCAGTTTACTTTCTAAAACAAGCATGACCTCGAACATAGAACTATATGGAATGCATCATAGTGTAATATAGAATCCAAGTTTACTTCTTTGTTGTTGAGAGTTCGAATTGTAAAAAACAGCGTTTATTTGACTCTTTTTCCTTTACCTGCGGTGCTGTTTCGGAGATATGAAGAAGGTATTTTCAATAAGAAGACACAAGCAATTGATATCAACAACTGCGTACGGGCTACCTGCTATATCATGAAAGGCTATTGATGAACTTTATGTTCAGGTCTATTTAGGGTTTGGCTATTCGAGGTGCACTTTAAAAACATATCCGTAAGACCCATTCACACTTATTAGTACTTTTGAAGAGAACATGGCTGCGCTAAAAACAACCAATTACAGGGGGTGTTTAGCCTATACAAGGTAGGTCAATCTAATCTCTGCTTGTTTTGTTTCCCGAATAGATACAGGTATAGCTGTAATTATCATAAAAAAGCGTAATATAAGACTAAATGAGCTTTGTTTTTTCATCGTGTAAGTCTTGAGAAAGAAATGTGAAAGTTGTGAGATGAAAGATCAAGAAATCTGAGCAATCATCAACAGTACACAGTTGGATAAATTTTTCTGCATCACTTTACCACTTACCAACCGTTAATTTCCTTCGTCTTTGATTGACAGTAGAGGGCTGATTACCTGGAAAATTGTACATTTTCGTTATCTAGAATTTACTAAGCAAAACGCAATGTAAATTAGTTACGGTACAGCTATTCACCATCCACAACCAGTGGCGTACGCAGAAATCCGTCTTGGAAAGGATATTGCTTTTCTGATTGAGAATATCGAAGGCACAATTTTTCCAGAGGGATTCGGGGGCATGCCCCCGGAAAATTTTAAAAAATTGAAATGTATACTAATTAATGCATTGAAAAATGTCTACTATTAATTTCCATAGGGGTTTGATTCCTAAACCCCTTGTGCGAACACCATGTCTACAAGGGTCACACGTACGAAACAGTCTTTTATCCATCCATAAATTCTCAATTTTTTTTGTACTAATTCACAATTTTACCATGAAAAATACCATTTCTTAAAGAGATGCAATTGTTTGAAGTGAGATTTTTCTGTTAATTACTATAAATAAAACAGATGCTTAGTCATGAGGATGTTCATTGAAAGTTCAGCTTTGTTGTTTTGAGATAGCAACCAACAGTAATTTTGCTCTACAAAAAGATTGCCTAAAACACGACATACCATGTCTAGTACTTTCATGTTCAATTTCTGTTAACAAAGCGCTTGATAGCAATTATGTTTTAATGCTCATAAACGGCCAGATGGTTAACGTTTCTAGGGTAGGTACCTCTAAAATATCTTCGTATTCAACCGCGCAAGAGATATATCCAAAAGTCAAGTAGTGTGTCTAACGATACACGATTACTGTAGTATTTAAATTACTAGGAGGAGGGCCAGTACCCTATTTAGAAGAAGCGAATGGTCAAATCCGCCACAAGTAAGTAAAAATCTTACTAAATTGCAACTTCAAGGCCATTTGAAACCTTTTCAAAATGCTTTTCCTTTTATGGTTTTTAACTCCCTCAAAAGCAATTTCTCATTACTCTCTTGAGGATGAAAAAGTAATTGCAACAAAATTTGAAAAACATATATAAGCCTACAACAGTTTGTTGTTACAAAAGGCACTGCAAATCGACATGAAAGAAAAGAATATCACATGTATGTTTACATCTCTTGGTGTAGAGAAATAATGAAGTAGTTTTATTATTGATTAGAAATTGATACCTGTAAAAATATTATTGAAATCTTCTCACAGAATTTCAAAAATCATATTTTAATGTTTATTAGAAATTGATATCTTATTGCGAAGTACAAAAGTTTTTGAAATTTATATCAATAGTCGCATTAAACCATTGTTTGCAAGAATGTAATAGTAGAGCCGAACAACTGAATTTGCTTTGGTAGCTACAAAAATAAATATTTGAAAGTTATTAAGCGAAGAGGGAAATTGTAAACCTTGCAACTAATTGGCAAAGCAGCACATGGGCGTAAGGGGCATTAACAATTTATTAAAATGAGTATGCCAGGAAACAATAATGAGTATACCACCCAACCAATTTAGACGAGACCATCCCTGGACGCGTTTCGTCCTTTTGGACTCATCAGCAGGGCCCGTCCCGTCACAAGCAAAAGTAACCCACTCATTAACGTTATCCTTAAAAAAAAAATCCAACACATGCAGAAGCACTGAGACTTCAACCAACGACGTATTGCTTTGCTTAGCAGGGTGGGTTGACAAATTGGTTGAAGGTTTACAATTTCCCTCTTCGCTTAATAACTTTCAAATCTATAGTTTTTTTCCCTACTTGAAAATAGTTGGCATGGATTTGCCCGTTTCACTGTAGGAGGCCCGGTTTACTGCGAAGTGAGATAGAGTGAAAATTCGTTGGCATGGATTTGCTCGACACGTCTATCAAAGGTCGCCCGGCTCCCACCTTGTGAATTGTCAACGCACTCGCCTCGAGCGTGATGGCATTGCAAAGACAAGGCGCTAGGCTATAAATGCAGCGTTTAATCTGCTTTTCAGATCAGTGTGTAAACTGATCTCCCAATGGATATGCAACCAAAATCAACCAATTTGTCAACCCGCCCTGCTAAGCAAAGCAATACGTCGTCGGTTGAAGTCTCAGTGCTTCTGCATGTGTTGGATTTTTTTTTTAAGGATAACGTTAATGAGTGGGTTACTTTTGCTTGTGACTGGACGGGCCCTGCTGATGAGTCCAAAAGGACGAAACGCGTCCAGGGATGGTCTCATCTAAATTGGTTGGGTGGTATACTCATTATTGTTTCCTGGCATATTCATTTTAATAAATTGTTAATGCCCCTTACGCCCGTGTGCTGCTTTGCCAATTAGTTGCAAGGTTTACAAAAATAAATATACGTCATACGCAGATTAAAAGAGCTTGACACCTTATGACAATAAGAAAGGTAATATTTCGTCCGCGTTTTCAACATTTACTGTTTTTATAATCGGTCGCATACTGTTGCGGATCAATGTAAAAAAAGGAAAACTGTTACAAAATTAAGACATGTACTTTTTAAAACCGACAGCGATCGTTTCATTAGACTTCAATCAAAAATATGTTTTAAAATGAAATGATTGAAATCAGTTTTGAATAGTTTAGAATCAATTTCTGGAAATTTTGTATTTCTTAATCGAACCAAAGTTTGATTCTATAGATAATAAACGCAATTACTTTATTTTTGACGCTAATTTTTTTTCAACGTAAGTATTTACCATCATTGTCACTGGTTCCTATGAATTAATCTTACAAGCTCTAAATTATTTTTCAGTTGCTATGCTCTCAAAAAAACTGTTGAGATTAAGCAGAATCTTGAATATTTAGTAGGCCTATGCGTAGATTGTGAGGGTAGAAGTTCAATTTAAATTGGTAAACAAGGTTATGGCTTACAATCATTCTTTCTAAAATTTTTTAATGTTTGAAAAAAGTTGCCATCAACTAGATATGTTCATTTCAAGGTACTTCAAACGAATTGCCGAAACGAGTGACTTCGGTCAGAGAAAGTTTACCTGAAAAAATGACAGTGATAAATGTTCGTGAGGATGAGTTTGTTTCGTAAATATCTGAGCCAATATTGATGCCCCAGGCACCTTGTTTGAATCGCTGTCTTCAAAACAAACTTAAAAATCTAAGTTCTACCTAACATAATAGCTGCAATGTAATCGAAGCTTATACTTCTCACATTATGATATTTTTATGACATTCTGTGATGCATAATTAATTTACTTACGCTATAAAGAATTCTGGTTGCAAAATATCCAATCGCGTGTAAAAATATAAACCGTTTTAAGCACAGCATAGCACCACAGTTTTTATGCTATTCGCAAGCGCATGGCAAGTTAAATTTCGGGTAACTGACAGCATTACAAAATTCGATATCATAATTGCTTGATGTGTGTCATTGGGAAGACAGGTTGTAATATGATGGATTGGTTTTTGACGATAAAACCTTTCCTTCAAAATAGCAATGTTTTTTACGACAGCAATCAAAATTTTCCTTTACAAAAACAAAAAAAAATGTTCATGTTACATAGCTCCACTTAGACTATACTGTATAAAAGCCTCCCTTAGTATTTTGTTTTCGCGATCCAGAATTGTTTAAAGATACAGTTTGAAGCAATGTCTCGGGCCATTATAAAGTGCCTAAATATATATATATATAAGCGCAAATAAATTATACCCAAGAGACACTCGCGGACCATCTGTGAGATCTTCTTAACCGACATGGAGGTTGCTACCCATCGTATGAAACACTGCTGTATTGTAAGGTATTTGCTTTTTTATCACTATTCGCCTCTCTTGCATGAGCTGGAATAGATAAGACGAAGCTGTTATAGCTACATGTTAAAGGAAAAAGTTTTTCAAAGTTTATTATGATATTTTTGCAGCATATTGCAGTGGATATAAGTTAAGATCAAATAGGGGATACAGGGATCACAACCCCCAAATTTCTTGGGGTCAATTCGGGTATTCAAGCTGTTTTATCAGTAAAATACCAAAAAGTTTCGAAGTTCAAAAGTACTGTTTTGCTTTCAACTCCATTTAAACTTTGGTTTTTATCATATTTTTCTTCACATATTATCATTAAAGAATGTTTATTGCTTAATTCATGTGGGTAAAATCAATTATAAATTGCACACTAAGCCATTCCATGCAGCTTAGGATGCATGCTTTTTCTAAAAAATTTAAAACATTTGATTTAGAGTTCCTATGATTTTGGTCAAATTTTCTTTTTTAAAATCACAAAACTTTCTGGAAAAATTTGTGACACCCCACATGTGTTTTCTGGCTACACTTTTGCGTATGGCGCATGTCTTAAAGGCAAAAGTTTGCTTTCAACAACCAAAGAGTATAAATGCGGCACAGCCGAGCGAGATCTTTATTTAAGTTTAAACTCACGTTTTATTGAGGATTGAGTCGAGTGCAACGATATGCAATGATAACCACTTACTAAAAGAATCTCAAAGTTTAGAGCGCTTCTCATTCAACGGGTATTGATCATTTATTTGTCAATGTAGATGTTTTTTTAGTATTATTCAAAATAGACTTCAAAATAGTACTTAATGCTAATCTTCACATTATCAAGGAAATGTAGCATAATATCAATGTGACTATGCAATGAATAACATGCGTTTTTGAAGAAGCTGTATACCGTATATCTCCCATGCTTATGTGAAACCATCACCATTTGTTGATATTAGGCTAGCAACCACGCAAAATATAACGGCATTAGTGTTCAATTTTACTCTTTTCATCTGAAGTTGATTGGATCGGAGAAAAAATTTTGTTTAACTATAAATAAAATCTGATAGTCAGACAAAAGCTCGAACACTAAACACATAGCATAGGTGTAACTTTACTGTTTCCCAAGCTGGAAATAGCTTAGTGTATTTTATATTGCGTGCAAAACACCAACCACGAATTCAGTTCAAAAATAATAGGACACACTAATAAAAACGTGGCCTTTTTGATCTTATACTGGCAAACGTCTATGAATATAATTTTATTACAGTGGATAAAGCAATATTTTTATTCTGCATAAATCGAAATCATGATTTTGATTCATTAATCACAGCTGCATTTAGAATTAAAAATCTTGAAGAAATAGCGATGGCTATGCCGCTTATTGCAAGAAAGCCATTTATCAACATTGCTTTTGATAGGGCAGAAACAAAGGTACAGCTATGATTTTAGCAAGCCAAAAACAGGGCATTCACTATACACAATATTGTTTTTTGTGTAACGTCTGACTGTTCGAGATGAAAAATACTTACCTGAGCAGAGATTGCGTTTGTTGTTTCTAACTCATGAGTAAAAAAGTATTACCTTCAAGTAAATTCTACGACATTACCTTTGCATTCGATATCTTAATTTGCAATTTATAAACGAATAATTTATGTCGCACTGCTGAGGCGACTTGCGACTTTGATTTTGGTTCGATGCCAAAAGCATGAGCGCAGCTGCCCTTTTCTTAGTCTACTCCACAGCTGAGTATTGGTCATCAGTCTGGTGTTGTAGAGCACGTACCCGTCGTCCTCGACAGTGCACGACGGGCACGTGCACGTGCACTGCGCATTGTCACTGGATGCTTGCTTCCTACACCAGTGCACAATTGGCGTATTCTCGCAGGCATCTAGCGTACTGGACTTCCCAGCCTAGGAGCTACTCAGGATGGCACGTCGAAGCATTCACGACCCTCGCTTCTTGGCATACATTACGTAGTCACATCAACTTACCACATTTATTACATGTTAAGTTGATGAGACCACCTTATTTATGCTGAGAAGCGAGATTAAAATTTAAACGTCCATTGGTCCCCATTGCACGGAAATCACAATAGCATCTCTACTCTTGATATCCACCGGCCGCTTAAACAGGCTTTCAGTGGAGCTCTGAATACTTGGAAATCTCATTTAAATCCCTTGTTTTCATTTCAAGAACTAGTCCAAAACGTCTAGGATTGAGACTACCAAGAATTGCCCGGGTATAACTCACCTGTATCAGGACTGATTTAAATTGGTTTCTGTCTTGTGTTGTCAAATAAGCCTTTCTCTTTCATCGATCTGAGAGCGTGACGTGACCGATCGGCCCCATGCTGACTAAATATACATTTTCAAATGTCGACTACAATCATGAGCTGCGCCTACGTTGAATGTTGTTGATATTGACTCGTTGTTGTAAAAAAGTTGGTTACAAAAGCCAAACTCAATTTTGCATCAAAAAAGGTCTCAGAAAGTCAATCAATAAAGTCATTATGCTCTAAAAAAATGGTGTTTGGTCATAATGTAGCATTCTCATAAACCTTTTTGTACTTCAATAACGTGTTTGGGTTATAAGAGTCACTGCTATGGCAGTCTATTGTACAACTTAATAAATTACAAATATGGTAATTCTATTGCTAAAAAAATATGATGCACAAAGCACTAAAACCTAGCTCTGCGTAGAAGAGTAGCACTTGAGACCTTGCGCTGGTAAGACTGTGTCAGCAAATTTGTCGGCTGGATTCTAAAATCGATATCACGAAATGTTAAAAATACAAACTCATTAAGTCAATAGTTATTAAAGCGTCAGAAAATTTGGCACTCATCCACTACAGTTGCATCAATTGTTTCGTCATAATCATTTTATTGTTCACGTACACCAAATAAACATTTACAAGCCAAAATTAAAAAATGACATTTAACTATAATATTATGTTTCAATATTTCTTTATTTCAATTTTTGCAATATTGATCTTTTGATGTAAGTTCCAACAAAAAGTAAATTGAAGTCGCAGAAAAATAGAAGGGATTTTTTCTGCAATAGAGGTGCAATGTTGACTCCACTTCATTCTACATGAATTATTGTTACATATTTGAACTTAATCTGAATTCTTCAGAATAGCAAATCAATTTCAGATTTATAAAACAAAAAACGGTTTTCCATACCAACCTCGGAATCTCCATTTTATTGTAGGTCCCGCAGAATTGTTTAATATTCTTTTCGACAAAATTATTATCTCTAAATGACCTAGAATGGACTCATTATCAGAATTTATTTATTTACCAAAACTTGGCGTTCTAATTCGAAAAACGGTGGTCCAGACCATTCAACCATGTTTTAGAAAATTGTTGATTTATTTTAACTTGCGTGTTTATATTCATAACCACACCTAAAGAGAATTTATAATAACAACTCAATTCAAAGCCATTTTATGACTTGTTTGGAGTTAGCTTATAAAACCAGTTTGTTAATGAGATATGTAGCATGGTAAAAATTTAATCTAACATTTAAAAATGACATTTTAATAAGTTATATTCTGAAAAAACGACATTATGCATTTGATAAGATGTACAGAAATTTTAAATTTTGTATAGTAGCTTACTTTTTACATTTTTTGGCACTAAATTCTTCGAAACAGTGACGGACTGGGTTTAAAATTACGTTAAAGCCAGATTGACTTGAGAACCGCTAAATTCAGTACACTATTTTACTTAAAATTAAATAGCATTTGGAAAATATGCTGTTTCTCCATGAGGTCAGCTAGAAGAGAGTTTAGTTCAAAATTTTATCTCAATAATTACCTGCAGCTCTTACTGAAAACAGACACAAAAATCACAGTATATAAAATTTAAAAATTTTTTGAGCCCGCATGAATTCTCAGCAGACTCATCATTAAACAACTACATTTTAATCTTTGCTCTTGAAGCTTTTACCACATGGGCATTTATGCACCCAGTTTTACAAATGTTTCTGGTCGTTTATCATTTCCTTTATGTAATGTGTTGATTTTGTGTTTACAATTCGAACTAATTGTTCCTTCGACTTAGACACTATATGAAAAACATTAAATCGACAGAACTTGATGAAAGATAGTCTTTTATTGATTTTTTCGGTCTAGTCGAATTCAGATTTTTATTTTGTGTTAAGGTTAGACTACTTTTTACGTCGAAGCAATTTTCTTGTAATCTACTTTTTATCAGTTAGAGTTGATTGACCGCTGGAATTAATTACTCTTTTGAATTACGGTACCATTGTTTGAAGCGTTTTTGCAGTATGTAGCCTTATTCATGACCTTACTAACTACACTACAGTTATTAGTGTGGGAAGCAGACGTACGCACAGTAGTGAATTTCGGAATTTAGGGATCTCGTGCAAAATTTTGTGAGAGACACCTTAAGCGCCCCAGGTTTACCAGCCAGTTACATCAGCTGGTGAACCAAAGTGAGGCGAGAACCCCAACAGGGTTTTGGTGGATGCAAATTCTTGGCTTTCTACTCTTGATATGCACACGAAATAAAGCGCGTGAGACGATTCGGTCTCAAAAAGTGTAAATGAAAGAATAACTTTGTGTAGCAGTAAATTTCAGACACACATTGACGCTATCCCGCTTACTTGCACAACTTTTAAATACATGCGTTTCAAAAAGCCTGGAACAATGTATGAACTGGAGCTACATTCTGAGAAAAAAGAATTCGAGACTATTTAGAAAGACTGATAAGGTTTTATGACAGTTTGTAAGATTACGAGGAGGGGCCCCTTAAAAAAGGGGCAAGAGCAAGTGTCTCACTTGCCCCAGCCTAAATCCAACATTGTGTATAAAACATTCGATAGGCTGATGTTTAACGCTTTTCTTGAGCAATACCAATGACCTGACATTTACTCATCATTTCCCGCTCAATAAAAACTGCAATTGCAGTGACAAAAATATAAAACTGCGTTTTTTTTTGTTATAATGTAGATTGGAAATTTTCCAAATAACGGTGAATGAATCAAGACGCTGCTTTGTTTGTCTAATGAAAAAGTAGGTTGGCTTGTAAAAGAAATTTGAACGGCAGTGAAACACTTCGTTAAAACAAACTAATCCGTAGTTTCGATAAATCAACTTTTGCTCGTTTGCGTCTTTACCCTTACAACATGTACACATAATAAATTTGTCCACCTTGGCACAAGTTTAACAGCTTTATCCTTGTTCCAAAAATAAGACTTAGAGAGTAACGGTAATGAAATGAAAACCTTTTGCAATACATGGAGGATGTATTGTGATGGAGAAAAATAGAGTTTCGTCTAGCCATCTCAACGCATTAAAAAGTCATGACAGACGTGACGTATATCATGTTGATTTTACTCTTCATTTGTTGGAAATGCATGACGGTAGAACGCCCATCTTAGCCTTAGCGCAGTGATACAACTGAGCACGTGCCAACCAAGCCCCATAAATGACATATTAGCTTGGCGCTTGTACATTCTCATTCCAGACATGTCTATGACGTAGTTTTTCATGATACCATTTATATATGATGATGGGAATAACTTTGATTCAAATACTTTTTCCCATGTTGCACCTTTCAATTACAAAAGATCCAGCAACAAGTTGTAGGCTGTTGAGGCCGACATTTACAACGCTGACAACAAAATTGTTTTCAGTGAAAAATACGAAATCACTAAATACCACATCAAGCAAGTTTTGTCATTTCGCCATATGAAGCTCGGTAAATTCCAAGTGAAAGTTTTTCCATTTTTTGTATTTAATTTAGGTCAGTCATGCTGAGACAGTTGTTTCGGCTGCGAACTGCTGGTAAAATGTAATAATCCCAGTTTCGATAAATTTTTGCAATAAAATGCTATGTACATATGTAAAGTCGTGCACAATGTAGCAATCAGCAACGTCTTATGCATAGCTATCAATATTAAACCTCTAATTTTCAAGAAAAAACTTTAGAAAGTTGCATCGATAAAAATTAACTTAACATTCTGTTAACGTAAAACTCGTGAGTATATCTTTAATGTCATTGTGGTCTCAGGTAAAATGTCGTGGTCGCACTGTAAATATTTAGATTTATGACTGAAATTTGCAAGAATACACCAATTTTAAATATTGACCAAACTAAAGATATTTTGTCAATCCACTTGGATGTAGAGCTTTATTAATTGACCAATCTTATTGCTAGAAATAATCGATTTGAATACATATCCTTACCATTTAATTGCTAAAACGTGCGAGCATTATTTTATATCGTTTCTGAATAACCACTTTTAATACTACTTGATGGGCAGCACAAAAATGTTTTTGCTATGGATTGTTATTGATATTTATTGTCATTGATATCCGTTATGCGTTGTGAACAGTGCTTGCAGTTTATTAAGACCGGGGATAAGTGAGTGAATTTTCTTATAAGATTACAGGAAACAATGATGAATTTCAAAATTTGTCAGCCAAGTAGATTATTTTCTAAGCACGCCTTTGGAACATTTGTAATACAAAAACAATACTGGCAAGGAGCAACCCGGTAATCAAGCAGAACGACAAATCAGCGTACGGTGCTTCTTGGAACCGTTTTCTTTATTTCCACGAACTTCTTGGAACAATGTGTCAACATACGTAATTGGCTTCATGCTGAATAGAGTCTATAGGCTGGTGGCCAACTATTTTTGAATTAGTACGATTTTAAAATACAAAAAAAAATTTTAGGTTTTGTCAGATGAACACAGTCATAATATTACGTAGTGTGGCTAAAGCTACCTACGAAACTAACACTTTATACCTCTCAATGTCACATTGAAAACGTTTTAAAAGCCTATTTAAGTTCATCGCAAACATTAAGCCTGGAAAAATCTTTGACACTCTGTATTGTAGATTAATGTTTTATAAATTAATAAACTGTAAATCACCAACAAAAGAGAATGAAGGAGGCATATTAAAGGTGTAGCCAGAAAACCAAGCAATTGGTCTGCTTGGTTGGTATGATAAGTGGTTGTCTGGCGAGTCTAGTAAATGTAAGAGGATAAATGAAGTGTCTCAATAGTTCTTGATATTACACAGCAAAAGTTTTCTACCAATGAACAGTTTAAATTAAAGCAGCTATTATCCTGTTAAGGAAATCTCGCATCGAATAACCCATCTTATACCTATAGGCCGACTATTTTCTTGTCTACTAATCCGACATGACAGTAGAGTTGTAGGAGAGCGCAACAAAAAGGCTTAATATAAAAAATTTGGGCAATAACATTAGTTTCATTATAACCGAGACATTGATCGAACCGATGGCCAGATATTTGTCGTGATAATCAGAGTAAAATCATGAAAACTTATGACAACAAGGTGATATTCAGTAGTACGCTTTTGGGATGGAGACTGAACAAATGGAAGGCTATGTTCCTCGAAAACAGCTACCAAGTGCCAAACAGTGCATTTGGAAAGATCGATTTCCTTGTTCCTTAGCCTCATATAATAAGGCTTGAAAAGACGGTTCTAGGACACTTACCTCCGGTCACAAATCCGGTCAGATCCGGTCAAATACCTCCTGGGCACTCCAACCCTCACTCTAACTTTAACCTTAACCTCAACCCTTACCCTAACTTTAACCCAAGAGACCGGGGGTAAGTGTCCTGGAGCCGTTCTAGAAGTGTCCTGATACCGAAAGGACAAACACTCGATGGCAAACCGATGAGGTCGTCACAACGTAGCTAGTTTTAAAACAGATTTTTATACATTTGTATACAAGTGATCTATACCCTGATGAATTCAGACAGTAAAGGTGCCAATGAGCGACCATAACCATCGTTTAATATTTAGACAAAAAATTCTCTAATGATCTTTTAAAATTACTTTTAGGGATACACTAAAAATTTGAATGTAAGACCCCTTGTTACAAAATTCTTACCCCTTCTCAAATCTACGGATCCGCCGGTGTACGTACTATAACAGGTACTGTAGAATTTCTAGATATAGCTCAACAACGAATCAAAATGATGCTAACAGCATCGGCTTTGTAAGAAAAAATGATGCCCAATAAATAATTTCAGAATTGTTTATAAATACCTTGCATTATTGATAAATTGCTGTATAATTGTTTTTCAATTCGCACGTAAAGTTTCGACAAAATTTGCTTTTCCTCAATGTGGTCAGCAGAGGCCCATTAATAGGTCTATTAAAAACATTATAACACAATTCTTTCAGAAACCTTTGAAATACTTTCACATGATAACCTATTACTAACTTTGAAAATCTTTAGTTTTTTTAATGCAAAATTTCAAATAGCAAAGTTGCTGTGACGTTTGACTTTATGGTAAAATATTATCAACAGGTTTTCTCAGAAGTAATTCTTTCCACAAAAGTATACAAGCATTTAGACAGCTGTTGGATTATTACATAGATTTGCATAGTTGCATACTACGTGCAAAAAAGTAATATGTAAATCATTTACGTCATAGTTGTACCTGCATAGATAATAATTTCATTTTAATAACCAGTGGAGAAAAATATCAGAACTATTTCCAGTAGATATTAATTGGCTTGTAGACTTAATATAGGCTTCAATAATATTGATCTTCGAAAAATACAGGTGATAAAAGTAGCAGTGTTGACATCATAATTGCTGCACCATTTTCTCTTGTAATGTAAAGAGCGTAACAACAATAAAAGACAAGATTTTAGAAAAATTGTTTTTGAATAACCGATTGCAAAACAACATCTCACGCTAGCAGTTTACTTTGCCAATGATTTAATGGTGTTGTCAAAAACTATGTTAAACTACATGTAATTAAGTGTTACGAAAATATTAATTTGTTTATATTTTGCCAATTCAATAAATCGACAGCATTTTTAAGTTTCATGATAATTGAGTTAAAATGATACATACAATTTATTTGTAACCCGCTACTTGAAATTATTGCGACATGCCACCACTATATCAAAAGGCAATACACTAAAAATATCAGAAAAACAGCCAGGCATCCTATCGGCATGGCTAAACGCGCGCTACGAGTTGCAGGCAAATGATGACGTGTGCGTTTTTTCGCAGCCATAGCGCAACGCTTCGTGCAGCAGAGCGTCGTTGTATCGACCACGTTTCGGCTATAAATTCAGATTTAGATTTAACGTCGGTTTGTTCGAATAAATTTTGTGACACCATTTGCTTTGTTATATAGTGCAAATGATCAGCTCAGAATTCACGACCAGGAAAAGCTCATGCTTTGGAGATTAGACAAACAAAAACAAGCATAAACTGTTGTTAAGTTACAGTTTGATAGTTAGTTACTGTAGTTAATTAATTGTCGTTATTCTTAGGCCACAGCAACACCTTGACAGCTTTGAACCTGTGTATTGCTCGGCTATGTAATTGTCTATGTAGCTTGCGCAGTGCTTTTCTATGACAAATACTGCAAATAGGCATGCAAGATAGCATAAATTATTGTAAAGTGCCTTTCGAAGCTACAACAAAGAAGAAACCACGCGGGTTTTGAGCACAAGATCTCTCAATTGGGAAAACAGCATTTTTGCTCTGCGCTATTAGTAAACAGCATTATCACTGATTTGAAGATACAATAAGCGAATGTACCTTTTTTGTTTAAAAAAGTACAACTGTAAGCATTTCATGTTGAAACTCAATTTAGAGCCAAGTTCAAGTTCATTGCAACAAAACAAAATGGCGAAGAAGCTCATTTGTGCCAGGTGGAACACTGCACGAAACCTCTAGCGATAAGATCGTCGCATTAAGTTCGCCAAGAGTAAAACATTTACTGTTTATTTTAAGTTTCAGGGAGAATTCAAGAAGTTAGAGTACGTGATATATGTATTGTTATAGCGCTTAGCCCAATTTAATTTTTCGTGAGCAAGAATGATGACTTATCGAGAAACTGGTTATATTGGGTCTGAGCCGACTTTTGCTGAGTGCTTAAGTTTGATAAATAGTAACGTTGAAGGAACTGATGACACCCATAGAAAGCCATCTCCTTCAAACTCGGTGATGTCTGAGCGAGGAACCTACGATGGCAGTTTCAAAAGAGACGATTGTATGGCTGATTCCGTTAGAAGCAGTTTATCTGGACAAAGCGATACATGCAATTCTCCTCCCCAAAAACAACCGCTGCCAACATCGAACTCTAATTTGCAGCTTTGCCGAACAAATGGCTTTAGCGTCCCGCCACACCTTACCGGTCACGTCGGTCCAACTATTGATGATCGATCAGCTAATGTGTATCAGAAAGCTCATAGTGTTAGTAACGAGCACAAAAGCACATATTTTCAAGCCAATAACGCTATACGAAAGTTTTCTGACTATAGATGCAACAATGCTTATTCTGATCCGTCTGGCTACCCCGGGCAATTTGCTTCCCCTAACAATTTTGAACAACGATCTTACGTGAATAACCATGTTGATAGCTCTTCTTCAATGTACAGTCTTCCAGTAAATTATCCAGGAAATGAATTTCTTTATGGGGCCTCTGCCCAAGAAGTAGATCCTACCAATCCATCTTATATTTCAAGAAATTCAGTGAACGAATATCCAAACCATCAAGGAGCATTAATCAGCTCCACGGGCATGTTTCATGCTAACAATCGAATTATTTCCAAGGATGGAAGGGACGGAATGACACAAGATTATTCCTGGATGAGGGAAAAGAAACTCGGAAAAAAAGTTCATGACTCCAGACGTAAGTTACTTGTTTACAAACATTTTTAGTAATTCATAATTAAGTGGCAATTGGCTTAATCAACCACTAAGAAAATCGCGTTTTGGAAAAGGATCTCGACTCTTTAATCATATAGAATGGAAAGAAACATGGAGGGTCACAAAAAGCTGAGATTTTCCTTAAATATAAATATACTAGCCTTCAGGCGGACCAATCGAGGTGGCATATTGAATGACCTTTGCCAAATTTGAAATCCATATTCAAAAAACAGATCTCGGATCCGCATGTCCAATTCCACTGGCATTCCTTATTTAAAGACACCCTATTGTTTTAAAAACGTTCAATTCAATCAAATATATGTGGAGGTATTTAGATTTTCCAAGTGAAATTTATTTTTTGCAAAGCCTGTACAGCGTAAACTACCATGCATTGCGCTGCATGATAGTGAACAAAAGCTCACCAAAATCTTTACTCTTTTTAGGCATTTCTATATAAAGCATATAGATTTCCATTGCAAAAAGAGCTAGCTCATTGATTATTTCATTTCTTGTCAGCAAATGTCGTGGTCCACAACTCGTAAATACCCACAATGAATACAACGTGAGAAAGATATCTCTTGCTCATTTGAAAAGATTTTCATTGATAGTGCAAGATGTTTCTCGGTTTAATCAAAGTTGAGAAACAAGAGATGGTTTGTGAAATTTTGATGGCAGCTTAAAAATTTTTGCAGGTTTACACCTGCATAGCTTTGTCGAAAAAATAAATGAGTTTTTAACGGCTTTTATAAGTGAAAGAATATGAGATCTAAATATTTCATTTATGATGTAACACTCACTTTTTAAACGAATAAGTAGAAACGCCAATTTATCAAACTAAAAATTATCGAACATGTCAACAATATCAACCCAAAATTTTCCTAAAAAGGTAACAATGACTTCTATAAGGTCTTTCTTATTGAAGTAACAATTTTTTTTGCTAACAATGTGTTTATTAGATCAGGGTTGGGTGACAAAATACTAAATCGATGGGTTAGTGGCAAAAATAAAAAATCTTTTTCTAAATATTAACTGTAAGTTTTGACATTTTTTATTGTACAGAGAGTTTAACATGATTGACATTTAGCGTTTATGCTGAGATAATTTCTTTGGGTTTTGAATTTAAACATATTTTTTCACGTTCGTATGTGACTTTAAGTGTTAACTGCAACAACGTGATAAAATTTGCATGTACAAAGCGGGCACACGTCTATACAGCGAAGATGTATTTTTTGCCATTTTGATATGTTTTGTGATTCATTACTAAACTATAGCCTATCTCGTACAACAATTCACAAATATTTAACTCTAAATGGAGTGATCAGGGGCTTTCTGAATATTTTTTGTAGATGGATTTGCTGACTCTGAATTTTTTTTGAAAGAAACAGGAGTTAACAAGAGTATTAACATTTTGTTTCATTGCCGTTCAAAAACCATATTTAAATAAATATTTGAATAAGGAACAAAAGGATTGTTTTTCTCCCCCTGATCGAGTATACGAGTATAATGAGTCAAGTCCCTGCACCCTCAGAAGACATTGGAGCGTTTTATGCTCTCCATTTATCCGTCACTTTTCATCGGCATCATTTTCATAAAACGTGGCCATACCAATTTTTGTAATCTTTTTTATACTTCATGCAAAATGAAACATTTTAGTAGTTTTTGTCGGTGAGAATTATGCCAATTTTTATGGTCTACTGGCAAAAACAACATGCAATTTAATTTACAACAACATAATCTTTTATCGTTCCTATTTTATCAAAATTCAAATAAATCATTGTTACCTTCGTGCCAGTGATTTTCCTCCCAGTTACACAATTTATTCATTGTTGCCAACTAAGTCTGTCGCAACGCACAGGGAACAGCCATTATTGTGATAAATTGAAGATATCTGTTGGCTTTTGTCAACACGATTGTCTAAACTTTGGGAAATTTTGATTGCAATTACTTTAGAATTTTAGTTAGCTAAATGTAGCATTATGCAACTGTTCTGAGAATGAACCCAATGAAAGCATAGTAATTGCTGTAATAATGTTAGTAAAATGAAATAAGATTGACTTACGGTCGGTAAAAAGTATAACACAACGTCTGTGAAAGTGAACCGTCTCAAACATGACAACAATAACTGCAGAATAAACTTTAGTTCCCCAAATTGAAAAAGCTTATAATAAATTTTTTAAGTATTACAGCTTTTCTTACATTTTGATTGTGTTGCAATATTTTAGGATATTTTTTGGTTTCTTTTTTATAGCCACAATGCATTTAAATGACATAAAATATTTATAATACTTGAACCTCCAACGTACTCTACAGTGAATTTTCCCAACTCAATCATGCTTCAAGCGTACAGTTGCTAAGTAAAAATTTTTCTACGATAGCACTCGTCTTGCGCAAAACTAATGAATTTTACAAAACAATTATGATTTGGCAATTTTTTTCAGTAAATATCAATGGAATAACATGCTTAGACAAATTCTTAAAAAAATTTATGATTAATATGTTATCAAATGAGCCGTTTACAATGCTGCCATTTTGCATAAGTAAACAACAATACTTAGTTTTATGCAAGTTTATTGAAGCTATTTGTTATACATAGGTCTATGGTAGAAGAGAGCAGCCGCTGCATTACTGCAGTGTGACCCTTTTGAGACGTGAGAAAATGAGGGTTGATTCTCTAAAAGATGACAATCTCAAATCGATAGTGCTTGCTTGTACCTTGTAGCTAGATTTAATAGATATGATCATGACGTAGCCAAAGTGAGCCCGTGAAATTAAGGTGATATTGTTTCTCGATTTCTTTTCTTATGGTGACCCCAGCAGCAAAAGAGCAGTTTCTTCGCAAAACACAGTAACACAAATGATTGGAAGGTTGGTATACTTAAGTAAATGCAAATGGCTTAACAATAAAAAAACAAATGCTCTTTAGTCAGAACGGCTGTTTTATGCCAGACTCCAGAGCTAAATTGAAAAATGCAATTATTGTATCTCTTTCTACTTTAAACCTGTTCCATATTTTCCTTATGATTCATTTTATCTGTTGTTGTGCGAACTATAAAATGCAGTATTGGCCCATTGAGGTATCAATTCTTTGATTGTACAGTAGATGGCTTTCTTGATATATTTTCATTTTGCCAATTTCTTTATTTTTAAACACATTTCAGTTGCGATCGACAAATTGTTATAGCCTTACCTGTTTAACGACTAGGCCTACATATACAATATCTGTTGTCACCCGTTCTTACCATGGCATATAAAAATGATTTTCTTTCATCTTCCACTCTATATCTTTGCCTGAACTTGATACGGTATTCGGAGCACGTTGCTGCAAGCATATTCTAAGCAGCCATCACTGGTTAGATATTGATTGCATTTTGATGAGCATTCATACTAACTCGAAGTATTCAAATTGTTTGACTCATACAGCTCAATTTTATGAGTAAATAACATTTTATGCTGTCATTGTTTCCCGCATGGTGCCGCTATAACAAAGTACAAATGAAAGTTAATTTCATGACACGCCTAAAAAGGTTTTCTTTAGTTCAAAACACTTTGTATCAAATTGGAGCGGACTAACATAATATCAACTTTTTGTATGAGTTAATCACAAGCTCAGCAGCAACATATTCGCAGAAATTTAAGTATTTTCAACTTTAGCAATTATTTAAATAGGGTTTGCTACAAAATTTAATGCGGTAATAATAATATTACATTATATTTTTTGTGGAAGCAAATTAATACATCGAATATTTTTCATTATTTTTGATCATGCCTTACTCTTTCTATGGTGTTATGTGTAAGCATGATTCATGCAGCTTTGGGAAAATAAAAGGATAAGGATAGCTGGACATTGCTTTTAATGAGTTTACACCAACATTTGCAACGCCCTTTTCTGATATCACTGACAATAAAACTTGACTTGATCAAAATATCAAAAAGAAACGAAAAATATTCTTCATTAATAGTATTCCAAGAAAAAAGATTTTTTCAAAAACGTGAAATCAACATTTTTAATAGGTTATAAGCAAGAAAAAGTTATGTTTTTGATTTGCTATGTCTGCTTAGCCAACATGTTGTAGGCAGCTGTTTGGCACCTATCAATGCCACTATAGCTTTTCAGTGTTGGGACTCCAGTTCTGTCTACGACTCGTTTAAAGCGGACGGCAATTTTTCTTAGCCTGATCTTGATTTATTTCTGGGTATGAATCTGGATTAACGTTCATATCATGCTTCTTTTCCAAGAAGAGAGTAAAAAGTGCAAACAGAACAACTTATTAGGCATATACTACAAGCAGTATCTGCTATTAGTTTGAAAGGTGATGTGTTCACAGATTTAAAAAATTTTTCAGTTTTTTTATTTACGTTTTTCAAAAATTTAAGAACGAAGATTAGATTCATGATCATCTATCACTGTGTTCATTATATACCTATTTTAAGTTTCTGATAGAATTATTTCGTTGTAGCTTGTAAAATTGAAAACTTACCTGTGGCCTACTAAAACCAATTACGAAAAGTATTTAATGTAATGCAGAGCTATTTTAATTTAAAGTAGGTGTGGTTGTTACGCATTTGTAACGTCTTTAATTGCGACGATGAAGTCACGTAGACGTGGCTGACTCGTCACTATTGTAGCAATATTATGACGTGCTTTGGCACGTGCTAGTTGCCACATTAGTTACACATGGTTTCATTTATATTAACTACCAGAAAGTTGTGAAGTGCTTAAGTTAATCCTCTTTAAAGGCCATACTAAAATGACTTTGCAACTTGAGTGTAATCTGGATTAATGCAACACCATAGTAAACGGTCACGGCGTGCGTTCTACTGATATAACTGGATGATTTACAAGTGTACAGTAAATGAATCACACTTATAAAACTGATTTAGCTTGAAAGGGTTATCTGGAGGTCAATACTTCCACTTGATAATGTGACGTAGCCGCATACGTGACAACGCAACCAAAAAGGTATAATATACCTGCGCAAGTGTGTTTTCTGCATTCCAATTAAATTGGCTTTACTGTTCACGACTACTGACAATATTTCAAAATCTGCTGGTAATCTAAAAATAACCATAAGACTTTTTGGCTATTTTGTTGTATTAGAGAGAATTTTGAAGTTTAAAGTTATCCTATTTTTTACTAGGCTATGTCTATACAATAAGCAGTTCTCGATGTCAGAAAAATGAATCTCAAATTGAAGAGAATCGTCTGAATGATTTTGGATAAAACAAATAAAGGAAAATAAGGGCAAAAGACGATTTTCTATTTTTAAAGTTTATTGTGGCATATGTTGGACGTATGAAGCCATAACTGTTATCCAGACTAATCACAAGCGTCAATAAAAATCTTTTTTTGGTCAGAACTCAAATTTCGTTTTATAGCACTTGAAAATAGTTGTCGACACCATTCAACAGGGTGCTCTTTAGGAAGTTACGCCGACAGCAGGGGCAGTGTTTGCCAGACACTGTTCAGACATTTTTATTGGGATTTATTTATGCAATTGACGAGCAACACAGCAACATTTTGCCTTTGTACTTTTACCAATTTTTAACTATCTAAATATCAATTATTTTTCGTTTAAAGTTTTTAGTTGTTGTAGATTTTGAAAATTAGTTCCTTTCTAGAATATTGGTGACACAGACGATTGTACCTCTGAAATCTAACGGGTCTATATCGTAGCGCATTGAAGTTGTTTTGAGGCCGCTTTTTTTGTTGTTTATCAGTAGGATTAGTTTTTCAAAAACGAAAAATCGTCAGCCTCATGATTAATAATATTTGCATGAGCATGCTGTTGTTCAAAGGATGCCGCAGCAAGCGATATGGAACGTCATGTCACGAAGTCACGCGTTTGTGACGTCATAAAGCAATTGTAGTGAGCTCGATTTATTGACATTTTGTTGATAAACAATGAAAGCGTTATGTTTTTTCAATTTTTCAACGTTTTTTCGGTTGCATGAAGCCGAGGTAGCGTATTCTAAAGCATTTCCAAATGCTCTTCATGTAAAATTGCTACAGAAACATTGACCCAATCACCTATTGCTGAAATTTGATCGTGTAAAGAAGTTCATTTAAGGAGTCTGCTCTTTTTCTGAAAATCGTGACCTGTTTGCAAGAATTTCGCTAAGTTGTTTCTGCCAGTAATAGGAAAGGCTGACTCACTTGTATTTTAATTTTTTTTTCCTTTCTAATTATGCTTTTGTGTTTAGTTGCATTGTTATTGCATTTCCTCTGCTCAATAAGTTTGTGATAAGATAGTTTTATAGTGTAAGACAGTCTTATTTTGCAGACTGTAGAGCGAGCCATGCCGAAGTAAAGTCTTTTGGCTATTGTAGAATCTCCAATCAATAAAAGCTTGGTATTTAACCCACCATGCTAGAATTCTTTTTAACTTTGTTTCATATTTTGAACAATACATTGTTATGCAGGTGTTTTCAACGGGTGGGCCATAGCTCCTATTGCGATGGACCACAGCTTCTATTTTAACTATTTTGGCTTGGTGGTTACCAATGTGAAAAATATATTGACTTCGAATAAGTCGATCTCCAAAAAATAGATCATCGCTTTCAATATAAATTAAGAAAGCAAAAGTTTAGACTTTGAAAAAGTCCATCTCAAAAAAAAAACAAATTGAGATGTGGGTCACGAAATAATTTACAGATCAAAAACGGAGAACGAATATAAAAAGGTTGAGAAATGGGGAAAACGTTTTATTAAAAAAATTAAAATTGCAAACACTGCACAACAAAGAACAATTTTCCTACTCTAAAATGCTAGTGTTGAAAAACATAAATCAATCATTTACAAAAACGACAGCCACATCTATGAGCACGACTCCTAAACTTACGTGACTATGCTTATAGCCGCTTTTCAAACTAACAATTAAACGAATAAGCACTTTATATTCTGAATTTTCAATTTTTTTATTCCTGTGTCAAAAAAGTAGTGCAAAAAAAGGTTTCAGCGCAAGACAGTCTTTGTTATCTATGCTGCGCTTGATGGTGACATCATGCGAGAATTGAAAAGTCCTCTAAACCAACGCAAGTTTTTTAAGTATAAAAATACTGACAAGTATGCGGCTCTGATAAGTTTACTAAATTTTATAAACAGTTGCGATGTTTTACATCAAAGTGTGTTCAATAGTCTCTGCTGTATGGCGGTGATCAACTCATAATTACGGGTTCAAACCTTATGATGACTGCTTGTTGTGCCCTTGAAAAGATGCTATACGGCAAAATTTCCTCTTCTTGCAGTAGAAATACGCTGCCCTACCAGAACTGGTAAAATTTGGTCCAAAAGCAAGTTGCTTTATACTTGATATAATTTACTAAATGTTTTCCGTTGACCGGAGAATGAGAATGTAGCTATGCTAAACTCAATCTTCAACCTTTTACAGGTTTACGTCCGACTGGAACGTCACGTCGCTTACGTACAGCGTATACCAACACTCAGCTACTGGAATTGGAAAAAGAATTTCTTTTCAATAAATATCTATGCCGACCTCGACGAATCGAAATCGCCACTCTTCTTGATTTGACAGAGAGGTATGTTCAATGATCATTACTATCAATTTTTTCTTTCAATCAAGAATGAAACTAAGCCCAAGTCAACAGTATTATGTAGACAAAATATAGCAAAAGCAGTGAGTAAAATAAAAAAAAAGTTTTAAAAAAATTTTTAAAATGACGATAATTTCGACAATCTTTCTAAAATACATGTAATTTAAAAACTATTTTGCATATATTGAAATTAAAAAATTATTATCACTGTTATTTTGAACTGTTTCTCTATTACTTTATCACCAAGGACTATAACTTTTACAAATTTATACTAAAATTTTATGGTGTTGATTTTATAATGCGCATTAGTGCTGTGCTATATTTTTATCTGTTTTGTATTTTTAGGCAAGTTAAAGTGTGGTTCCAAAACCGTCGAATGAAAGACAAGCGTCAACAATTGCAACCAAGTAAATCAAAAGATGACGAAGACTCTCATCATTCAGAAACTGAAACTAGCTCCCCAAGTAAACCTAACGACAAAGCTCATGTACAAGATGCAGGTCTAATGGAAGAAGATGGTAAGGGCTCAAATGATACTATCGACAATGAGGACACTAACCTCTCTTTAAGCTATGCCGCTTCTGATACCACGGATTTACCTAAAATGGATGCATCACTTGCTGAGCCATCAAAAAGGAACGCAGAAGAAAATCCACCTATACCAAAAGCGCAAGACTCTATTTCCTTGGGAGATCAAGACAACGAGCAAAGCAGTGTGCCAAATGTAAACTACTTACACTCAAAAGATGACGATTCTGAAGTTAAATTACATTCCCTTACACCAAACAATACATTGCAGCAAAGCGAGGAAAGCGCCTCCACTATTCATAATGTTAATGACATAAGCTTAGCAGCAAACAGCATAAGAGCAAAACCAATAACCACAAGTTCCGTACAAACTGATTTCTCAATTAATAAAAACAGTAGCAGCTTGGAAATCAATGCCGCACCATTCGGAAAAGAAACAGTTTCTGAATCCAGTGTTACTACTCAGCAGTGCAGTGGAATGATTAATCAAAATCAACAGTATAACTTAGCACAAGGCAACTCGAAACACGGTACTATCATAAATGCTTGTTACAATGAAAACAATTTTTCACAAATCCCTGGCCACGACAACGGTTTCGGTATTGGAGAGACTGATAAATCAGCTTATATGGGGCAATATGCTCAGCAAAGTAACAGCAACATGTTGTTCGACACTGAAAAGCAGTCATTTTTTGGTTCTAAAGCAGTAAAACTCGATAACTTTAACAAAGAACAGCAATCACTACTTTCGCTTTCAAAAACTAGTTCCATTGATTTTACCAATACCCCGGTAAATCGAAAGCAATTGTTTGAAGGGAAAACAAATAAGGAACATATAAATGAGGAACAATTTCATCCTAACTACAACAGATTTAATTCCTACCCTTCGTATAATAAAAGGCTATCTTCCAATGATTTATCAACTTCAACAGACATGAAAGTTATGCAGGGTATGGATTTGCAATCATACGGAATTTACAACAACGAAACTTCGGTTTCAAAATCACCATATGCAAATAAACCAGGCTTTCTAGAAGGACAAGCAACAGTCGGATATCTTCCAAGACAAAATAGTTACATATCTAGTGCAAACACTTCTGTTCCCAATAAAAGCCACCTTTCTGACAGCAATCAGTTTGCACATGAATCAAATCAAAATTACATTGCCTCTTCCGCAGTTTTTACGCCTTTATCAGCGCACCCAGCAACAAGCTTTAGAGCCAAAACTACACACGTTTCTGAAGCTAAGTCTGGCTTGTTCGTACAACCTATTACAACTCCCAATGAACCTGGTCCAACTGTATATACACAAACACACACTCCGCTAACCACAAAAGACATTCGAGATCGATTTAAGGCAACAGAATCGCCAAACCAATTTTCATCATATCTAAACAACTCATTGCCAGGCAGCGAGTTCACACAAACATCAGGGTTGTTAAATGATGTACACAAACTATTAAACCCAATGCCTTGATGTTGTACATAGGACATCAGCCAGATATTTTTCCATTGTTAAACCTATCAGAAAGAAGAAACATGTAGAACAATGATACGCTGAGCCAACTTTTGAAAAGGAACAGACAAAAGAAGAAGAAACCTATCAGAAAGAAGTGTATATTTTTGGTATTTTTTGCTTTATCGAGCACGTTTTTAAAAAAACAAGATGCAACTTGTGTTTTTGTTACAAATCTTGTTTATTTCTGTTTATATAGATATATTGATTGGAATTTTTCGCAGCAGTATATGAGCCTTTTCTGTTGATTTTACTAATTTATTGAACGCGGTTCAATCAACATTACCATTTGCATAATTGTTCTTTTGCAACCACATTTTATTGATAACCAACTTCTAAACGTATCACATTCCTATTCATATATTTGTTACAGCTATAAAATATCAATAATTTTTCGGTACGAACGTCTTGATGCACTAATCGATTCATATTTATATTTTATACGTATGTGGTGTTTCTTAGCTATAACATTGCTGTGAGGACAAAATGGTTATTCATTATGGGCAATTAAAATAATTAGCAATCAAGTTTAATTCAAAAAGAAAACTATAAAATACATGCATGGTGCTGTGGTAGAAATTCCTAAAATATTTGATTTTTCAGCAAAAAGCAGCCATGAAAAGTGATTTTTGATGTAACAGTAGATTTATATAGTTTAAAAATGCTTGTAATTGGGTAAAAAATATCAGCACGTCTAATTTAACTTCGTTGATCTTATGGAAATTCACAAAGCGTTGTTGACACAATAAGTTGTGAGTCATATAATCTAATTTACTGCTGGTGCTGTTTTGCATTGTTTATCTAAAAGCGTTCAGCCAGTTTATCGAATAGGGAAAGGCGCCACTTTAGGTTCAATCTACAAAGTTTGACAAGCCTGAGGCTGAATAGAGGATGATATCTATTCATACTGTTGCTGTACAAATCTTTATAAAAGTGTGTGCTGAGTCTCATCACTATCTTTTATAAAATTTTGTTGTAAAATGATTTAATGCATATAATTATTATACGTAGTATTTAGTCATTATAGAAGAACAATACAATACCAAACTACCGGTACAAGCTAATTAATATTCGCTTTTTGAGGGTTGCTGAATTTGTCTACGCTACAATATTTATAACATATTGTTTAAAAATTGTGAGCAACATTAGCTTTATTGTTTATATTTATGTCTCTTTAAAAATTGTTTTTATGTTGAATTATACTTACTAACATCACATTTTGTTTTATTATATTTTTTGCGACGTGACTTTGCAGCTTCGCTTTTTCTGAATAAATTATTGGGGTGTATCCATAAAGAGGTGTGAAAAGATAAATAAGTATATGACTTGACCAGTGGGATGTCTGAATCATTTTTTCCAAGTTTTTTTTGGAAATAGCTTTTAAACAGTGGTGTAGAAATTTTGCTCAGAATTTATCGAGTAAGTGTGAAGGAAAGTTGCAATCTAAGTTACTTGGTCCATCATAGAATATTGATACCAAATCCACTTTCAAATATTTTGATAGGCAAATAAAAGTTTCAGCCTAGTGGGTTTTTACTTTTTCATTTCCAGTAAGTTCATTTCTCTTGGCTAAAATCTCTTTTCTCTGGTTTTTCAGGCATGTAATTACAGCAGTATATCCCTGTGGATTTCATAAGTTAATAACAACTTTTTTGACTAATGAAAAATAATGATTGCGCCTCCCCATCTTACCTGAGATACACGAGTGAGCCGAGTGAGCCAAGCATTATTTTTCATTAGTCAAAAAAAACAACTAATGATTATACAAACTTACTTATTGGCAAAAAAGTTAATTTTTTAAAATGGGGTTCTTAAGTTAAAAACTTGAACATAATCTCAAACATTGAATGCAGACACCAGCACTCTATGATCGTAGATTATTAATGGATAAAAAATTCTACATGTGAAGTGCAATTCATCGACCAAAAGCTAAATGTTTTGTCATGTATTTTTTTGCAAACAAAGATGTAGTTTTCTTATTTATTAGAAACATCTATATTTAAAAATTTTCCAAAAATCAAATACCCCATACCCTATTCTCACATATATGGATACAAAAAAATACGACAAAAATATAAAGCAGTAGTGCCCTCTAGTGAACTACAAATACCTAAAGTGACGTATATTTATTTACAGGAAAATTTGCTTTTGCTTGATTTTATTTGAAAGAGAGATACGCAATACCTCTTTTTCAATTTTTCGTGATATCTCTTTAGCTTTCAAAGATTTTTAACTTTGAGCCAAATACCATTTATGGGGCGATAATATCGTGATAAGACAGCAAGGTATCAGTCCAAATGACAGAATTTGTTAGGGGCCCTGTAAGCTCTAAATAAAGCTATTTGTATATGGAGTTCAATGTGGTAGCTGCAAAAACTTTGGTATATACATACAATACATTTATCGAAGAGAGATTTTCCAATTAGAAAATTATAAAAAATAGCCAAAGTCTTTAGCAGACACCATGAGTAGGTATGGGACTAAATAGTATTTATAGCTGAAAATGTCACAAAAATGAGAAAATTCTTGTTGAACCAACGCATGATATTGGAAAGTAAGCTGAATTAAACAGTGCTAAATCATTACTAAAAAAACAGCTAAAACACTTCTGCTAAAGAGTGGAATTACTTTCCAATAATTGCTCACTCCGGTCAAACTTGCATCGAGAGGAAGTTTTAAAATAGCAATCTTGCTGTAAAAATATAGCACCAATAAAGCCTGAAAATCAAATATGCGAAAGCAAACAGATCTCTTAGTCGGTACATGGCTTTATTGGCAACGTGAGGGAGAAAAGAAAGAAATCTGGTATAACATCCCACAAAACTCCCAACACTCAATTCCTAGCAACATTTTACGGCTTGACTAGTGAGAAAATCATTAAAATCATTTTTCATTGGAAGTACATTTTCTCATGCGGCATATTTTTTGCAAATCAACTTCTACTCTTCTCTGGGCCAGCGGAACGCTTCTTCCATATTAGAAGTTGAAGAGACTAACATCCATCTAAAAAGTACCGTTTGTTACTAGTTTGTTTTAATCATCAAATTGCTGTTGATCTAAAAACGCTGGTCGAAAAATCTACCTGCACACAAGTTGGAGTTGAAGTACCTAAAAGAAATGAACGTGCATGCACATTCACACTAAATAAAGAACAGAATTTAGCATTACTGTATGCAAGACAGTAATTTCATAACGTCCTTGGATTGCAACAAAACATACTTGAAAGCACTTTGCCAATAAAATGCCAAATAAATACAGATTACTATATTAAAAAATATCGTTCATTTCCATACTGCTAATATCGTTCATTTCCATACTGCTAGATTAATTCCAATTTAATTTTTTGTTTCATACCTTGAATAGCCTGTTCATTTATGCAAAACCAATTTTGATATCCCTGAATTAAGTTACGCAGTAAAACAGATGTTGCTAAAAAAATGATCTTTAAGCTACTATATTGTATATCTCAAAAACAATTCAAAAATTATATTTTAAATTCTATTAATCTATAAATTTATGGCTTTGCAAATTGTATTTGTAAAAATATCTTTTCCTTGGCTCACTTTGTTCACGGAAGATCTTTATCTTCTGTTGGTGGCAAAGCAAAGTGAGCTCATTCAGTTGGAGAGACATTACGTATACGTATTTCACATGCAAAAGCACATATTTTGGGCACGTATGAACTATTATTATAGTTGCAATGGTTTTAGCTTTCCCAAATTTTGCCATTATCCGCATTTATCTGGTCTTTGTACTCAGAAAAAAAGTAAAATTTTTGTTAAAAATGTATTGCTTTTTCAACGTAAGTTGATACACATTAGAAAGTAAAACTGATTGTGCTTTTAAATCAAATACAATTATTTATTTAAATTTTAGAACACATTTACTTCTTTGTGTAGCAGAAAATTTTATACTAAATCCAATATTCAAGTTGCTCTACTTGCTAAATTAAATTTGGCATATGGCATTGGACTTGATTGGAAGAAGAACAATATTTCAAGGTAAACAAATTGTACAAACCTTGCGGACACCACACGATTTGGGATAAGACTGGCTCACAAGCCGTTAATATGCAGAAGATGTTTTGCCGTAATTTTTGCTTTTCTGGTATTCACACTATTAGTCATAGCCTAGAAATTTTATTGAAAGTTTACACATCTCCCAAACAAACGATAATAATCAAACAATTTTTCACCAAAGTGTTTTGTACAAGTGTACAATATCACGCCATAAAATGCTTGTGTTCAGCTCCTGTAAAAAAAACCCAAAATCGGAGTTCCAAAATCACGTATTTTTGACAAATTGAAACTTTTTAAGTGAAATATTGTTTTAATGCACTTCAGAAATCAACAATAGGTAAAAAAATGGTGACGTCGTAAAACGTCATCATTGCCTCGCATAAGGTTTCAAAGAGCATGTTTTTGCCATGTTTTGATCAGTTTTATGTTAGTTTGCTTCACCAATATACTGTTAATGCTTGGCATTGCTGGACTTATTTTTGCGGCAATGGATGGTACAAATGAGCAAATAGTTTATAATTCTGTTGTTACAAGAAATAAAATAGCAGATTTTGAGTTGATTTTTAAGCTTTACTTTTCTCTGAGATATTTTCAGAAAAGTGATTTCCATTTATGTAAAGGTGCACTAACTAAGTAACTATTAGAGATCACAGCCAGATGAAATCAACAACTTCTATTTACGCAACAGCTGTTTCGCCCAAAGGTTCGTCAGACGAGAACATGATCTGTATAATTTGTGTTGTAAAATAATGCACTAAACATAGTGGCGATCTAACACACTTATGGAGCATTGAATTTAACTGCTAAGGTATTTCAATTATGATATCGGCAAAAACCTAGAGATGGATGAATCTTCTTCTCTCGCAGCTTCAGTTTTGGGGCAACTCTTCTCACGTAGCTTGCTAGATTGCGTAATTGCATATCTTTGATTTCGATCTGATTATGCGTAGCTTGCATCTGCGTTGACGGCCACAGCGTGAATTCGTCAAGTCAGGGTTTCTAAGATAGTGAAGTTGGGTTGTTAGTATCATAGCACTTTGTATTGTTATTTAAATTCAAAGATTTACTAACTGTTTTAGGCTGAACCGAAATTTGGTACACGATTGCGTGAGTTACTTATTTCCTATAACATGGCCAAACAGTTTTGGCACGTTTTGTTTTTTTTGCTCCTAGGCGTAGTTGCGAGCCTATTCTTACTAGTTTTTTTGTTTAGAAACCGTCACAAAATAACATCAACGCCAGAACACCATATACGATCTAATTAGGTGAGTTTGTTTTTACTGTTGATTATGCATTGAAGATCGTCTGCGAAGTCCGCGCAATGTTTTAGATTTAAGTGAGCCAAGCCACGATACAATAAATTTATTAAACCTAGAGCATGATAAATGGGATTACCGCATAATTATTAGTTCTACACACTTACCGAAATATTCTCAGTTCAATCTTGGAAGCGGAACTATCTCTGATAAACTAAATGCTGTTTGATTAAAAAACTGAATATAAACTATCAATGCTGACTGCTACTTAGTGCGCTCACAAAACTATAGGAATGGGAAAAATTGAGATGCTGTTATGGATTAATAAAAGGTTCTGTGACAAAATATAAATCGCAAGTTACTGTTACAAGATTATTAGAGGTGCAGTAGATACAAATTATCCAATGAAGGAATAGTTTTTCTGTTAAAATTTTGCCTTGTGTCGGAACCTTGCAGTCAGTTTGGACTTTAGTCTTATATTTTGGTTAGCCTGTAGAATGGCAATCTTCCCCAAAAAGACACAGATGGCAGGGTCTCTCTCCACATTTATGTAATGGTGTCTGCTCAAGAATTTGCCACTTTAGATTTGGTTCTTCCGCATCCTTAGCGTCTCACACACTTTTTCCTTAACAGAATGATTGCGGTTTAAGTACCCAGACTTGAACTCTGTATTGCAACATCCAATGCAATTGCTTGATTTGTTTCTTGTTGGTACAGTATATTAGCCGGGTACTCTTCATATATCGACCGTTGACGGCAATCGCCACTTAGCGGATAGTCTACTTTATTTCTGCAGTTACACGGTGACATCTGTTTGTCTTACGATTTTCCACTGTAGATACCCGTACCAAAGTGATAGCATGCGCCACGCGCGTGATTTAAGCGAAGGAATTTGTAATAGAATGATGCTACATTTTTCATATTATTGCAAATATGGGGTATTGATTTTTGGTGATGACGGGACAGGCCCTGCTGATGAGCCCAAAAGGACGAAACGCGTCCAGGGATGGTCTCGTCAAATTATGGGAGGGAGGCTTTTATTGTTTGCAATACTATTACTTTGTGAAATAACCGCGTCATTTCTGTGAGCATGCGTATAAAGCACGTAGATTGCCTTTATAACCCAATAAATTGATCTACTGTAGATAATATCGTTTTTTTGTGTGACTTGATTGTAGTCGCTATGTTTGGCAAGTGGCTGTAGCTCACTTTCACGTTGTTTTTGTTGCAGATTTTTATAGACAGTGGTGACAAGGAAAGCGTTTGTGCAAAAGCTTAAAAAATTCTTTTCGGATATTGGTTTCAACGTTTTTGCTGAATGGGGCGGAAAGGAGGGGGCTGGTGGAACCACATTGTTTTTCTTCTTTATTTGCTTCTTCTTGGTGTCCGATTTTCATCATATTGTACGTTACTTTTGTATCCACTAGTTTGTAGTGTTTCGTTGTACTCTGATGTGGCCTTGATAAACTCATTTTGCGAGGAAGAAAGGTTAATTAAGTTACATTCAAGTTACTGGCTGCAAAATAGATGTTACCTACCAAACGCAGGTAATTACTTGTAAATACTGTGGTGATGCAGGCCACATGCAATTACAATGACACGAGCGGCAACTGGTTTTTCTGCATTAACACGTAGCAAACCGTGTGAATTAACCATAGTTGTGCCTGAAACCAATGTACATAATGAACCAGTTAACTTGGCAAAAAAAGATTTCACTATCAGAGTTGGATGAAACTGGTTCAGCATATACTACAAGCTCAATTACAATGCGAAAACCACTTAGCAACACTTCCAATCACCTTCAAACTGATCACGCGAAAAATCAAGGCGATATTTCTCAGTATTAGAGTGTAATAACGTTGTTTCTTAAACCCTAAAAAGACAAATTGTCTGCCTCCAATTACAGGCCAATCGCATCGTAAAATTGCGATTATGAAATATTATTCAAAGTTATCACTAACAGAGTAGACCCTATTTTGAATGAACTTATAGCAAAAGAACAAAACAGCTTTAAAAAAGCCAGAAACATTGGAGATATCATTTGTTTACTATTTGATTTTATTGATTCGCAAAATACGAAAATGCCTGGAGCTGCATTACACTGGTAGATTCATACCACACGTTTAATTCTGTAAACTGGTCGTTTATTTTGGCTATATTAAAATCTTATGGTTTTGGCAATTCTTTGATTAACCGGATTAGAGTTCTATACTAGAACCCTAAATGCTTCATTGTAAAATTAAAAATCTTCTAAGCCCCTTTTTCAATGTAAAAAAGAGGGTAAGGCAAGAAAGCCTCTGTATCTCCAACTGTTTCATATATAGCGTGTTTAACGATCGTGTTGCGTCTGAGCACGCTACATAAAGGCATGACCTTGAATAAACAGACTTTTAAGTATCTTTGTTTGCAGATGATATTATTTTTTTAATGGAAATGCTTTTTAATTTAATTGCGCCTTTTGGCATTTTTAATGCATTTGGGCAAAGATCTAGCTGCAAAGTCAGTATGAACAAATCCAGTGCTTTTTATATTGGATCTTGTAAGAACAATGTGTCTCAACCCTTATTCATTAACGACTTATCTTGGCCTCAAAATCTTGTCTAATACCTGGATGTTAACTTACCAAGTAACAAACTTGATGAAAATTTACTCTTTAGGGAACATTTCCACGTATAGCTAGAGTAGTGCAAACACTTTGAACTATTTGGTCATCTCGACATCTCACGTTGTGAGGAAAAATTACAATGAGAACTCTGGTTATTCCCAAAATTATTTATAAAACAATTTATATGTCTGTAACATTGCCAGAGATTTTCATGAAACAATTCAGTCAAATTATGTATAAATTTGTTTGGGGCTCAAATCGAAAAAGATTGGGCGTTAATAATTGTGTTGTGATCTGAAAGAAGGTGGTGGTAAAATGATTGATATCAATCAGTGTGTATTTTCTTTGCGGTTTGAATTCATTTTTAAATTGTTTGGAAATAATTACGATTCCGGTTGAAAATCGATGTATTGATGAGAACGTTTTTTTCTGTATTTTGCGTTCTAATAGAAAGCTGAATAACATGCTAGTTTGTAGGGTTGCTTTTTTACGCTTTACCCTTACCACCTTACGAACTTTAAAATCATCAACCAGTGTCCAAAATATTCCAAATTTTTATTGTTTAATAATGCGATTAAATATCGAAATCAACAAATGTTTCTTGAATTTTGCAAAGCCGGATTTTTGATTTTTTTCAGCTGCTTGAATCGGAATGTAAATTATACTCACATGATGACGTGGCGTCAGCATTTGATATGATCTCAGATAACATTGGCTTTATCAAATATATAAAACCTTTTTCAGCTATCCCGATGGCCTGAATTACAAATTACATAGCAACTATCTTGAACCTTTTTACACCTTTTTATACTTTAAACAAGCTGTGAAATAACAGATTGCTGCTTTTGGTAGCTCAAGCAAGACCGCATGAGGACGTACTCAAAAAACAATCTCTGTTAACGCAAAAAATAAAATTAATCGTGAAAAGCACAAGCCCACTCGAAGCTTTCATCAGCCAACGCGTCTCAAGTTCACCTCCCTTCTTTTGTCGCTGTTCTGTCAGTTATACGCGTTTAGGCAGCTCCTTTATTTCCAAACAAACGCGACAGCCACACTAGCGACGTAAAGCGTACTCGAAAACGATCTCTGTTAACGCAAAAAATAAAGTATAAATTAATCGTGAAAAGCGCTTACTCATAACATACCTCACTATTTAAGCTTCCAAAAATTTAGATCCAAGCAGTAGAGACGACGCAAATTCCTCTAGATTCCCTCAAGAGCATGGAGCAATTCTACTAGTAACCAAAGGGTGAAAGCTGCCGTCCGCTCGTTAGCAACTCAAAGGAACAAGTGACACAAAGCCAATAAACAAGTACAATCGCAGCGGTCTGGAGGTACGTTTCTTCATCTATTCAAGTAATGCTGGTCCGATCTCTTGAGTACGAGTAGGGAGAAGACCTGAGCCGGGACAAACCATTTACCAAATTATTGGGAGTTAAAGGCTTATGTGATCCATTAAAAAAGGATATGGGGGCTAAGGGCCTAGAGTTCAATGTTTCGTCCACCTCCACTAGCAGCGTACTCAATGACTTATCTGTGAATACTGCTTGACCTGCAATGGAATCTAAAATCTTCCGAACTGAACGAACAAGCCTTTCCCAAACTCCCACAAGGACTGGCAATAAGAGTATGAAAATGCCAATCTATTTCTTTCTACTGTAAACATGCAGTAATGCGATGTTGATTCCAATCTTCTAATACCTTACGGAGTTTATAGTCAGCTCCTACAAAATTAGTGCTGTTGCCTGAATAAATATGACTCGCCGCGCCGCCTCGCAAATCGACGCGGAGCGGATACGAAAGAGTCCGTGCAAAGCGAATGGGCTAGCTCAAGATGAACTGCTCTTGTTGTCATGCAGGTAAATATTCATTCATATCGCTTCACACGGCTCCTCCCTTGCTTTACAGTGATAGGCTCAAAGTAATCCATTTCAGTGTGAAAAAGGGAGGTTATCTTCAGTGTACTTTGGTGACAGTACAGTGTCACAATGGTTTCCCTATCGCTTATTTTTAGACCACGTTATGAGAAAATGCAATGCGCTAGGTTTTGTTTGGTTCATAAAATACACCGCGCGAGTAACTATGTAAAAATAAGTGTAATATTTTTGTTTAATTTTTACGTTATGGTACAGGTAGTTGAATAAAATGAATAGATACTTAGCTATACTTTATTGCTGGAAGATAATTCATCAGATGAAGCAGAAATAGAAGGCAAAGAAGATGGTGATGACAAGAATATTTTCAACAAAAGTGATCATGTCACTGACTCAGAAATCAAAATTGATGAAGAAGATGAGCATCCTGATTTGGATGTGAACTCTGAAAGCTTTGAAGACAATGACAGTGATGACGAATATTTCATGGATGCTTGATCAACCATATGGAAGCTCGATACCCATAAAAATCATTCTTGCTGATATCTAAGGTTTTTGGCCTAATACAAACCATAGCAAACAGTCGTCATAGATGAGCCTTCTCCGAAAGTTCGTAAACGTTGTCAGCTCTGCGGAAGGACAAAGAACAGAGTGACCGCAAAGAAATGTTCATTCTGCAATGACTTTGTGTCCAAAGAACATTCGACAACTAATGTTCAATGCATTACATGTGCAAGTCTTGCCATAGACAAAAACAGCATTTCAAATGACGTAGAATTTGACCATTTGGTTTCATGTTCAATTCTTTGTGCTTTCGTTTACTTTTTATTTATTTCTGAGTCATTAAGTTGCGTTTTATAATATGTATGTTTGATAATAATTGAAATACCTAACATCTCTACCCAACAAGGTGTAAAAAATATTTATTGGTGTAAAAAATACACCACGGGAGCAGTTGAGGGATAAGACATTGGCAGGCAATATCTGCTCAGAGCTAGTAGCATTCAAGACGGAAAAAACCCTTTCTCTTCTTTCATACCACGGAAAGTCCAGTTGCAAATCTATTAACTTTGCCAGCTGTGGTGGAAATTGACCTTGTAGTTTGCTCAAAAAAGGCCAGTGCACACAACCAACTTGTTGGTGCAAACAGCTGAATCGATATCAGGTCCCTCGATACACAATCGGTAGGGTTCTGCTTTGATGGTACATATCCCCAATTGCTGATCTCGGTAAATCTAACTTGGCCATCCGGTTAGCTATAAAAACCGGAAATCTCTTGGTACGGTTGTAAATCGCCTAAATGACAGCCGTGGAATCGGATCAAAAGTGAGTGCAGCTGACTTATATATCGGATAACTCAGTTTTTATAATCTGATTTGATCTCACCATCACGATAGCTGCCAAAATTTCTTATCGAGCGATGGTAGTTGTGAGTGATGACGCCACATGACTCTTTCCCATTACAAACGCGAAATGCACATTGGCTCGTTCTTCCTCAATGCGCCAATGTAAAACTGCTCCATTGGCGATCGACAAAGCATCCAAAAAATGATCGCACCTAAGAGATTCAAATCATGCTGTCGATTTTTTGATTTCAGTTTACTATTTGCACCGACTCAATTGCAGAACTTTATGCACCGACTCAATTGCGAATTGTAAGATTGATGTAATGACGCCAACCACGACTTCCAGCGCTTTGTTTCTACTTCTGTGATCTATTCATCCCATTTTCTATTTTTCAGTTCTCTAAGCAACAGTTGTAGCTCCAATAATACTAGTGCGACAAAATCAACCGGATAAAAGAGGAATTGGACATCGACAAAATACCTTTTTTTGTTTAAGGTTTAAATGGTATCTTGACTTTAAGGCATATTTGATCAGTTTTTAAATTACAATTCAAACCCAGCACACATTCTTCAATTGATTCATCCAACGGCCGTGACTTTGATACCACCGAACACTAATCTTGAGGCAGTTCAGGTAATACTTCCGGGCAATTAGATGCCCACTTTTTCACACGGAAACCACACTTGAGGAGCAACTCGCGAAGCTCTGAAACCATCAGCTCTCTCAGTTGAGCCAGCAGACACCAGGCAATCGTCTACGAAAAAAGTTTCCACATACAACTTTAGAAACTCCAATCTAGAAGTCCGAACCAAACTTCCTCGCTGCATCTCTTAAACAAAATGCTGCGCAGCTAGGTGATGATGTGCAACCGAAAAGATAGAACAATCATTTGATAAACTCTTGGATTTCTGCTTATATTTCCGTCAGGCCACCAGAGGTACTTCAGTGATTCACGATTCTTGGGCTTCACCTTTGCCTGATGGAACATAGCCTTTATGTCCGCAACCATTGCCACTGGATCCAAAAGGAGCGAAGCAACACTCCTACCAAAGAGTTGACAGGTCAGGATCCTGCCTAAAAACTTTTTTCAAACAAGGCTTCCTGATGCTCCGCCGCGGCAATCAAAAACGATTTTCAGCTTTCCAGGCTTGTCTGAGTTTATGACCGGAAAATGAAGTAAAAACCACGTTCGATCTGTAACGACTTCTACTTCCTCATCCACCATTTCTGCATGACCACAATCACTGTACTTCTGCAAAGTTTCTTCGTACTTCTGATGCAGACTTTTATCTTTTATTAATCTTTCTTTCAAGGAATTTAATCACCCCTCGGCCTAGACACGATTGTTAGGTAACTTCACATCTTCTGACAGCCATAGCAGGGGAAGCTAAAAGTGCCCGTCTGTTAACTATACAGCATCTTTCATGAATTCATAAGCCTTGTGGTGTTGACGTAAGCTTGAGAGATCCAGCCCTGAAAACAGAACTAACTTGTTTGAAGGTGAATTATCTCCTCCTCCACAACTAGTGAAGAATGCAAGCACGGGTGACCCAATCGCTCAATGCCCGATGTCAAAAAGGACTTCACTTTGGGTCCGAACAACACCCAACCAAGCAAGGTCTTCACAGCCCTAGGAAATCCAATGGGACCAAACCTACTCTCAAGCGGTCTAAAAACAAACGCAGCATCCATTCCCATGAGCAGTTCCATCTTTTTGTTCGGTAAATCTTCAAATCTAATGTCATGCAAGTATTCCAAATTGGTAAGTATATCAAAGAGCGGGGTAGAAGAACCCTCTGCAGGAATATCTTTTGCTGTTACAACGTCAAGCAGTTCCAGATTCTTATCATTGCTCATTCCAGTCACGGTTATGGAAATCAAATCTCCATCGATTTTGTCTACGCTGGCTCCAAACGAAGTGTTTTAATAAGCAATCTGTGTCTAGTCCCTTTAGCACCCACTTTTCTGGCGAAGTCTTGCCCACAAAGCGAAGGCTAAAACCCTGTGTCTAACATATCCATAGGTCAACACCTCTTTACTGCCTGATTTTAACTCTCACTGAGACAGTCTCACCAAGCAAGATCTTTTATCTTTAACCTCAGGTAAGCCTTTCACAGCAGCACAACAAGAACTCTCTGTTTGTTCCTCCACCTCATGGCGGTCAACATACAGCAAGGTATGATGCCGAGTATTATCACACCCTTCAATCATCTATCCTCGTGTAGATTTGCAATCACAAATGTTGTGACCGCAATCCAAACACCTAAAGAATCGTTGTGATTTTCTTAAAAAGGCTAATCCCTCGTAACTTGCCAAATGCTGAAAGTCCTTGCAATTAGCAAGCTTATGATCACCTTTACAATAAGGGCATTGTTCTTGCAAAACCTTCTCTGGTGTGACACTAGCGCTGAACACACCAGCTCTCTTACTTGTAAGCGCCAGAGATTCACGTTCCTTTCCTTTTGCGTAAAATTCTTTTCCGTTCAAGGAGTTTACCTCTTCAGCTTCATTTCTGACAAATTGCACTAGCTGAGAAAATTTGCTTGGTACCGGTTTGCTGACGAAACTCAAATGCCCATTTTATCCATCCCTTTGTGGTCTCCACGGAAAGCTTTTCCGTTAATCGCTGTATAGTTTCCAGCGAATTCAGTGACCCAGAATCCACCAAGTTCTGCAGCAAAATCAAGCTCTTCTCTATGAGAACGGCAAAAGCTTTCAAACTGTCGTGGTTTCTCGATTTCAAAACAAGAAAACTGAGCCGCCATTTTCACACAAATAGGCTTCAATATGTAGCTGACCAAAGCCGTTAAAAAGGCTCTCATAGGCCAATCAATATCCAGCCTCTAGATTCTGGGAAAAGTGCTCTAAACTCTTACGGACTAGCGGAGAGCAATGCTGCAGTAAGTACACCAATCGTACCGCATCTGACGGCATTCTTTGAGCTATATGGGTCTCAAAACTGCGAATAAATGTCCAGTACAATAAAGGATCTTCATCCAATGTCGTAATCTCGGGTCTGGGTGGGAGAATAATCATGCACAGCAGGCAACAAAGCATAGGCACCTCTTTTCGGGATTTGATATCTTTTATCATTCAAACTCTCGAGTTTCCTTCGTTCAATTTTTGTTCCAGACTCCACTTCCTGACCTAAGGAAGTCTTGTCAGATGTTTTACATAAAAAACTTTGGGCTCAGCATAACCTTCTCTAATTTAAAACTACTGATCACAGAGCTTGCTCGAAACCTTTACTTCAATTTCCTTAGGTCCAAAATCAATTTGAACCTTAACACTAGGCGCAGCACCAACTTCGTACTGAAACCTTTTTCTGGGAAAGGTGGAAACCGTGTGTTTCTTCTCAAGTCTTTCTTTTTGAATCGCAGCCGGTATCAAATGGCTCTCACAAAGAGATTCTCAACTTAAGCGCTTTCAAATCTCTGATCTCTATTTAGGCCTCATTTTTGACGTTTGGAAAGTCTTTTACTTTTGACTCTTTCACTCCTCCCGCCAGGCCTAGCAGCAGTGAAAAATACAAGGTTTTCAGATTGTGATGATTCATCTCAAGCGTTTACTTCCAAGACGGCAATCCTTATTCCTACTTTCTTTGCCGTTTTTTGTTTTCTTGGTCAATAGTTCTCTGAAGATCGCTTACATTTTGATGTGCCAATTCTACCTCTCGCTTTCCGCGTTCAACTTTTTGTCTGTCTATTTCAAACTGTTGAAACCTTTCCTCATCAAGCTGCTAAGCAAACGTAGCCAACCTGAGCTTAACTGGACCTTTTTTCTTTTTCTGTCTGGCAACACTAGAGGTGGTTGAGCAGGCGTTAGAGGGGCCTTGTCAGAGAAGACACTACACCGGTCAATATCGGGCTTATCGCAGGCCGTTTTATTACTGCAGGCCGTGACACTGCTGTCAAAATTCCTGCTTGACTGCAGCGACACTTTGCTAGCATCAGTGCTAGGGATTAGCTCCTTTTCAAATAAAGCCACACAGTCAACAATTAAACAATCAAAATCGAAATCGATATCACTGACTAATATTTTGACAATTTTACTGTTTTCAATATTTAGCATCAGCCCCTCCTCTACTAGGTACTTCTGCTTTAAAGCCTTCACTAAAAGCAATAAACTAAGGGAATTCATAGCAAATAAATGTTTGAAAATGCTAATAAATAGTATAGCAAAGCACCTAAACAAAAGTAAGTACAAATGAAACAAAATACAAACGCGTCGGCAATCCATGTTTAGTTACCACTGGTCTTTCGCTAGCACAGATAATCATGTGATGAATTTTTCAAAAATTGCAGCATTTTTATGGAATTAGTTTACTTGAAAACTGATTTGTGGTCTCATTTCTGGACCGATTTTTGAAATTTGTCAAACAAATTAAAGGTTATTTCAAGGCAATTCCGATGATATGTTATATATATCTTTATTATTTGTTTTTATACAAAACAATTAAACTTTAAGACGAGTAGTATAACTTTTTACCCTTCCCAAAAGTGTTACACTAAAAAAAACAGATAAGTTTAATACAAAAACCTTATTAAAAGCAGGGATGTGGAAGCGGTTATTTTTCAAACGCTTCCGCTTCCGCACCTATCGCTTCCGCTTCCACCGCTTCCGCTTCCACCGCTTCCGCTTCCACCGCTTCCGCTTCCACCGCTTCCGCTTCCACCGCTTCCGCTTCCACCAACAAAAAACGAGAAAACGACCGTTGACAATTTTTTTTACTTTTGTGGGTCTGTAGCCTGCCTTCTTCTACACTTTATCATTTTGAAAAAACAAAAACCTTCATTTATTGCTATTACTTTACCTACTTCGCTTGAGCTTATTGTTTCGAACTACTCTGTGTTTGTTTTTCTTAGATATCAGAACTAGTGTTGAATGTAAAACAGTGCTTTTCAATCTTTTTGTCATCGCGGAGCCCCTAATGTACTTTCGCGTTTGTCACGGAACTCCCACTAACAAAAATTTAGAAATCACGAACTGCTTGCAAGAAAATCAAATATTTCGTTACTACAATTCAAAAAATAATTAAACACTTCAACAAATAGACACTTATTACAAGTTCCTTCACTATTTACAACTACTTTTACAACAGTTAACTTAATGCTTCTCAGATCTAAATCGTATGACCACATATCACAGCTCTCAACAATAGCCTGTCGTCACAACAACAAATTACACCTTATAGCGTTGATTTTCCCTCTTTATTCTAAACTAACTCTGACTTTGAGTTAACTTTAACTCTAATTATTATTACGGACCTTCTGTCCGTCCTCAAAACACGTATTGACTCTGATCTTTTTGGACAGTGAAGTGCGAAATTTCTGTCGTATATATAGTATGTACATGTAAAGCGAGCAAAATTGAATTGCACCAGTCAACAGCCGCCTTTACGTGGTGGTGCGGTCCCCAACCCGTTTGGGTAGGGTCAAAATGGCTTTTGGCCTTCCCGAAGGTCCCAGTTACCCTGGGCACTCCCCTCACACAAACCATTTTTTCGCCGTGCAGCCCCTAGAACGACTGCAGAAGAGTAGCACGCAGCCTCTTTAAAATCGGCCTGTCTTCTCTTTACTCCTTCCTTTCTCTTGACTGTCTTCTCATTCTTCTCCTTCTCCTGATGAGTGGCAACATTCATCCTAACCCTTGTCCTGTCTTTCCCTGTTTAGTGTGCGCTGGAAATGTGACCTGGCGGGGTAGGTCAGTGCAATGCTGCACATGCTCTAATTAAGTTCATTTAAAGTTCTCACTACTCTCCTTTTCTAGATTCAGAACTCTTTGCAGCTCTCACTTCTGGAGCTGCCCTCCCTGCTTTTTTTGAATATTCTACACCTACCAGCAGTGTGACTTCCTCCTCAGACTCCTCCAGCTAGTATACCTTCACTGCTCAATCTGGCCCTCTTCTGCTAATGCAGCACTCGCACCCCACCCTCACTTTCAAACTTCTTATCCTTTTTCCGCCCACTTTGTATCTTCTCCTTCCGCACCCTCACCACCGCTTCATGCTCCTGGCTGTTTCTCTTTACCTCCTGCTTTCTCTTCCCCTCCATAACTCTCTTAGGGTTCTTCAATGGAATGCTGGGGATCTCTGAGCCAGGAGCACGAAACTACTACACTTTATTTCGTCTCATCCCGTTGACCTTATTTATATCCAGGAATCTAACCTTAATTTATCTTCCTCTTTCCGGATCCCTGGATTCTCTGCTCTGCAATCCCATGGCACCCACTCCCGATCTGGTATTTTTTCTACTGATGTCGCAGACGCTAGTGGCGGCGTCATCATTTTTGTCAAGCAGGGCTTATTCTTCTCTGAGCTTTCTACCTCCTCTCTTTCTTTGCTTGGCCCCTACTCTGATTATGTAGAGGTCAACATCTCTCTAAACGACTCCTCCTCGCTCTAATTTCTTAATGTTTATGCTCCCCCTATTCGTTCTTCTACGAAGGATAGCAGAACCAATTTCTTTTCTTTCTCCATTCTTCCCTCCTATGTGGAAGCGGAAGCGGTCGATTTTTCGCGCTTCCGCTTCCGCTTCCATAGACAAAGTACCGCTTCCACCGCTTCCGCTTCCACATCCCTGATTAAAAGGTGCCAATGTCTAATCTAACAATTAGTTTCCTATGAAAGGATAGAAAATTTGCTTTCCATCAGTATGTTGCTCTGATTAGTTAGTGCTGAGGATTAGTATATGATGGCTGATCAAAACTTGATTGCCATGCATCATGTCCCACTTTTAGTTAAACAATTATGCAACCAGGCCGAACAAACCTGCCATTGTTCGACGAAGGTAGATCTTTGGTACATCTTGATTACTTTTCCTCACGAGCATGGCTCTTTGCCGTTATCTGTCTACGCTTTCAATAATCATCAAAAAATGAACTCTTTAAACATATCTGAAATGTAGCTTACCGGCTAAAAAGACTTAAAATTTTGGTGCCTCCATTTGACAAAACTGCAATTTCTGTAAAAGCTCAAGTTCTTTGGTACATTTTGACAGTTCTTCCTCGATAGCTTGGTTATTTGGCTTTATCTATCAAAATATTCAAAAAGATTCATACAAAAATTAAGTTTCTAACAATTTCAATAAGTAGCCAACTCCAAGCAAAATACTTGGTGATCTTCCATGAAAAATAGGAGAGGGTAAAGATGGTTCTGTTTCATCTAATGTAACAAAGTATTAGTGTCGACCTACATATAATCTAAATGATGAAGCAATTCGCTTTGGAATTGGGTGAAGCCGGCATAGCCAGCTGATTTCATGTTGTTAATCTGAATATTATTGATGAGGGCTCTGCCATTGCAATAACATAACTGTGAGTGCTTCACGTCGAGTTTGTTTGCTCTTTTTATGGCTGCGTTTATGCCAAGAGCAAGCAACATGCCCTCAATCAATCGTTAGCTAATATAAACAAGCCTACAGTTAAGAAAAAGTCGTAAGTAGCGGTCCTAATATTTAATGGCTTAATCCTGGCAATGCATATCAATCACTTTGGCGTTCTCCCGTAACTTTGATATGCTTTCAAGCGCTTACTGAACTTGGCGGTCAAAAGCCTGTCTTCTTTACAAACATCTATGATGAAAACAGAGCAAATTAGACGTTGCCAGGGACTCGATAAACTTGGGAAACATGTAGTGGCTATGCACAACATTTCTGACTGTTTTTCTCCCCACATTCTCAAACTTTTAACACTAGAAGTACCATAGGGGTCATTTTGACTCATAGCTTTAAGTTATTTGCGTATATCTGCAAGGTCACTTCCAATAGAAGCATGAAACTTCCTGACTTTTCCTAAATTTAGTTGTTGAACATGCCAATGGCAATTTCAGAAAAAAATATGTTTTGAATTAGCTTATATGTGGTAATATTCCTATAAGTAGCAGCAAGGGTCATTTTGACCCATATGGTTTTCTATGTTTGCTGTGAACACAATTGTCTTGCAAAAACACTCTCAATCAACGTTTTTGTCTAGACAAAGTTTTTGAAATGATTCTACTGCAGTTCAACTATACAGTAAGTTTGTTTTTACTTTGTAGCTTGACTAAAGGTTTACGATCGTTCCATTTAAACCTGGCAGTCTATTTTTTAGCAATGCTCAGCAGCAACAAAGATGTTCAGAGCGACTGAGATCTTTCTGGTATAGGCCTACTCTACAAGTTTTGATAGTGCAGACCTAAATTATAAGTAGTACTAGAATAAAGACGATGGTAGGCTACTAGTGCAAGCAAGTAATTGTCAGCAACAAGAACCTATTGCGTTGCATTAATTTTGCAGTTGAAAGTACTGTACAGAGCAATGCAACCTATGAATACCTATTATAGTTATTGGAATTGTTAGGATATAGAGCTAGGCCAATCTATACTGCTGTGGCTGATTGTATGCCAAATCAATGGCACACCGAAAAAAACATACTGCGCAAAAAGCTTCGGAGTTTCTGCAAAACGTCCAGGAAAATGATTCTGATGCTGAAAGTGATGCTGAATCAGATACAAGTGTTTATCATTTAGATGAGGACAATCGTGATGATTCCGAAAGTGAATCTTCGTCTGGTGAATCGCTTGTTTCGGAATCGTCAAACTTAGAAATTTCGGATTTTGAAGATACCAAAGCGATTTCAGAAACGAATGAAGATCATGTTCAACAGAATAATGCAACAAGCTTTGCAACTTCAGCTGAAATTACTTGGGATCTTTTGGACCCTAATCAAAACAATTCCGGAAGGCGATCTGGCCAAAAAGTTATCAGAGAAGCTCCTGGGCCATCTACTCAAGCACATCGTAGTATTATTAAAGAATCGGTTCGCAGCGCATGGGATCTATTTATTGATAAGGGTATGTTGCGGCATAAACAAAGATGTACTGAAGAAGAAGTTCGAAGAGTTTTATAAACAGACGATTGGCGCGTGTCGTTACATGAACTAGATGCGTTTTTAGCGATTGTTTATGCACGTGGAGCTCAGAAGGCAACTGAGATCAAGGTACATGAATTGTGGAATAGGTTATGGGCAATTCCAATTATTTCTGAAACTGTAATTCGCAACATATTCATTGAAATAATAAAATTTCTGCGCTTTGGCTATAAGCAAACACAATTACATAGACTAGCTACAGATAAACTGCCAGATCTGCCACAGAGTTTGAGATAGGAGGAAAGATGGAGGAGAGGACAGGATGGCGAAGACAGAACAAGAGTCAGATAGTAGGAGAAGAGAAATGGCAGACTTTATGGTGCTGCCGAAACCAGCAAAGAGCGTGCAGAATGGCGCAGGCTTCAGCGGAAAAACTTGAGCATACTGGGCCTGCCGAAAAGGAAAGAGTGGCCTCAATGCCACAGAGAGAGCAGTTGGCAAGTACAACAGAGTCGCCCTTGCCAAAAGGAAAAGGAACAGAGCCGTCAGTCTAAAGCACCAGATCATGAGGGAGGAGAGAGTCAAGGTGGGCGAGAGCCGCACCTTGGCGAGAAAGAGAGGGATCGGAGCGACAGCATGGAGTGGAAAGGGTGGACTCAAAGTGAACGAAGGCAGATTCCAAGAAGGAAAGGGAGGGCAAGCAAGAAGAGCCTCCCTAGAACAAGTAGAAGGAAGCATGAGCGGGTGAGTGGACGCAAGAGCTCTCCAGGACGATCTGCAGGATCTTGGTTTCACTCCTAGTCTGGCCAAACCTGAAATGGGAAAGGAGGTTGGGAGACGAAGAGCCCGCTTATGCTATAAAAGAGTGAAATGAGTCAAGGTGACTCGTAGTGGAGGTAAAGAAGCCTCGGAAAGAAGCAAAGGGATAGGGGAGGACAAAAGGCAGCCGGAGATGGCGCGACTGGCCGCTCGGTGGAGGCGTTCCAATTTGGTGAAATTGGTAGCCCTTAGGAAAGGAAACCATCCGGGTGAACCGTAAGTGAGAAGGGACCGAAGAAAAGATTTATACAGAAGAGAGAGGGACTCCTTAGAGGGGCCCAATGAGGAAGCAGAGATACAGCGTAAGGCCTTGAGACGTGGAAAAAACTCGGTCTTCAGCAAAGATACATCTTTAGAAAAGAAAAGAGTGCGGTCGAAGGTGACCCCAAGAAAAGTTGAAGTGGGATTGAAACGGAGGCGGAAGCCGACTAAGAGGAGGTTAGGCTGGAGGTTAGCTTGGTGGGGATCCACTGAAAAGAAGGAGGCCTCACATTTGCTCGAATTGAGAGGAAGACACCAGTACTCAGACCAGCGCTCCAATCGAAACAGAGCTCCTTGTGTGGTCTCCACCGTAGTGGGGACCAAAGGGGAGAAGTACCAAATGACCAGATCGTCAGCGTAAGAGAGCAGCTGACGGAAAAAGGCAGAGAAGCCGTAAGATCATTGATAAAAAGAGAGAAAAGTATAGGGCCAAGAACGGATCCTTGCGGAACACCTCGACGGACTCAAAAGGAGCGGCATTGTGATTTTGATAGACCACAGAAGCGCGCCTATCAGAAAGGAAAGATTGAGGCCAACGAGCAAAGCAAGGAGGGAGGCCAGCCGAAATAAGTTTATGGTGAAGGGCGGGATGCCAGACTAAGTCAGAAGCTTTCGAGAAATCGATAGTAGACAGGATCGTCCGAGAGCCCGGCCTGGGTTTGTCAAACCCATCCAAAATGGACTGAGAAAGGAACACAGAATTCGATCAAGAGTAGACCGTCCAGGGCGGAAACCGGCCTGACGGGGAGAGAGAATGGAATTAGATTTCAGAAAGAAGAGTAAATGGAATAGAACGATGCATTCAAAAAGTTTTGATATGCAGGAGGTGAAAGAGATAGGCCGGAAGGAAGCAGGAGAGTCGAGAGGCTTTCCCATCTTGTGCATGGGAATAATGGAAGATGTCTTCCAGATGGAAGGAAAGGAATGCGAAGACCAGGAGAAATTGAAGATGTGAAGAAGAAAATGCATGCCAGAGCGAGGAAGGTGCTTTAGCATGGGATAGGCAAATTTGTCTGGGCCAATGGCAATGAAAGAGGAAAGGTTAGAGGCAGCCGCAAAAAATTCAGTGGGAGTGAAAGGAGAGCAGAAGGACGAATGAGACTCCTCAGGGCATGTGGCTCAGCGGAGCTCAGAGAGTTAGTCTCTGGCTCTGCAACGCAAGGCCTTTGACTGAGAAACGGAAAAGTGGGATTTCAGGTAAGCGGCGTAGACCGAAGCCGATTCCCTGGGAGAAGAACCGTTTGAAAAATTAGGGGAGGAGGAAAACAAGGAAGGAGAGCGAGCAATAGAGCGAAGAAGAGAATGTACAGTTTTTGGGTTGGATTTGAGTGAGAGAGAAGAGCAAGTTGTCTGCCGTGCCTTCGCCTTGGCCTTGGCGATGACTGACGAGGCGCGTCGAGAAGCTGTGATGTAAGCCTGGCGATCTTCGTCACCTCTGTGAGAGGCAGCGAAAGCCTTGCGTCTTTCACTAACCGCACTTTCCACCTCAGCACATCATCAAGCTTTAGAATGGTGTTTGATGCGGCCGAAAGGAATGGAAGATTTGGCCGCATTCAGTGCCAGAGAAGTAAAGAGAGCAGCAGCAGAGGAAAGAGAAAGAAACGAGTATTTCTCTGCAAAAGGAAGTGGGAGTCAAAGTAAGAAGCAAAGTAATCCCAGCGAGCTCTCTGAAAGTTGAAGGAAGGGGGACGCTTCATTGGGGCGAAAGATCGGGGAGAGAACAACAGATAGAAGGATTGGTAGGTGGTCAGAACCCAGATCCTGAAGCACCTCCCAGGAGCAAGAGAGGAGAGAGTAAAGGAGATGTTAGGGGAGGAGCGATGTAGAATGGTGGGTGTGTCAGGGTCATTGAGAGGGAAGAGGTCATGGGAGATAACCCAGTCGAATACTTCCTTTTCGCGGGGGTCGGAAGGGACTCTTGAGTCCCAGAGGAGGTGATGGCAATTGAAGTCCTCCAGAATGAAGAGATTTCTGGAGGGTGAAAAAATCAAAGAAGAAAAGGAGTCGGTTCTGCCATCCGTCGGAGAAGAGCGAATAGGGGAGCATAGACATTAATCAATGAGAGCGAGGAGGAGTTGTTAAGAGAGATGTTGATCCCTACATAATCAGAGTAGGGATCGAGCAAAGAAAGAAAGAAGGTAGAAAGTTCAGAGAAAGATAAGTTCTGCCGGACATAAATGATGACAATGCCGCTAGCGTGCGTAACATCAGGAGAGAGAATGCCAGACCGGGAGTGGGTGCGATCAGTACGCAGAACAGAAAATCCAGGAATTCGGAAAGAGGAAAAAGAGTTAAGATTGGATTCCTGGATACAAATAAAGCCAACAGGATGGATCGAAATAAAGTGAAGTAGTTCAGTGCTCCTAGCTCGAACACCTCCAGCATTCCATTGGAGAACCCTGAAAGAGTCAGGGGGGAGTGGAGGCAGGAGGCGCAGAAAGACAGCCAGAAGCAAGGAACGGTGGTGAGAGGTCAGAGGGAGAAGCTACTGAATGGGCCAACGGGGAATAAAAGGTTTGAAGACGAGGGTGGGGAGGGAGTGCAGTATTAGCAGATGAAGAGTTAGATTGCACAGTGGAGCTATACATGTCGGAGGAGTCCGAGAAGGGAGTCACATTGATACCAGTGGGGACACAGAGTAGGTACACAACAGGTATCGCTCATCAAGAAAAGGAGAAGAATGAGGAGACGAAGACGGGCAAAAGAGGGGCAGGAGGAAAGAAAATGAGAAAACAAGCAACCGATTTTAAACAAGCTGTGTGCTGCCCTACTGGGGTCGTTCAGGGGGGAGCATAGTGAAAAAATAAAGGGGAGTGCCTGGGTAACTGGGACTCTCGGGAAGTTAAACAGCCATTTCGGCCCAACCCAAACGGGGTCGGGGGCCGCACCACTACGTAGAGGCGGCTGTTGATTGGTGCAGGACCCTTGGCTTCACGTAAGCATGAGCAGAGTACATGGACGTAAGGCATAGTCAGGACCCCCAAATCTAAAATTTTATTAGGAAAAAAAGGCAGCAAGTCGTGAAACTTTTATGTGCAGAAATAACATTAACTTTTCATTGCTGTTTACGCAAGTGCCCCATTGGTGAAAGCGGTGCTGCCGACTGAACCGACATACTCAATTCTGACGTTAGGGATGGGGGCCCTGCTGGCGACGGCGACAGATATACTATAAAGCAAAGATTTTTTCGTTTACTGATATGCTGCCTGTTGAGTTGTCTATATATCAACACTACAAAGAAATGTAATAACATCCCAAGTTTAAAAACAAATCAAAATAAAACCATTAATTAACAATTTGCAAAACTAAATTGAGAGAAAATATTTTGTTTGAAAATAACTTTTCGTTACTATTTACACAAGTGGCAAATGGGTGGAGTCAGCGCACCCGTCTGCACCAAAATACTTAATCGCGACTTTACTGAAATGGGCCTTGCGAGTGACGGAGGCAAAGCCGTATAATCAATACTTTAAAGCAGGAATCACCAACTGTATGCCTGCGGGCTCCAGGTTGCCGTCGAGAGCAATATGAGTCGCCCGCGAGAACAATATGAGTCACCCCATGAGTGCACAAGGGGTCCGTGGCTTCGTCCCGGTCAGTCAATGAAAAGTCCCGGTTAGGCATTCAGCCAGCCAGCATAGCTAGACCAATCATACGTCCCGACTTAAACATCTGTCCCGGTTAGCAAAAAGTCACGAAAATTCACTTCCAGCGAAATTATAAAAAATAACTCTAGCCTGGCAATAAATTGGACAATTGGACCGCGAGTGACACAATCGCAGCAGCAATACAGGTGTTGACTTGTTTGTTTTTTTTGTTTTTTTTTGAGGACACCAGCATTTGTGTTGAAGGGCATTTTCGGCACTTGCTGTAGGTCCAGGCTGAATGTCGAGTCTGACGTACGGGTTTGTTGGTTACAAATAGCTCCCAGAATTGATGAATTGTGCAAGGTGAAGCAAACCCATCCCTAACATTGACGAATAAATTGCATTCGTATTTTAATTATTGTTATTGTAAGTGAGTCGGGTGACCAAAGTAATGTCACATATAATTGAGGTCAGCAAAAAGAGATTTGCAAAAAAGGGTCCGCGAAGCAAAAAGTTTGGGAAACTTTGATCTAGCTGATAGCCCTCGCCTTGATCAGTAATCAGAAAGTAACCCTCGGTTTAAAAAAGGTTGGTGATCCCTGCTTCAAAGCAATGTAATAACATCCAAAGTTTAAGAACAAATCAAAACATAACTGTTAAATATTGTACGCGCGTTTTATTGTGTCTCTGCGTGCGAGTTTTGAAGTCTTGGCCTCTTGCTTCGCTCTACTATTGATAGCAAGTGAGTTGATTTATTTGGCATTTATCTCGCCTATTAAGCTTCGGGCTGCCTACGACGCCGCGATTACACTTGTTTATTGGTTTTGTCCTAGTTGTTATGTTGAGTGGCCAGCGAACGGACGGCAGTTTTCACCGCTTTGTTGTAAGAAGATTTTGCTACTTGCCCTCGACTTAGTATTAAGGAATTTGAGTTGTATCTACTACTTGGGTCAAGTTCTTGGAAGCTTAATTAGTTAGGTAAATATTTATGTCAACATTATTCTTGTAGTAGGCAAGTTAGCGCTTTTTACGATTATTTAAGCTTTGTTTCTTACGTTAACAGAAACTCTTTTCGAGTACGCTCTGTGTCGCCAGTGTGGCTGTTGCGTTTATTTGGAATAAAGGAGTTGCATAGACGCGTACTCTTGACAGAACAGCGGCAAAAGAAGGGAGGCGAACTTGAGACGCGTTGGATAAAGGCTTCGATTGGGCGGGTGACAGATTCAGCACTTGGCCCACGCTGAATTAAAAGATCTGTTGCAATAACCACAAGCCTAACAATTTGAAACCTAAATTGAGGGAGATTATTTTGTTTGAAAACAACTTAGCCTGATGGGCGCCTACTAAAAAATGGTGAGTGGCTATGTCGAAGGCATAGCGATTTTTGTCGCTACGCTGTAAACAAGGCCAATTGTGCAGCCAAAGAACAAAATACCACAACTATAAATAGGAAAGTGGTCAAACCACATCAAATAACAGCCTTACCACTAAAGACTTTACTTCTGTAATTGTGAATACAATCACCATTTGGCCGCCACCATCATTTTTGACTCTGTTTTAATCCACCATTAAAAGTATCAATAACGGTTTGTGAAATTATTTTTTTTGGTGAGAATTACCGATCTCTTATAAGAGAAGAAGATGGCCGCCATTACGTGTATGGAAATCATGGAAGTGCATTAAAAGCATTTACTTTTTGTTGCTATTCACACAAGCGCACAATGGGTGAAGCCGGCGCGGCTGGCTGAACATAAATAATTGAGCCCGACATTTTTGATTGGGGCCCTGCGGGTGACGTTGGAAAAGACAGCTAGTAACAAATAAAAATATTTTTAACAGATGAATAGACTCAAAATGTAATATTGGATTCAATTTCAAAACCGCCATTTCCATTTACTATATATCAAGCAGCAAAGTTTTGTTGATCTACTTTTGTGTTCAATTCTCCAAAAGTGTTGGGAATGAAAATTGAATCTTGTTGATGTTGTTGGTATCTTACCATTTCCTCAAAATGAGAGCATGGCTGAAGAATTTGGAGCGCCAGGTGCCGGACGATACCCTGATGTCTGGATCAGAGCTTCTAAAAAGAAAAAGTTTATTAAAGATGTTGCAGCCTCAAGAGTCCGTAGCAGAATATAGTGAGATAAAAACCGTCCTGAATATGGTGACTACAATTGCTGCACAAATAATTCTCATTTTTTCCAATTCCGACAAAATAAATATCTAAAAATGATGCCTCATTTGTAAAAAACGCGAGAGAGGGCACAGCGATGCTGACAAAAATACGGGTTTTTCAATGGAGACCGGAAAAATTGAGCTTCAATACATTTTGACGAGACAGTACACCAGTAAAAGTGCCTCCAGTAAAAAATGTAAGTACATGTATATATAAGAGGATATGGATGAAATCATGATACGCAAGATAATTATGATATTTACTTCTGCTGACACAAGAGCTAATAGGAGAGAAGCGATAATGGATGTTGATGGCTGAAGCAGCGCACTCTGTCTTGGTGGCTTATTGGCCGTGTCATTATCGGAAAGAAATGAGAGAGCCGCGCTCTGTTGCAGCCGTAAAGAATATGAAGTAAATAGATTATATCAAATTTCCTGCTTTATAGGTCAGAGAATGAGAGTTGAAACTTCGCTTGATTGGTCTCTGTTTCGAGATCATTGTCATTAGAAATCAACCAACCGTCAAAATAACTATATTAAGCTTATTACTGAAAATTAAAAAAAAAAATTGTCGGTTTTGACTGAACTACATCAGCTTGAAACTCACGTTTTCATTAACGTAATGGAGTGTTTTCTGCAAATTGAAATTTTGAGCTATTCATTTACTTACTTCAAATACATGACTAAAAAGCTTGCAACATTGAATGCTGGAAAACAAAGGTAGTATTTGTCGGTCCATAAGTTAGAAAGGCTATGACTGATGAGCTATTTGTGACAATAAAATCTGAGTGAAATAAAATGCATGAGAGTACTTCAAACAAGTGTTGTCTATCTTCCTAGCAAACAAAATTCCTAAAGCACAAAATAATGTGAAAGAAATGCCAACCGATTTTTGAAAGGTTTGCTCTTCAATTAGTAAAAAAGTTTATTTTTTTGCACTCGTATCTTGATACTTCCTGGCAATTAAGACGACATGAGAGAAGAGCACGATTAAAGACTACACCATAACATAAAATAATTGAAATTAGATTCCAGGAACAATGGATGTTTTCATGATGATTGACTGTTTTTAGTCATTGAAGAGTGACTATCATCAAAGATAAGCTAATGTAAAGTTCACACAAAAGCAACACAACCGGCTTATTTCGTAAGGCAAAAAACTGTATCTTTCCCGGCATTTCAATCCCTTATATCAATTGCATGTTACCTGCTGGATGATGTAATAGTAAAAGCGTTCCATGTGCAGTCGCTAGACTTGAGATCCATTCGAAAGATTTAAAAATGATACTCAGAGCTTTCCTGCTCGGCGCACGCCACAAAATTGACGGCTTGGAGAACAAGCCGGCAAGTTGCTGGTTGTGCTCTTGCAAAAACCCGTTAATTGGATTCCTTCATCCTTATGTGGCAGACAAGAAATGGGGTTGAGCCGTCTACCCGTCGCGGTGGCCCAGTATGACTAAAGATTTACAAACAGAGCAAGGGCTCAATAGTAAATTGAATGAATTGAGTGTTGATATGCCTGAGTAAATGTTTACAATGTGTGTTTTGACATAAAAATTACTGTTTGTCGATTATTCAGAGCTATCATATTTATGAAGAATATCTATTTATATAAAAACACTGAGCTTTTTCAAACATCTTTACCGTTGTTACAGAATGTGTATAAACTTACAGGTATTGAATCAGTAAAACAGTAATTAAATTTTGGGCAAATTGCAGACAGTGACACCATTTTAACTTATTGCGTGTCATTGGTGAGGTTGGTTACCGACAATGGCAAGAAGTTTTGATATTTGCAAAATTTTTGGAAAAGTTATCTTAAAATTTGCAAAAATACTATTACATTGATTTACGGCATGCGTAAATATTAAATTCCTATATAGGATTAGCACTATCAGCACTACACTGCACACGCCAGTTAGGTAGTAAAAAATTTTGTTTAGCTATAGATTTTAGCGTGGCCACATTCAAGACATAATTTTGTAATTTCCACAACTCTTACCAGAAACCAAAGGTTAGAATTTTAAAAACCAAAATATAGTAAACTAGCCTGCTCTTCCTGCATTACTCCTACTTTAGCAATATTGGGGTTAACACTAGAATGGTACGGTCATTTTGACCGTTTTGGAATTTCAAGGTTCCCCGGGATATTTTTTCTTAGAAAAATTGCATTGGTGTGAAATTTCTTGAGTTTTTCTAATTAATAGGCAGGAACTCTGATACTGAGAATCAAGCCGAAAACTGCATTTACAAATATTTTAGAAGGTGGTTTACCTCCAACGGCCCTCAACGGTCATTATGACCGCTATACAAAAACCATTGGTTCTAAACCTCCTGCTGTACTTCATGAGACCGTATCGTCTCCATGACACGTATGACTTATTTTCAAATATTACCTTTCTATTTTTCGATGAATTGAAATTATTTGTGACATCACGGAGTCACCAAAAAGAAATGCACAACTCAGAAAGCATCTATAAAAATTTTTCCAATTATCAATTAGCAATAAAAATGGACTGACTTCGGATTATGAGAGAGTTTACGAAACAGAAATATGTTATTCTATATTGTTGACAACTACGGGCATTCAGCCCACAGTGCTGGTCGAGTATCCTCCCCAAACAGCATCCAGCCCGCTTCCTCAGAAAGAAAAAGCGGTGAAGTACACAGACAATTAGCCTTTAGCATAAGTGAGTAAGCTGATCATAACCTTTTGTAAAAAAAAGCATTGTAGGTATTCGAATCTTCCGGTGTTGCTTATATTGATGTTTTCCACAGTTCCACACACCGTCTGGCATTCTCGTTTAATTGACAAAGGTCAGTGGTGGAGCAAGGTTCATCCAGTAGTGAGCACTTTAATCTGTGTTACACAGTGTCATCATCAGCTCCGCATTGGCAGGTTGCGTTTGTTGCTGGATCAACAAAACCTCACTTCTTCAGCTCAGTTTTAGTTCTAGCGACTCCTGTACAAAGGCGGTTGAGACATCGACACATTGTCTATCATGAGTTTGATCCTGGAGACAGCTTTTCCTCAGGTGTGATGTTTAAGCGAGTGCTTTGTGGCAGCGCTTTAAGCTTTCGTTTCCACGTTTCCTCTCTCCAGGTGGAGATACTTTCTTTTAGGAGTGCTGCACAATGTAGAAAACTCCTTCTTGATTTCAATCTGGATGGGGCAGGCTGGTAGTTAAACAACATATGACGGGAATCATAGGCCTGCTTTGAGCGTTCTAGCTTGCTGGCAGCTTCTCTTCTGAGGCATTTTTCAAGGCCGGCGCTGACAATAATATCTGCGAATGTTGAAGGTCAGTCTAGCTCAAAAAAAGCATTGTGTGCATGCCCAATTACTGCTAATCTATTCTGGTTCCACAGGTGAAATAAGCTACTTGACTAAGAAATATAACATAGTCAAATCTACATTATTACATCATGTCTAAAAGACTAAGACGGTTTAGGCTACTAAACTACAAGTTGTTGCTATGCTCAAATCCATAGACGAGGATGATTCTGGAGGGGAAAGAGAAACTGAAAAAGGCGTCGAGTTAGATTGAGAACTTTGCTCCTCAAATGAGACGAACAACCATGAGGAAGCTGAGCAATTTGATGATACACAACCCATTGTTCATGTAGATGATTTACAAACTGCTGATACTAACGTTGAAACCCATCTGCTTTATGTTTTGATGATGATTCTGGTTCGGGTGCAGCAAAAAGTTCGAGCACACACGAGACAGCAAGAGATAGCACCAAATTGGAATTTATGGAATTCAGCGCAGAAGCACGAGGAAGGCGTACAGCTTAAAATGTCCTGACTAAGCTATCAGATTTATCACGCTTTGCCCTTAGAAAGGCAGACTCCCCTGCAGGTACTTTTCAAGTTATATTTAATAACCATATGCTCAAACACATTCAGCCATTTACCAATGGAGAAGCTCAAAGAGTCTTAGGCAATGAAGAATGAGAGGTTTCCTTTCGGAGGTCAATGCATGTATTGCATTGCTATTAGTACAAGGAGCGTACGGTGGCAAAAACTTTCCCCATTACAGTTTTGGAATAAAGAATGGGACGTATTATTTTTTCAACAAGCCATGTCGAAAAATCGTTGTCGTGAGAATATGCGTTTTTTTATGCTTCGACTTAGGTAGCACAAGATCAGCACGCTTGCAAACTGAAAAATTTGATCTTTTCTCGAATATTTGAAATAGGCTTGTAAACAACAGCATAAGTCATTACAAACCTGGAGAAAATATTACGATTGATGAGCAGCTGTCTTCGACGAAATCTCGTTGTAGGTACACCCAATACATACCAAAGAAACCAGATAAGTTTTTGTGGCGTTTCAATAGAGTTTTGGAATCTATCTCAATTTTAATCTACTTTTTAAAATTGACGCGACTTGCAGTATCGATCGAATAATTAAGTTTGGTTGCAACTTAATTGCTAGGAAAAGATTGGCTTCCACTAAGATACTTTAACTCACGCACTTTTCGATCAAGAACAGAACAAATGTATTCACAAATCACTTTATAGTTTCGAATTCCCTTGCTTGCCAAAACACAGAAATAAAGCACTTTAATAATTAAATATCAGAGACTTACCAAACTAAAAACCACCAAAATAATCGCTTAATTCCTGTCACAATAATCACCACAGAACAACGTTGTTTTACTACGCTCTGCTATCTTTCTCTGAACTACACACTCTCTGAATCCCTGTCTCTCCGAATGAATGAAAAAATCTCGCTGCGTTATATATACGGCTGGAAAACAAACCTAGAAATTGCTAGAACATCACGTGACACAGGAAAAACACTGTTAATAAATTACGTAATTGGTAATCATAAAATAAAAAGGAAAATCTTCGAGAAGCAAGAATCACTAGAATACGCTGGAAAGCTAAGTCACGTCGACAGCCATTGTGACGTCAAAAAGGCATATAAGTTACAAATCTATTTATAAATCCGAAAGAAAAAAGGTCTTTCTTTGAAAACAGTTTAGCAAGTTTAGAGCTTCAGACAATTTAGATTTACAAACAGAATGATCACTGCAAAATAAAACAACAGATTACAATGACTATACATACAGGGTGGTCCAAAAGTAGGTGGACAGTAGTCAAAATTGGCTTATACCTAAATTAGGTATTAGCAAAAAAAGATTATTTGTTGGTTACAGTTTGAGCATTTACGTTAATAAATGGTATTAAAATTTATTCAATTTGGTCTTTAATTCTATCTTTTGTAAGTAAACGTGTGATTTTTAAGAAAAATTTTTTACTGTCCACCTACTTTTGGACCACCCTGTATATAAAAACTGTTCTTTCAACGCAAATTTTTTCATTCGTGACAGTTTTGCATAAAGTTCTGGTTAGTGGTTGACGTAGAACCCAAGTATATTCTAAAAGCCATTTCATATCTGGTCAAACACGAGTTACGTCCATCCACCCAAAGACTCAGTGACAACGGTGTCATGACTCTCATGGAACCATTCATGGGTAAAGACAGAAACGGTACAACCAATAACCTTTTCAAGTGATTTTTACTTTCCAAAGAGCTGAAAAAAGAATATCAGCCTTGTTGAAACTATAAACAATGTTAGACGTGAGCTGCCTGCATCTGCAAAATGCTTACGACAACGTTCTTTTGGTAAGTTTATGAAGGCATGTGATATGGCCACTCTAACTGTGCATCAAGGTAAGCCAAGAAAAACGTTTGTGTTCTTAGTTTTCTGCATATGCCTGTTGAGCTTGGCGAATCTGAGAAAAAGAAACCGGAGACAGTGGAATTTTATAACAAGATCAAATGTGGTGTTGACGTGTTGACGTGGCTGATTAAATGGCCAGGCAGTATTCAGTCAAAGCAGGTACCCGTCGGTGGCCCGTTGCTGTTTTCTACAACATTTTGAATTTGGAGGCGTCAATGCATTTGTGCTTTATAAAAAACGAACAGGTGACAAGGTTTCAAGACGAGGTTTCATGTTCAAACTTGCTACAGAACTACGTGAAGACTATATTGTTGAAAGATCAAACAGAAACTCACTCACTATCGGCAGCTCATAAAAAGCCAAAGCCGAGAATGTAAACAGTGTCAAATAGCTGCAAACTTTACTCGAAACAAAACCAGCAAACTTTGTTTCAAGTTTTACAAAACTGTGTGTGGCAAGTGTACCGCCACGGAGCTTTCCAAATGAGTTATACTTGCGACTATGCAAATATAAAACTTTTTACAATTTTGTGTCCAGTTTTTGCCCTTCCCTTCCAATAAAACTGTTTTTGTGGATAGATTGATTGAGTTACATGACCTGAATATTTGTTCAACTCCTAAGTTGCAACCACACCACCTTTATACCAGTAAAAACGCGTTTTCGGAGAAGCGGTCGAAATGGCCACTGCTGGCCGTTGAGCGCTTTTTGCAACTCCGGCCGTTCTAGCGTAAGTATTTTGGCGCAGACGGCTGCGCCAACTTCACCCATCGGCCACTTGTGTGAAGAGCAACGAAACGCTAATGTTTTTATGCACTTCCGTAAGTCCTGTACACGTAAATAGTAATCATCTCATTCTCTTAATCAAGACTGGTAATGCTCACAAAAAGAACGTTTCCACAAACTATTATTAATACTTTAGAAAGTGTAAAGGGCAGGGGAGTTGAAACAGACTCAAAAATGAGGGTGACTGCTAAATGGTGGTTTTTCTACAATTAGAGAAGTAAACTATTTAATGGTAAGCGTACTTTACGATTGGTGCGGCCCATTTCCTGTTTATATTAGTGGTATTTTGTTCTTTGACCGGACTATTTGCCTTGTTTCCAGCATAGCGACAAAAGCGGCTAAGCCTTCGCCAAGGTCATTCAGCGCATTCTAGAAGACGCCCAACTGACCAAATTATTTTCAAACAAAATATTTTCTCTCAATTTAGTTTTGCAAATTGTTAAGTTAATGGTTTTATTTTGATTTGTTTTTAAACTTGGGATGTTATTACATTTCTTTGTAGTGTTGATATATAGACAACTTAACAGGCAACATATCAGTAAACGAAAAAATCTTTGCTTTATAGTATATCTGTCGCCGTCGCCAGCAGGGCCCCCATCCCTAACGTCAGGATTGAGTATGTCGGTTCAGTCGGCAGCACCGCTTTCACCAATGGGGCACTTGCGTAAACAGCAATGAAAAGTTAATGTTATTTCTGCACATAAAATTTTCAAGCTTGCTGCCTTTTTTTTCCTAATGAAATTTTAGATTTGAGGGTCCTGACTACGCCTTACGTCCATGTACTCTGCTCACTGCTTACGTGAAGCCAAGGGCCCTTGCGTTTCCCTTAGATTGGAAATAGGGAACATATTTCTGATATTAAGCTATTTCGAAGTAAAATAGCAAAACTGTGTTTCATTTGGTGCAATGTCACACAGTGACGTTGTGTTCTTTTGATTTTCCCTCAAACTTGCTCAAGTTCTTGCTGGCTACGCATAATGTAGCATGTTCGTTTTTCCCTGCTTAGGCGTGGTCAAAGGCGTTGAATAGTTCTTGCTTTTCCTCAAAGGTTTAGCTTTGATCCCGGTAGCTCTTCTGGCGTTGAAAGAGACATTGCTGTTCCCCAACAGTTTAACTTTAATCCCGGCAGCTTTATAAAGTTATTATCAACCAAAATTGCAAAAATGTTTTTCCTAAGTGTGGTGTTATTTTACACAGGCATGGCATGCCTTCACTTGTGCCGAGTTAAAACGTATCAATTAAGGTAGCTGCACCGGCTTCACCCTACAAACATTTGTGAGAGCAGCAACAAAAAGTTTCAGTAAATAGACGGCATAGTTCCTGAACACGTAATGATCTTTTATTTATCAAGACAGGTGATAATCACAAACAAAGAACGATGCCACAAACTATCACCCATCTTTTTTAAATTGCGCAAGAGAAACTGGATGAAACACAGTCGGTAATGATGGCAGCGCCCAAATGGTGGTCGTTTTGACACTTAAAAAAATGGGCTATTTAGTGGCAGACCAATTTGACGATTTGTTTGGCCACCGCATATTTGTGATATGAAGTTCTTTAGCTGCGCTGTTTGCTTCAGCTCGCCCATAGCAAAATAAGGGCCATGTCTTTCCCCAAAGTCATATAATCTATTCCAATAGGAGCCTATTAAGCTATTTTTAAGCAAAAAGGTTTCCTAAAATCCAGTTTTACAAATTGACGCTTGTTTATTTTGATCTTTTCCTTAAACTTGAGATTTTATTAAGATTTTACTTTGCCATTAATCTTGATCTCCCTGCTTTCAAATGAAGATTAGTCTTACGTACAAGTACAAGGAACTTATTAATTACAAAATGTCAGTAATGGGCTTTACTATTTATGCTTGCTATCAAAATGAGACTGGATAATTTTGCTGCCTGTTGCTGTTCTCACTACATAGGGGGAAGCATTGTGATGTCATCTTAGATTATGGCACAACAGCGCTTTTGGAGCAGTTTAAGACATAAGAAGAAAGCAAGCGTAAAAGATATCTAAATGAATAATCGCTTCTTGCATCTTTATAAAGTGTGAAATGTTGGTGATTACTGTTAATGGAAAGAGTTTTGTTAATATCTTCTGAAAATGCTTTTAACCGCGTTTCTGCAACCAGTATTATCAGAGAAAATGAAGAGAACAAATTTTAGAATCAATATTTGATTGTGACGAAATCTTTGATCTTGACGGTGAAAAATTTGTTGAAGTTGGCAAGTTGGGCGCTAACTTGTATTTAAGCCAAAAAATTACTTTTTCCCATGAATAAATGCAAGTTTTAAAAATCCATCTTCATTTTTTACGACAATATGACGTCACCAACCTCTTTGTGACCCTTACCTTGGTGTGGTGATAAATCATGCCAAGATTAAAATTTGTATGCCCAGTAGTTTTAAAAAAGTTAAGCGTAAAAGGTAGTCAAACGCAAAATGGCTTGTTGCGTCGCCAACAATCCTTAAATTCAAGAACAACTTTGTTTTGGAAATTATGTCGTTTATATCTCTCTAAAAAACTATTAAACCAATCTGCGCCTTCGTGTCTAAATGACCTAGGCGACAAAACAATTTTTGCAGGAGGCGATAAAAACTTTCTATCATTTAATTATTGAAACAAAACAGTTATTTTTTTTGACAGATTTCAATATGAGGTTAACATCTTTTAGTAAGTTGTCACGTATAAGGAAATTTGCCTTGTGAGAATAGTTTTCGCATATGCGTATAGTGTTGTATTATTTTGTTCGCTCGGTTACAGATTGAGAAAAAAAAGACCTTTTTTTCTCGCAATTAATTTGCTGTTAAGTACGCGTTTATTACGTCACAATCCTTATTACGACATAGTAAAATTCTAGATTGATCTAGTGATTCTAGTTTCTTCGAAGAATTTCGATAACCGATTACATAACTTGAAATGCTTTTTTCTTTTTTCACGTGTTTCGTTCTAGCGTTTTCTGGATTGTTTTTTTTCGGTTTATATATAACACGACGGGATTTTTTTTCAGTTGAAGAGAGTAGAGAAAATATAGAGAAGCGTGTAACGGGGAGAGAGAGAGATTGATTGACAGAGTAAAGAAGGGATATTGTTTTTTTTTGTGATAATTTATTGTGGATTCTGTGTACGTGGCGAGTATTAAGCAGTTATTGGTGAAATTAATTTTGGCGGTTTCCTGATTGTGTAGTAAAGTGATTAATTCTGAGATCGTTAAGCGAAGAAGCTTGAAGTCGTGAAGTATCATTTCTGCGAATGCATTATTTTGTTCTTAACGTGGTGTAAGGTGTTTTTAGTGGAAGCCAGTCTTTTCCAAGTTTTATTAAGTTGCAGTCAGACCTAATTATCCGAGCGATTATCATACGTCGCCTCAATTTTAAAAGAAATTTAAGATTGAGATAGAACTGAAAGTTCTATATTATTTAAAACGCGACATAAGTCATGAGAGAGAATGCGGTTCTCAGGAAGATAACTAGGGTTGTGTGAAAATTGTTTTGTGTGAAAATTGACTCCTGGCCAGTTGTGATGATGTCATCGTGGGCATGATCATGATCAATTGATCCTACTGAGAGAGTGTTCTTCTCAAACCAAATACTGTGTAATTTTTTTTGCTGGTGAACAAGAACGTTCATTTTTAGCCGAGTGCAGCCAATTCGTGAGATGTTTTTTGTATTCTAAGATTCTTGATATTAAGTACTCATTAGACAAAAATTTACTAGGGGTCGAAACTTAACTAAGCATGTCGACAAAGTTTCCAATTCCTGTTATCAACTTTGGGTGGTCAAAGGTTTTAATATTTTCTTTAAACTATTTTTGGATCCAATGGCGTCGGTAAAATACGGAGGTGCTTTTTTAAAGTAAGGCTGCTGTAAGAGATGTTGCTGCTGCTGCTGCTGCTGCTGCTTGGATGAGCAGGAGGTAGAGTACTAATCTTGGACTTATGAGTAAGATTTTAGAAGGTGGTGGTTCGATCAGTGATCAGAGTTGTAGACCGTAAATCAAAGCTTGAGGGTTATCGCTTCTCGCCGGGTTGATGTTGATGCAATGCATGTGAAAACCGGAAGTAGGCAGTAAATATTGCTTTGGTACATCCAGTGATAGTTTAAATGAATGCATTAAGGGCCATTCCTACCTGTTTTGTATATATGCAACTAAGTCATACCCGTGAGAACAGTTCTGCTGCAAAGTTTACCAGGACTAGTGCAATTGGCGTAATTTATACTCATAACTGTCGCAGGTTCATGTTCTTGTCAAAATATTTAACAAAGCCACTCAGTTTGCTCAGTTACAATATCAGCAATATCAGTTGTAATATCAGTTATAATATCAGTTGTAATACAGTAAAATTCCAATTTAACTTTAAACAACTTAGAAAAGAAGTTTCAAAATTCTTCCATGCACCTGTGATTAATCATCATCCGTCGGAAGAAGAAGTCTTTCAAAAAAGGTTTATCAGGTGTTAAAAATACTCAAATTTCTAAAAAATAAAGTTTACACATTTCGAACGTGAGGTTTAGCTTCCCCGTCTTTTTCTTCCTCCCAGAAATACGGTCTTGTGATAATCGATAAAAGGATTCAGTAATAAGATGTTTTTATGCAAACAAAAACAAGAAACCTACGTTCTCTTAAAGCAATCATTCAAAACGTTATACCCGAAACTGTTTTATGCGATGTATGATACATCAAAACATTTAGTTGGATTTCTACAAAAATTTTGTTTCTTCAGGAATTATTTTTCTTAACCACAAAAACAAAGTTTTAAAAAGAAAAAGTTGGTCTTTGTCGCTTTTTATTGGCAAATATTTGGAAAATAATGAAAGGGTGTACCCAGGGGGGAAGAGGAAGCGCTGGGACCGCGTCCCTTTTCCACTAAGTAAGTGCACAATAAATTTTTGTGCGAAAAACTTTAAAAATTTATAGCTCACGATTTGCCATTAACTTCAATATTTTTTGAGAATCATTTACTCAAATTTATCACTATGACGTTACAAACGAAAACAAACATGCTAGAAGCAACATAAATGGACAAACCAGTCACGTTTGCAAGTTTTACAGTGTTGGTACCGGTTTACCGAAATCAATAAAAAAAGCTTTATAAGAAGCCTCTGGCTTCTTGTCGATCACCAACTGCACTGAAAAGACCTGATAGGTCAAAACAATGTCACTATGCTAAATGCATCGCTAGCCTCTTGCATTACTATTAATAAAAAGACTTAGCGTACAGGTCGAGCAGCGCCAAGATCAAATAATTAGGTAAAAGTTCAAGCAAGTTTTTCAAAAAAAGACTTCAGGGAAGTAGTTTTTCACAAAAATTTGAGTGGAAAGTACAAAGGGCATAAGATAATGTCAAGCCGATACTAAGCTACTAGACCAGCATTTAGCATAGGCTTCCGGTATCAGATTGGTGGCGTAGCAAACTGACAGACCATCCACTACAATAAACCTAGTAAAGATCCCACAAGTGTGACTGTTTAAGCTATGCTTTGTTTTAAGCCTCTAGCTTCTTTTCGGTCACCAACTGCACTGAAGAGACCTGATAGGTCGAAACAGGGTCACTTTCTGCAGTTTGCTCAAACTGAAATAAGTTCCCTACAAAACTTCAAAAATATTTTTCTTTGCAAGTTGTAAGCGCAAGAAACAGGTTGTTTACATGCTTTAAGGGGCTGCAGAATTTCAAAAGAAGCGTTAAAACATATTTAAAACTGAATCAACGTTAAAGTGCATAGGAAAAATATTTTCGTTTTTGAGCAAATAAGCATAGCCTAATAGTAAGGTTATACTGTTCCAAGCTGTTTGGTTAACCATTTTTTGCAAAAGGTGAAGTCGGAGTTGTGCGATTTTGGCTGGGTCACCAAAACCCCGTTTCATACACAAGTTCCATACAACATTATAATTCATATGCATGCTTCACTCTTTAAGATAGTGTTGCTTTAGCATCCTATAGCTGACTAAACTAAAAGCACAAGCATATTAAAAAGTTACCAAAATGTAAAGTTTTAGGTGAAACTTAGCAGTTTTAATTCTTATTTCTTTTTCATAATTCATATTGTGTGAATAGAATAGTATTTAAATAGGCTTAGCGTACCGTAACCATATAATGTAAAATAATTCCTTAGGCTCAAGAATAACATGATTCTAGGTTACTTTTAAGTTAAATAGTGATGTCAGTGACTACTCTACTGTAGTATTGAAAGGGTTTGGCCTAAAAGAGTTTTGTGTGATTGCTCTCGCTACCGTGCTATGGCAAAACGATAGTCTATCATGGTAATGCTTTTTAAAAAAGCTGGCAGAGCTAGTGCCACTGAGTACGCTGTGATCGAAAAAATTTTTTTTACCAGCGACGGCACCTCGGCCAGCGGCAGAGGTGTTTTAGATGATTCTATTTCTTCGATTCAGAGCGATGAGAATGCCAGCAATGAATAGCAAATTAATATATATAATATTTCTTTCTACAGTGAAAGATGAAAACTTTCTGCTGAACAAAAATTTCAAATTTTAATCTATCGCAATACAATACCGTCTAACTTTCAATTTCCTGGTCGACTACAAAAACATGGCTCTCAACTACTTTTTCAAGCGAAATGGTTACAGCATTATAGCACGTTAGAGTGTAGTGTTATGGCAAATGGAGGATTTTGTGAGCCGTGCATACTATTTGGTGTTGGTTCCGATGATATGGATTTGGGTGTTTTGGTAAGCAGACCGCTGACGAATTTCAAAAAGGCTACCGATGAACTTAAAGCACACAACAAAAAAGCTAGCCACCTTGGTGCGGTAACCAGTGCTGATCTGTTTCTTATGGTAATGAGCGGTAACCAACATTGCCTCTGGCTCTAGCTAATCGTCTGGCAGCAAACAAAAAAGATTGGTTCCTATATTTAAGGCTATTCTGCTTTGTGGGAGGCAAACTTTTGCTCTCAGAGGGCACGAACATTGATAGAAGAAGCTCAGCAGACAAGCAATCCTGGAAACTTTAAAGCTCTGTTGCAGTTTAGAGTTGATACTGGTCACAAGGACCTGTAGCTTCAAATGAAAACTGCTCCATAAAACGCAACTTATTGTTCCGCCAAAATCCATAATGAGATTATCGACGCAATTTGCACACTTATACGTAAACACATCGTATATCGTGTGAAGAAGTGTCAATTTTATAGTGTAATTGCTGACGAAGTGACCAATTCGGCCGATAGAGAACAATTAAGTTTGGTAATTCGCTATTTTGATCCTGAATTGAAAACAGTAGCAGAGAGACTACTGTATTTTACTGCGTGTCAGTTGGGCGTCACCGGCCATGCAATTGCAGAGACGATATTAGACCTACTTCAGAAAAACCAGCTTGATCCTAAGCTGTTGCGTAGTCAAAGATACGACGGTAATAGTAACATGGCTGGAAAGTCAAAGGATCATCAGCTGTTGTCACCTATAAGCATCCACTTGCTCTCTACTTTCATTGCGCTTCACCAAATCAATTAAGCTGTAATTAAATCAACGGAGTTAATTAGCGTCAAAAACTTGATAGGCACCTGTAAATAACTACATGATATTTTTATGTACATTCTAAACACCAGTAAAAATTGGAGGATGCGATATATAAAATGTTTATCTTAGTCTTAACAAAAAAATAAAGGATCTTTCTCGCACCAGATGGATTGCACGCCTTGAAACTTTGGATACTCTATGTTCTCTTCACCCAGCTGCTGTTGAGTGCATGGAGATGACTCTTAATAACTCTGCTTCATGGTCTGCAGAAAGTTTGACTGATGCAAAGTCATTGCTTTCTGTTATAACTTCGCTTGAGTTTTTAGCAGCTTTGATCATCACCAATCGCATTTTTAGTTTTACTACCAACATCACCCGCAGTTGGCAGAGTCAGTCTAGGGACATAGTGGAAGCTATTTCCGGCATCGATGGTTTGTACCCGGAAGAGTGTGCGAGACAACATAGACACTCACTACCACCGCTGGATGAATGAAAACAAACAGATGAACAAAGATATTGTTGTTAAACTCTGTATCCCCAGACTTTGTGGTAGAAAGCAACGTTGTGACAACGTTCCAGCTGGAACACCTGATGAATATTATCAACGAAATCTTACTATTCCATTGATGGATCATGTATTAATGGAAATGAAGTCTAGTTTTTTGATCCTTCAGCAAAGTGCGACATATCGCCTGTGTTTTGTCCCTGCTACCATGGTTTTCATGAAGCAAGCAGAGATTTTGCAAAAACTTAGCGTTTGAAGCGAACTTCACTACTAGTACTTCAAATGGCAGACAGAGCTTCGTTCGACTGGCACTCCTAACTCGTTGCCGAAGTCTCTCTCAGCAGCACCTATTCATGCCAGCAAACAACTTTTTCTAATACATAAACGCTGCTCTCAATTCTTTGTATTTTGCCTATGACAAGCTGCTCCTCTAAGCCGAGTAGAAGCGCATTGAAGATGACGAAGACACGACTCAAATCTACTATGTCGGATGGGAGACTCACTGGCTTGATGCTTATGTCAATTTATCGAGACGTTGATGCTTCAGTAGAAGAAGTGATATCCTAATTTTCGAGAAAACATAGCAGACAATTGCAATTGAAAAATATTATCTTAATTCACTAAAAAATGCCAACAACCAGTAGGCTATTCTGAATGTAATGTGGGTGCCTTATTCATTGAAGACAACGTAGAACCAGCAACAAACATTTAAGCATCATTTTATGCACTAACGACAGGCCTAGCTACCAGATTTGTCGATAAGAAATTAAACTGTCATTCGACGCTTTTTCTATGTTTTGAAATATATGACATTTTATTTGCAAACCAAATTATAAAACAGACTGCAGTAGGTACTTGGTCTGATCATACGAAAACCTGGCAAGTATAGTGTCAGATGCATACGCTTCCTATCCACACGCACACGCAAAAGCTCCTTGCACAGGAGAGGGAAATTTGACCGACATGATTTTACTTACATGAAATTACCTTTTTGGTGGTACAGAATTTTATTATAGCTGGCGCGATGGCGTAGTGGTTGGAGCGTCCGCTTCGCAGTCGGTAGACCTGGGGTTCAATCTCCTTGTCGAGTCATACCAAAAGACTTTACAAAATGGTATACACAGCTTCCCCACTTGGCGCTTGGCATTTAGGACATGTCGAACGAACAAGCCAACAAGTTCGCTTGTTGTGTCCTTGGGCAAGGCACTCAACGGGACGCCCCGCCTTTATGTGGAAGACAGGTGGTCCAGACACTTCGGAAATGGCAACTCCCAAGCGAGTGCGGACGTCCCGTCCAAAATATAGCCATGCAATTCGCTTTCTCGTGAATGGAGGATAAACATGACAAATAAAAAAAAGCTTTGAAAAAAAGCTGTTTGAGCCATAAGCTTTTCGTGACGCTCTCATCAGAGGCGATATCGCATCAAAAGAGAAGATCTAGAGTGAATAAGTGTTTTATGTGATTAACTTGGACGTTAGAGAATCAAGACAAGCCAATGGTAGCGCTAATATTGTACAGCGCGCCAAAGAAAAATTTCGCAATAGCGAAATGCCAAAGAAAGCGCTGCAAGAAACCAAATAAGAACGCCGCGATTATCGTAAGGGTTTGGGAGTGTAAACAAACTCTTTCTGTCTGCATAACATCGGGCGCCGGGTCTTGATATAAGCAGCTTCTAAGTCTAAGAGATTAAGATGGTGTGGCGACCATTAGTCATAGTAAATATATGTGTAATTTTTCGCTTCATTGACCACGTCGCTATGACGAGATCAAGCTGCTGTTGCGCTGTGTGTGCGCCGGTTAGTAGTAGCCTGTAGAGTGATAACTTAGAACAAATAACTGAATAAAATTAGTAGCTGATTTATCGATTGATTCTTTCATTAGGAAGTAGCTATAATGGAAAAAGCTGCGTGCTGCGGGGAGGATTGCAAACCTTGAAAATTATTGTTATAGTTATGGCCCGCAAGGATGTTTCACCTACCATTCAGAAAAGTTTTGTCATATGTGAATGTAAGTGCCCCTGTGAGTCAGTAGGTAGGGCGAACATCTCAACGAGTACAAGATCGCATCAAGCAACATGTTCCACAATGGTTAAGACAACAGTTGATCCGTCCACGCCGATCTCAACTACACAGGTCGCGCAAACAAAACGACACCAAACCGGATTGTGACTCTGCCATTGATCAGCAGCTTTTAGATAATGATCAATGTGCATTAAACTATGATAATAAGCGGTTTTCCACCCTCGCCGCAGCACGTAGCCCTTTCCATCTAAATTTCTTAGAGGTTGCTTATATCGAGACCCGGCCCCCGATGTTATGCAGACAGAAAGTTTGTTTACACTGTCAAACCCTTACGATAATCGCGGCGTTCCTATTCGGCCTCTTGCTGCCTTTCTTTGACATTTCGCTATTGCGAAATTTTTCTTTAGCGCGCTGAACAATACCAGCGCTATCATTGGCTTGTCTTGATTGCCTAACGTCCAAATTAATCACGTAAAACGACGCGATACCGCCACTGATGGGAGCGTCAAGAAAGGCTTATGCTCAAACAACTTTTTTCAAAGCTATACTAAAGTTAACTTTTTAGACCATAAACGAATTCCTTTTGCTTGCATAAATTTGGTTTGGATGTTTTAATGTACGTAGCTTCAAGAGTGGAAAGGTGAAAAGAAGTACGGCCACGGGCAAGAATAGAAAATTTGTTGTCATTATATTCGTGTGCGCATGTAGGGTTTTCTAAAAGATGTTGACCTATGGCAGAAAAGGAAGTTTCAGTTTTAAAGCTTCTGATTGGCTTGCAAGAGCGGGCCAATGTGCTTCGGTCCTGAGAAATATGCTTCTGGAGTATGGTTTTCGGCACGTGCTGCTTAATCCTCTGTTGTAGCCTTTGAGACGTACGACCCACGTACCGACTATCGCAGTGGCACAGAAATTGATAAACAATGTTGCTTTGATGAAAAGCGGGTAGTACATCCTTTTTGGCTACAGGCAGAAGTTGTCTAGTGGTGTAGACAATGCATGGTTCAATTGCAAAGTAACAGCGTTTGACGGAGTAACAGCGTTTGACGAGTAACAGCGTTTCTTTGCAAAGTAACAGCGTTTCTTTGCAATTGAACTATGCATTGTCTACACCACTAGACAACTTCTGCCTGTAGCCAAAAAGGATGTACTACCCGCTTTTCATCAAAGCAACATTGTTTATCAATTTCTGTGCCACTGCGATAGTCGGTACGTGGTCGTACGTCTCAAAGGCTACAACAAAGAATTAAGCAGCACGTGCTGAAAACCATACTCCAGAAGCATATTTCTCAGGACCGAAGCACATTGGCCCGCTCTTGCAAGCCAATCAGAAGCTTTAAAACTGAAACTTCCTTTTCTGCCATAGGTCAACATCTTTTAGAAAACCCTACATGCGCACACGAATATAATGACAACAAATTTTCTATTCTTGCCCGTGGCCGTACTTCTTTTCACCTTTCCACTCTTGAAGCCACGTACATTAAAACATCCAAACCAAATTTATGCAAGCAAAAGGAATTCGTTTATGGTCTAAAAATCGCACATTAGTTTCCGCTCCTTCTATTGGTCGCTTCTTTTTACCAATCACGATAGAGCCTTTTTTCCCTTTTTTTTCTTAAAGTTAACTTTGTTTCCCAGCTTTCTCATTCTAGCGCACTCACACAGTGAGACTCACAGCCGCTCCCCACTTTTGCACTATACTTACTGCATTTTCACCACATTACATTGGTCACACACTCACCGGCAGTGGTGGGCACTAGCGACGCTAAAAATAGCCGCCGCCATTTGCGTCTCTAGTGTTGCTTTAGCGCTGCTATTGTCGCTGTGAACTAGCGACAATATTAGCCGGCATTACTTATTGTGCACAATAGCGCTAGGGAAAGTTGCGCTAATTTTTTCAAAAGTTGCCGCTAGCGCTAAACCCATCTCTCGTTAAAATTTAACGTTCAAAAATCACATGCTACGGCAGCGCATCTTGCGAAGACAAATTTTTAAAAAGAGCGTTTTCGGGGAAGTCACAAAAGGACAGCAGCAGTGAGAAGCTATTAGACAACATTTTCATAGAGACACGAGTCTCAAAGCAAATCGATTGCTATATTGCTCTCCAATTCGACGTTAAGAGGGTTATTTGTAAAATGCAACACCGCTATACCTTCCAGTGCAGTAGTGGAACGCCTGTTTTCCTTAAGGAAAGATCTGCTAAAGCAAAGACGATCTAGTCGTAGTGTTACATTTATTTTTTGGCCAATAAAACGCGCGCAACGCAAAAGAATACATTAAAGCAACAGCCAAAAATAGGAAACAGCAACAAACGGTATACGTTAAGACGCACAACTTTTACGTGTAAGACACATAACGAATCAAATTAATGTGCGGTTGCTGTACCTGAAAGAACAGAAAAAGAAAAAACTGAATTGATAGCCTACTCTCCTACCTTATATGCATGCAATGGTTTTGACTGCTAATGTAAATAGTGAGACGCTGAAAAGTGTCCTAGTGAATGGTGTCCAGAAGCCAGCACTGCCAAGAAGGTGATGATGCAAGAGTTTCATTTAAAGAAACATTACTAGGAATGGTCATCATTGGGCGGCAAATAAAACCAAAGTTGTGGTGGCCTAGGAGGGAGGAGGAATGTTCATGTTTCCTAATATTACAATTAAAGTTTAGACTTTTAAAATCGGCAACAAAATGGATATGGGCAAAACTATGATCTGAGACCTCGCAAAACTTATTTCAATTTTATTGTTTATATACCCCTCAGTGAATTAAGACGTAGTTTCTAATAGGAACGCTTTTAGTGCTTTATGAAATCCCTTAATGGGCGTAATGTTTTTGATTGAATCAGGTATTTTATTCCACATCAAGGTCCTTTATACTTAAAAGACTGTTTGGTTAAATTTAATCGGCAGTATTTTGGAAAAAAATTTGAACCATTCCTAGTTTTCTAGTATTGCTTTCTAAAATACTTTGATCAAGAATATGTCCAAATACCTCGGTGTCAAGTTATTAAAATGTCGATACATAAAGTTTGCAGTCACAAATTTAAATAACTCTTCAATTGACAATATTTCGTTTTCTTTCATTGTGTAAGTGACAGATGTCCTATAATTCAAATTGAATATTAATCGAATAAATTTGTTCACACTGCATTAGAGTAAAACACTGCAGTCTGAACTCAGCGATCAATGGTGAACATATAGGACAGTGTCATTGCTTGTTGTATTTTTCGGCCGTCGAGTTGTTCATAATGTTGTCCTGTTTTTTAACAATAAACATGTCTTAATAACAAAATAACAGGAGCAGGGTATTTTTGCTATTAAGTAGCGCTTTTTCTCTAGCTGGCCATAAAAAGCTCTTTTTTATATTGTTGGATATATTTTTTGCTTTCGTGAAAGTAGACCTTCGGCTGAAAGATCGTTTTCTGTTAGGAACACTATTGTGGTTAAATGAGAAATTTAGACTACTAGCGTAGAGATATGAGAGCAGTGCTGATTGTCAGATAAAATTATAACATGGAATGTGGCAAGTTCTATATTTAGGTGTAGAAAGACCAAACTTTGCTGCACAAGATTTCTTTATGTAATTTGCTGCGCAAGATTCCTTTATCTAATTCGCTGCACAAGAAATATGATTGATGATTTGATCAACATTGAAGCAATACGTTATAAAGCCTTTTGAGAATACTCAGTTACAAGATAAGCATATCGGTGGTCCTGCTTTTGTCATGCAATGTCCTGTTTTTGTTTTAATAAAATATGGCCAGCCTGCTCATGAGTCTTTAGAAAAGAATTTACCCAACGTTATAACTATTTTTTGTACCATCGCGAAACTTCTAAACTTGAAATTAAAGGCACTAAACATGAGATATGATTTTAAAAACAGCATCTTCAAGGCAAAATCGATAAAACTGTGCATCTGCCATGTGTTTGTTTACTACTTTTTTTATCTTTTTGCTAGGTGGAGGGAAGAGCGACATGTCTGTAATTATTTTTTTGTGTGTGAATATTATCATTTTATCACCTAGATTTTTAAATCTTGGTGAGGGGAAAAATGTAGCGTTGCCATATTGTTTTGAAATGTGATGTACATGTACATATGCTTTTCAGTGTGCTCAGATTTGAACTTTGATAATTAAGCTTACAGTAAGTTGTCGGTAAATATTCTGATACTGAAATTTTGTAAAGAAAAAGAGAAAGTTTAAGAAGTAATCTGCTGCATCATACAATACAACCAAACAACTACAGAATAGCAAAAAGGAGGAAACGGCTTGTTTGATGAGTTGCCTTGTTAATAGGACTTCCTTCGGGACCATTATACTGTCCCCAGTCCAACCAGACTGTCAGCCCTCAACCACTCTCCACGCACCATAATCCAATATCCGCCGTAAAGAATATCTGCTTAGCTAAATTAGCCTATCATGCATTGAAAATGTAAAGGGAAAACTATAAGTTGACTGATTCGTTGCATCATTTTCAGAATGCTTGTCAAATAGGTTTGTGCTTACTGCCCACAGTCCCACATTTCCAATGCAATACTTCCAAAGTACCATATAACACATCTTTCAATTCCTCTTTCATATGTTTGGTGGGAGTTACAGTATCATAAAATGCCACTGTACAGATTTATTAAGCTAATGCTGATTGCACCAGTGCATTTTTTCAGCGGGAAAGAACTATATGGGGGTAACTTGATTGTGAGTGTGGGTTTTATTTTGACTTTTTTTATTATATTGACTATTGCAGTCCAAAATGAATATAATGTAGGGTTAAATTGCAGCATTGGGCAGACGCAGAAAACTACCGAAGGCCTAGCTACGCTAATATTGAGAAAATCAAAGTATTAAATGCTGAAATGTAAAGAAACGCATATTTAGGGAGACGAAGCTCTGCATAAGCTGATACAAGCGAAAAGGCTTATCCCACCAAAAAGTTTCAACTGTTTAGGTTTTGGATTGCGTTTCCCCATTGAAATTTCTGGTTAGGTCCTGAGTGGGGACAAAACTTTATTTTGTTGCACAGTATTATTGACGATTGTGGAAAAATTACTGGTATTATAATTGGTTACTTTTCATTATTATCAATTTTTCAGTTACGTGTCAGCTCCAGTAAGGATTACACTAGGCCACTAATATTACTACTTTAGGCGGTTTTAGTTCAGATTTTAGAATATGTACTGCGATTTAAATTGGTAGATTGTCTTTGTTGCTGTCAGTTCGCTTTTTATAGCAGTAAGTATTGCCATATCGCTCATTTGGATTGTTGTTGTTAAAGTTACTAGGCCCCTTCCGAGGGATGGGGGCATGGCGAAAGACCATGGAGCCCCAAAAGTGCGGCAACTCTACAGAGCTTCCTAAATCAAAGATCGTAAAGATGCAGAGAATTTCCAAAAAATCGAGCGGCGTAAAGAGTCCGCAGCTGGACAGTGCAGAATGAAATGAGAGGTGTCCTGGGAAGAGTTTCCGCAGACGCTACAGGAAGGATTCTCGATTCTGCCAATCCTAGAGAGAAAAGAGCTTGACAGTAGGCTGTGTCCATTGCAGCGAAGATGAGAGAGAACACAGCGAGCGTGACGAGGAAGCTATTGTCCTAGGTGGAAATCGAAGGAACTTGTATGCCAAAGAAGTTAGATGAGACAATACTCTTCTAGTCCGAAAAAAGAGAAGAGTGGATACGAGAGATAAGAGGAAAGAGATTACAAGAGATTGCAGAGGGCACTATTAGCGCTCCCTGTCTGGCCAGCTCATTAGACACGTTGTTCCCCCAGAGAAACGAGTGTTTGGGGACTCACTGTAGCCTGATGGAACAGGAAGAGAGAGAAGACAGCTCCCGCCAGATCTGTCATAGAATTTGAGGTAAAAGGAAAGATGGAGGAGAGGACAGGGTGGCGAGGACAGAATGAGAATTAGATAGGAGGAGAAGAGATAACAAATGGCAGATTTGTTGGTGCTGCCGAGACCAGCAAAGAACTTGCAGAATGGCTCAGGCTTCAGCGGAAAAACTTGAACATACTAGGCCGGCTGAAAAGAAAAGAGTGGTCTCGAGTGGCACAGAGAGAGCAGTTGCCAAGTACGCCAGAGCCGCCTTTGCCAAAAGAAAAAGAAACAGAGCCGTCTACTCAAAGCAACAGATCGTGAGGGGGGAGAGAGTTGATGTGAGTGTCACGAATAAGTAAATTTGCGTTAAGGAATAGTTTCACATATGTATGGAGTTGTAATTTGGTTGTTTTGCCGTGATTATTTTATTTGTAAATCTGAATTGTTTGTAGTCCTAACTTGCTAAACTGTTTTCAAAGAAAGACCTTTTTTCTTTCGGATTTATAAATAGATTTGTAACTCACATGCCTTTTTGACGTTACAATGGCTGTCGACGTGACTTAGCTTTCCAGCGTATTCTAGTGATTCTTGCTTCTTCTCGAAGATTTTTCTTTCTATCATTATTATTACCGATTACGTAATTTATTAACAGTGTTTTTCCTGTGTCACGTGATGTTCTAGCAATTTCTAGGTTTGTTTTCCAGCCGTATATATAACGCAGCGAGATTTTTTCATTCATTCGGAGAGACAGGGATTCAGAGAGTGTGTAGTTCAGAGAAAGATAGCAGAGCGTAGTAAAACAACGTTGTTCTGTGGTGATTATTGTGACAGGAATTAAGCGATTATTTTGGTGGTTTTTAGTTTGGTAAGTCTCTGATATTTAATTATTAAAGTGCTTTATTTCTGTGTTTTGGCAAGCAAGGGAATTCGAAACTATAAAGTGATTTGTGAATACATTTGTTCTGTTCTTGATCGAAAAGTGCGTGAGTTAAAGTATCTTAGTGGAAGCCAATCTTTCCCTAGCAATTAAGTTGCAACCAAACTTAATTATTCGATCGATTCCAAAACTCTATTGAAACGCTGCAGTGAGCGAGAGCCGCACCTTGGCGAGAGAGAGAGGGGGATAGGAGCGGGAGCATGGAGAGATAAGGGTGACTCCACAGTGAAGAGAGACAAGTTCCAGAGAGGTGAGGGAGGGCAAGCAAGAAGAGCCTCCCTAGGAGAAGTAGAAGGAAGCATGAGCGAGCGGGTGAACGCAAAAGTTCTCCAGGAGGATCTGGAGAGCCTTGGTTTCACTCCAAGTGAGGCCGAACATAAAATGGGAAAAGAGGTTGGGAGACGAAGTGCCCGCTTATAAGATGATAGGGTGAAATGAGCCAGAGTGACTCGTAGGGGAGGTAGAGATGGAGAAGAAGGATTGGGGTGGACGAGAGGCATCCGCTCTGTGAAAGCGTTCCAATTTGGTGATATTGGTAACGCTTAGAAAAGGAAACCATCTGGGTAAGGCATAAGTGAGAAGGGGCCGAACAAAAGCTTTAAACAGAAGAAAGAGGGACGTTTTAGAGGGTCTTCATAAGGAAGCATAGATACAGCGTAAGGTCTTGAAAGGAGGGAAGAGCTTGGCCTTCAGCAAAGAAACATATTTAGCAAAGAAAGAGTGCGGTCGAAGGTGACCACAAAAAAGTTGCAGAGGGATTAAAAAGGAGGCCGTAGTTGAATAACAAGGAGCTGGGCTGGAGGTTAGCTTGGTGGGAATTCACTGGGAAGAAGAAGGCTTCACATTTATTTGAATAGAGAGAAAAACACCAGTACTCAGATCAGCGCTCCAATTGAATCAGAGCTACTTGTGTGGCCTCCACCGCAGTAGGGACTGAGGGGGAGGGAAATCAAATTGTCAGATTGTCAGCATAGAAAGAACAGCTTACGGAAGAAGGAAAAGAAGCAAAAAGATCATTGATGAAAAGAGAGAAAAGCACTGGGCCGGGATCCTTGCAAAGCACCTCGACGGACTCGAAAGAAGCAACTTTTGTGATTTTGAAAAACCACGCAAGCGCGCCTTATCAGAAAGGAAAGATTGAGTCCAACGAACAAAGTAAGGAGGGAGGCCAGCCGAAATCAGTTTGTGGTAAAGGGCAGGGTGCCAGGCAGAGTCGAAAGCTTTCGAAAAATCAATGGTAGCAGGGATCGTCCGAGAGCCTGGCCTAAGTTCGTTAAACCCATTCAAAATGGACTGAGAAAGGTACAGAATTTGATCTAAAGTAGACCGTCCAGGGCGGAAACCGGCCTGACGGGGAGAGAGAATGGAATTAAACTCCAGAAAGAAGAGTTGACGAGATAGAGTGATGCGTTCAAAAAGCTTTGAGATGAAGGAGAAGAGAGAGATAGGCCGGAAGGAAGCAGGAGGGTCGAGAGGTTTTCCCGTCTTATGGATGAGAATCACGGAAGATGTCTTCCAGATGGAAGGAAAGGAATGCGAAGACCAAGAAAGATTGAAGATGTGAAGAAGAATACTCATGCCAGAGCAACAAAGGTGCTTAGCATGGGATAGTCAACTTTGTCTGGGCCAGTGGCAGTGAACGAGGACAGATTAGAGCCGGCCGCAAGAAATTCTGCAGTGGAGAAGTGGGAGCAGAAGGACGAGTGAGTCTCCTCTGGGCACGTGGCTCGGCGGAGCTCGGAAAGGTAGCCTCTAGCTCTGCTACGCAGGGCCTTTGGCTGAGAGACAGAAAAGTGAGATTTCAGGTAATCGGCAAAAACCGAAGCCGATTCCCTGGAAGAGGAACAGTTGGGGAAGTTAGGATAGAAGGAAGGTGAACAAGAAGAACCGGCGACAGAACAAAGGAGAAAGTACACAGATTTAGGGTGAGATTTGGCGAGAGAGAAGAGCATGTCGTCTGCCATGCCTCAACCTTGACCTTGGAGATATCAGACGAAGCGTGTCGGGAAGCGGAGATGTAAGCCTGACGATCTTCATCACTTCTGTGAGCGGTAGCGAAAGCCATACGTCTTTCACTAACCGCTTCTTCCACTTCAGGGAACCACCAGGCTTTAGGATGGCGTTTGATGCGGGCAAAAGGAATGGAAGATTTGACCGCATTCAGTGTCAAAGAACTAAAGAAAGCAGCAGCAGAAGAAAGAGAAAGATACGAGTATTCCCCTGCAAAAGGACAGTGAGAAACAAAGTAAAAAACAACATCATCTCAACGAGCTTTCTGAAAATTGAAGGATGGGGGACGCTCGTTGGGTTGAAAGACAGGAGATAGAGGGATAGTTAGCAGAATTGGTAGGTGATCAAAACCCAGGTTCTGAATCATCTTCCAGGAGTAAGAGAAGGCAAAAAAGAAAGAGCAAAGGAGATGTCAGGTGAGGAGCAACTGCCAGATGAGCGTTGAAGAAGAGTTGGTATGTCAAGATTATTGAGGGGGAAGGAGGTCAGAGGAGATGATCCAATCGAATACTTCCTTACCACGGGGATTGGCAGTACTTTTGAGTTTCAGAGAGGGTGATGACAGTTGAACTCCTCCAGAATGACGAGATTTCTGGAGGAGTGAAGAATCGAGGGAAAAAAGGAGTCGGTTCTGCCAACTGTCGGAGAAGAGCGAATAGAGGAGCATAGACATTAAGGAATGAGAGCGAGGAGGAGTTGTTTAGAGAGATGTTGACCCCTACATAATCAGAATAGGAGTCAAGCGAAGAAAGAGAGGAGGTAGAAAGTTCCGAGAAGAATAAGCTCTGTCTGAGGAAAAAAATGACGCCGCCGCTAGCGTGCGTGGCATCAGGAGGAAGAGTGCCAGACCGAGAGTGGGTGTGATCAGATTGCAGAGCAGAGAATCCAGGGATTCGGAAAGATTAAGATGAATTAAAGTTAGACTTCTGTATACAAATAAGGTCAACAGGATGAGATGAAACAAAGTATAGAAATTCAGTACTCCTGGCTCGGAGACCTCCGGCATCCCATTGAAGAACCCTAAAGGAATCAAAGAGAGGAGGAAGAAGGAGGTGTATAGAAACAGCAGGATTATGAGGCGGTGGGGAGGGGACAGAGGGAAAAGAAACAAAGTCAGCAGAAGGGGGATAAGAGGTTTGAAGACGAGGGTAGGACGGGAATGCTGCATTAGCAGAGGAGGCTAGATTAAACAGTGGAGATATACAAGCTGGAGGAGTCCGAAGAGGAAATCACAGTGTTGGTAGGTGTGGGATCTCCAGCGGAATCAGGGATGCAGCAAGGAGGACAGATCCAGGAGTAAAAGCTGCCAAGAGTTCTGAATGTAGAAAAGGAGAGTAGTGAGCACCTTAAATGGGCCCATCTGGAGCAGGTGCAGTAATGCACTGACCTACTCCGCTAGGTCACATTTCCAACGTACACTGAACAGGGAAAGACATGGCCAGGATTGGGATGAACGTTACCTCATTAGGAAAAGGAGAAGAATTAGGAGACGAAGACGAGCAAGAGAAAGGCAGGAGAAGAGAGAAGACAGGCGACCGATTTTAAAAAAGCTGCGTGCTGCCCTTCTGCGATTGTTCAGGGGGCAGCACGGAAAAAAATTTGGTTCGTGCGAGGGGAGTGCCTGGGGTAACTAGGACCCTCGCGAAGGCCAACAACCTTTTCAACCCAATCCAAACGGGGTCATGCACCTTATTACCACGTTGAGTTGGCTATTGATTGGTGCAACTCGTTTAGTTTCGCTTAAGTACTTTATACAATGGTTTACAAAATATAGAGATTGCTAGTCGCATGATGGCAATTTTCAGGTAATCTATATGGAAGAAGTTGTCTCCAGAATCACACTAAGGTAAAATCATTTTTAACCAAGTTTTTTAATCTACGTTGTTGTAGAGGTGTTCAACTTTAGCACATTGATATGCCAATTTATGTTTTATATCCTATTCCCCTGCCAAGGCTTAGTAATCGATATTTAATTCTTTCTATTGTTGAAAAACATATAAAGAACTTTTATTTTAACATAAAAATATTTTGCAGCTGACCAAATCTGGTTGTTTGCAAACATTTGCTTTGAACCAAACTCGAAAAATTGGCCTCTAATAGCGTAGTGACAATGCGCACTACAGCCTGTAAGTGTCCGTTGCTGAACTGGCTGCGCAATTTATATTTGTTAAGTTTCATGACAAAAAATTCCTGTTTGCAGCGGTATGTGCTTCCATAGTGGGTAATCTAGAAACAAGCATTCTTTAACAGAAATGGACAGGTTTCTTTCACCAACCGAGAGTAAAAATGATATCTTGATCGTTGCTGGTATACGTTGTCACAGCTTCGCTTGACTTCCGATCTACAAGCTCAAGCTAAAGCTCCGCGACTTTAATTTCTAATACATTCTCAGTCAATGGTCGTGAAAGTAATGAAAGATGTTTTTCTCGGTTTTTCAGATCATGAAAGCACTTTACAACACTTTCACAAAGATCTTCGCAAATTTTTAGGATATTTCGCGAAATCCGAAACGAAATCAATCTTTGTTTTAGCCACAAATGAGGAAATATGCTTTAATTGCATCCAATAAAATGTTGTAACTGAAACAAATTTTTTTACTTGGAAATGATTTTACTGCATTAAACAGTTCTGGAAGTAACTGTTCTCGACCTTGCAACTTAATGCATAAGCTGTTCAAGTGCAACTAAATAGGCAAGGTCTAACAACCAGGCATGATTTGATAAGAGCATCAAAACTCCTTTACAATTCCCGATTAACATTTCGTTTCTTTATCGAAAAAATTTTCCAACTTTACAAGAGTGAGAAAACGTTCCAACACCTTTCCTCGACTCAACCATTGTATCCCTGAATGGGAAATCAAATCTTTGTATTGTGCATTTCCTTTTTTCAAGTGCGTTAAAATTGTCAGTATTTTAATCCTTTTGCACGTATTTCGTTCACACATTTCACTACCAATTTCATTACATGCGTCATTTTTAGTACAAACAGCCTCTTAATGAATGAAACAATAAAGAGTAAGAATACCCTGCTTAAAATTTGATTCTCGTAAGGGCTTTTTAAGGAATGCCACTAATCCATTTTCTTTATTAATCATGGAAGGCGCCGTCTGTCTTTAGACCGACTAATCTTGACAGTGGCAAATCAGGAACTCTATTGCGGAACAGTTTTGTCAGTGCTTTTTTAACATCTTAACCAGGGATAGTGCTACAAACAGAAACGAGTCCATGAAGATTCTCAAAAACAGACAGATATTTTGTTACACCACGGACAAACACTAATATTTGCGCAGTGTCAGTGATGTCAGCGCTTTCATCATAGGCTAGCGAAAAACATTGAAAATCCTCTGCTTTCCAAGATAATTGCTTCGATATATCTTTACCAATATTTTCTATTCTTCTTGCAATACCATTTCTAGAGAAAATGAGATCTTCAAACAGGCGTCTGGAAGCATAGTTTTTGCAATCTACAGCATACAATCTCTTAGGAATTGGCCATCTGTAAATGGTTTCGCAAAACGGACAATTTTTTTCGCAATCACATATGATGCAAATACAGACCATTCAGTTCGCTTGACAACCTCTTTAAATGAATTAAAGTTCATTTTAGCAGACAGAGAAACCATTCTAATTTTTTTACTAGGTGCTCTCTCGACTTTCCTTCACACCCAGCATATTTACTTCATGAAAGGTTTTGCAATGCCTCTTCACACTGAAAAGCTTTAAACCAGAAACATTTTTTTTTCAGATCAACCGCAATGGTTACTCCTTGCATTCAACCAAACGGTAGACGTGCGTCCACTAATTTTGAAACATTTGAGCCAGCTCATCTCTTTTTTTTCCTCATTGCTTCTTCACACACACATAAGGCTATAAAATGGTGCGAATGCAGACCTCCACTACAATAGCTTCCTATCCACTGCAAACCTCCCCTACAGCGAACGATTAAATGATTTTGATGTCTGCGCGCTGTTATCGGTGTATAACAGTCACGTGAAAAATCACGGAATTGCAGCCTTGGCACTTTTGAGTTATTTCCTCGCCTGATGGAGCTGAACTACTGCACGATTGCTATACTTTGACATAGGTTAGAAGTGAAAGCCATTTGCCGTAATTTTTGAGTCGTTTTGTTGTATTGTGAATAAACAACCAAAAGGACAATGGACTGTGTAAAAAACCTTTGAAAAGTTTAGATTTTAGCAAATGAATTTTCGCAAATCTCGCGTGCCACGTGTTGGACACCCTTTCCTTATTGTGATGCTGGATGCATATGCCCCTAAATGGGAGATTGCATGAAAATTGCTAACTATCAACCAACATCCTCTATATTTTGTAAAATGCTAAAGTCTTAACAATGATACCATACCCCTATTGGTGACTTTTTCCATGTGGGTGTCCTTAAATGAGACTCCCTTGAAGTTTGTATTGCTGTATTGAATTATTTTGTGTAGGATTGTTTCTTTGCACGTAACGGCAAATCTGTTGTGTATCAAGCACTTTTTATTGTGTATATTTTAAACCTGTCTGATGAGAGCCAATAAGGTTGAAACTGGTCCAGGATCATGGACATGTTGTAATCGGTTGTTGTATCGTACAGCATGATGTTGTAGACCATTTTTGAGGAAATTATCTACTATACCATGTTTTATTGTTAATTGATTATTGCGATTGCTTTGCAAAACATTGATAGAAAATTCGATATGTTTTGATGAATGTAAAAGTGTAAGCTCATGTTATTCACTGATTCCAGCTAAAGCTTTGCTCTAAACTTTTAGGTTTGTTAATAAATGTAAAAGAAACGCTATTTGTTTTTCCTCGTGAAGAGAGCACCCGATTTAAGACATAATCTGGCAATGATAGAGGAAGATTCTGACCTTTGGCCATCTACCACCTGCCTAGAGATCTTGATCGAAAAGATCAGTCTCAAATACATCAAACACATTGGGCTTTGAGATAAAATATAATGACTTACGTTCTAGAATACATTTGCTTGCTTTCATGACCGAAAATTTTATATCAAACTTAATATTCAAATAGATCTACTTTCTAACTTACTTTTAGTACATGCCAATGGCGGAGAGCGGTGTTTTTAGGTATTGGAATTGGACAAGTCTTGCAAACACCGCATGATTTCGGGCAAGACTTGCTCACGTATGGATAATATTCAGATGATGTTTTGCAATAATTTTTGCCTTTCCAATATTCACATGATTCATCAATATCTTTGCAATCTAAGAAAATTCAATGTTATAAATTGCTAATTTTACGGCCTTTTTCGAAAATCATGCTTATAATAAATAGAACAACACTCTTAATTTTGCATATACGAGTTGTGGTCCGACATCTTCTTAATGAACAGTTGGAATTGCTCTACTCGATGATTCTAAGATACGTACTACCCGCACACTTACCTCCCGGTTACATACCCCCGGTCCTATTTCCCCCGGGCACTTACCCCCCTAGGCAACATACCCTGTAGAAAAATTACCCGCTATTTTATGGTATAAAATAGGGGTAAACTAATATGTGTTCCACAACACTTACCCTCCGAACACTTACCCCCGGTCACATACATCCGGTCATATACCCCCGGGCACTCCAACCCTAACCCTAACTGCACCCTAACTCTAACTCTTACTGTAACCCGATCCCAAAAGACTAGGGGGGAATGTCCAGAAGATAACTGCCTTGTTACCGTAGGGTATATGACCGGAGATAAATATCCTAGGTTGGTATGTTGCTTATGGGGGTAAGTGCCCGGGGGTATATAACCGGGGGTATGCGACCGGGGATAAGTATCTGGGGGGGACTGACCTGTTACTCTTCTTGACATCGGCATGATTCTCATTCGCTTTATGTTTTCCGTCATTACAAATACTGTTTTCAGCATTCATGTTGCAGCAAGCAAAAATACTTTAGCATAGACCACATTGAAACTGTTTGTTTTACCTGATGTGCAGGGCGTTTTAGGTTCAGGTCTTGGGCATCCCTTGCATTTACATGTACTACAAGTTGCATCGCATCCCTGAATCAAATCACATGTTTTCGAAAATTTATATTTCATAAATCCACAATATGTCAAAGGTCTTTTATCGCGGCATCTTGGTGAAAAAATCGTGGTTAGGGCTGTTTGCATAAGATTTTATTAGTAAGTTCTATCAAAATCAGAATCTAAAACTACATTTTAATAATTTGTCATACGTAACTTGAAATATTCATATCTATGCAATATGACCATTACAAAATTAGTTGAAGTTCGTGCATACCAACGTTACAGTTTGTTGATGCACTCAATGTTTTGGAGCCTGCTATATTTTCAGCTGCAGATGGACTGCAAGGAGTGCAAATTCCACAACTTAACACTAGCTTTACGGAGGGGTCGTTTTCAACCCTGGTTGTTGTTTATTTGCTTTATATCTTCTAAATGCGTGACCGAATATTCATAAATTGCTTTGACTTTTTCTCAAATTTATTCTAGGTTACATTCCAGGTTTTGAAGTTTAAAAAAATTGCTTACCAGTTGAGTTTTCGCGTCTGGAAAAAAACTACCCCTAGTTTTACGGAGTGGTTGTTTTCGACCCTTTTCATATACAGGGTGGCCCAAAAGTAGGTATACAGTTATTAAAAGTAGGGTTTGGGTCCAAAAGTAGATTTTTAGTTCTTATGTAGGCACTTTTAAACCTCTAGAACAGGGGTCGGCAACCTTTCGCTAGCTGAGGGCCAAAATTAAAATCTGCAAGGTGTCAGCGGGCCGTATAAATTTACCATTAACAATGTTGCTTTTAAAACTTGCGAATTTTTGAAGTTTTAATCGAAATAACTGCTGATTTTAACAGTTCATAACGGCAGCATAATATGCAACATACATACATTTATTGATACCCGCAGGAAACGTTATTGTGATATATCATGTTGTGTTTGATTTGAAAGTTTTTGAAGGTGATATTTGATGAGGAAAGAAGCATAACATCTTGCAAATGTTTATCAGTAGGTTGTGCTCTCAACTTGGTCTTGGTTAGTTTCATTGTCAAAAATAATTGTTTCCAAGCATAAGTGCTGCCAAAGATGGATGACATTTTTGTGGTATGTTTAACCAAGTTGGGATAACGTTTGGATTCAAGATATTTCTTATAAAAGTCAAACAGTGATACATGCTCACACTAAACTCCGATTTTATCTCGTTTTACACTGCAGCTCAATTAGCTTCATTTGATATCTTTCTGGTACAACGTCGACCTGTATGTCAAATGGAGTACTAAACAATTTGATATCATTTTCGCGAGAACAAATGTCACTAAGTAGTGATTCAGTTTCCATCCGGTGTTGTCCCTTTAGCAGAGATGGCAGGATTTACCCCATGGATGGGGATTTGTTGGAGCGAAATTTTTCTACAGGGAGCATGCCCTTGCTTACCCCCAACCTCAGTTTTCTGACATGAGTGGTCCAACCAAGCAATTAAGCTGGCAACCCCACCATTAACAGTCAGACTGCAATTGGTAGGTGCCCAATAGTCGCCTCTTACGACATGCTGGGTAAACAGCTTCACTATTCTTTAACCGGTGAAGCACGGCAAGGCGAGATGAAAATTCAGTTCTTAAATGTCGTATCGTAGATACAAATAAAGTAGTGCTCATAGGTTTGTTCTCTTGCAGTGTAGCAAAGTGAGCATAATTTGCATTTCCTAACTGAATTTCCCAAAGTCTTAGTTTTGTTTCGAATGCACGTACATAACTCCGCATCTCATGTATCAATTGGAGCTTTCCCTGAAGCTGCAAATTCAGGTTGTCCAAATGTGATGATGTTAAATTGACCCAAAATGTCAAATTAGGAACCCATTCTTGATTGCGAAATCCGGTAGCATTTATGTTTTTTTCAAAAAGGATTGACAATTTTTCTCTCAATATCTACACTCTTCGTAGCATTTCACCTAGATAAAACCAACGTACATTGCAGAAATAAAGCAAATCTTGATACAAATCTCTCTTTGTAAAAGTAGTTGGCGAAATTTTACCACTATGTCTATGACGCTCTTTGAGGTTGATACCTTTGCGAGCAACGCTTCCTGATGAATGTGACACTGTAACTTTAAATGTCGTTATTAATTCTATTGTCTTCCATGCGTTTTTGAAGCAAAGACACGACACTCATATTTTTCTGACGATTGATGGGGCTCTATCAGTCGTTGTTGAAACCAGTTTTGAGAGATTCATATTCATGGCTTCAAGGCATTGAAGTAATGTCTTCAGAATATCGGGTCCTGAAGTAGTACCCATCATAAGAAGCAGTTGAACAAAATTCTCAACAACATGAAAATCTCCGTTTACTCCACTCACAAATACCACCAGCTGAGCTGTATCTGTGCTCTCATCTATCGCTATTGAGAAGAACTGTAGATCTTCAAAACAATTTTTCTGGTTATATTTTACGTTGTCAGAAATCTCTCTTGTTCGTCGGGTTGTGGCTATTGCTGAAAAACTGACATCAAAAAACAGTTTTATTTTCTCCGAACATACGGTTTCAGCAACAGCCATCATACATTTTTTCACAAAGTCGCCATCAGTAAACGGTTTCTTGTTTTTCGCTATTAATTGTGCTACCTTGTAGCTAGCAAGAGTAATATTTTCCAATTCAGTGGTTTGCCTTTGAAACACAGAACTCTGCTGTTTTAAGGTGGTTCTAAGTTGATTAAGTTTGTTTTTTTCTTGCTTGACCCGTAAACTTGGAAAAATTAGTATGCTTTGTATCATAAAGACGCTTTGTGCTAAATTCCTTATTTACAGCAACAGAAACGTTGCAAATCAAACACGTGAGTTTACCAAAATTGTTAATAAAAAGGACTGAAAGTAATACAACAGGAAAGCGATGCGTCTTGTGCAGTTTGCTCAAAAAAGTATTTGTTCTCCCATTCTTTATTAAAAGCTCGACACTCAGCATCAACTTTTCTACGTTTTGTCAACATTGCCAGATGGCTAAAAATTGATAAATATATGCTTAATGGCTATTATTAGCCAAACTTCTGTAATTACGGTAAATATTAAATAAAGTTACAATTACAAATTAGGATAAATCGTACATTTCAATTACAAAGCTAAAACCCCCAAGCACCTCTATGCAACCCTTCCTATGACTTTTACTCAATTCTCTCCTTGGGCGGTAGCTATACTACTTGAAATAAAATATACCACCAAATTTGAAAGCAAGGTTAAACGCAAATGTAACACAAATTGCTGTCAGTTATCAGTTACGAATGCAATATGTCATCGAATAAAAGACGCTTGATTTACTTGAGCAGCAGTACACAAGAAAGTAGTTGAATGCGACTTTGGCTTAAAAAAGCTTAGGAGCATAGAACAGAGTTACTTGCATTCACCATTATCACGTTTGCACAAACAAATACGATCGGAAAACATTTATAGTGAATCAAAGCTTTACGCCAGCCCACAAAGTTCGATTACTAAAATTTGTAAAAGGGCTGCGGGCCGGATGATTTTGTTAGGCGGGCCGGATCCGGCCCGCGGGCCGTAGGTTGCCGACCCCTGCTCTAGAATGATAGTTATATCTTAAATGGAAACTGTTTAATCTTTTTAGTGCTCAAAATGTCCTTCTTTACATCTGTTCAAAACACTCTGACATACCGTGCAGCACAAATTTCAATTTGCATCAATTTCTCTGAATGCGTCATAAATGCAATCTTTTAAATCATTTACTGTTTTGGGATTCTTCTCCTTGTTCTTTACATACTCTTTGTTCTTTACAACACCCCAAAAAAAGAAATCCATTGGTGTCAGGTCAGGTGAGCATGGTGGCCATTCAATGCTACTTGTTCTTCCGAACCAACGTTGTGTAAAGATTTTGTTAAGGTAATCTCTTACTCTTAACGCATAATGTGGAGAAGTTCCATCTTGCTGAAAGAAGAGTTCATCAAAGTTAGGTTTAGTTTGAAGTTGTGGCACTACCACTTCGCAAAGAATTTTCAAATAGTTCTCTCCATTAACTGTATGCCTACTTTTGGGCCACATAAAGTGCACTGCTGGTAACTTCAAAGCACATAAAAAATAGTTTAATAAATGTATACCTACTTTTGGGCCACCCTGTATATAACTCGTTTTTGCAGGAACCAGGCATTATTAGAGACAAAGCTGCATGGTGAAACATCTTGTTAGTAGTAGCAAACAATAGCTGGTCTGAAACCGTTCAAAATGTGACAACAATGTCGAAAGAGCCTTCTAAATAAATACTATGACAATGAAAAGCAGGTACTGGTATTCTAACTGTGTAAGTATATTTAGAAAGATCCTTTTAGAGACAATGCTCTGTTTGTAGTGCATCATATCAGCTGCAATTGAAGCAATAGTTATTTTGTGGATAAGGAAACAGGTGACAACGATCAAAAGAAAAGTGTAAATACAGCTGGTCAAAGATTTTCGTGTATATTTTTTCACATGAGATTCCAGTTTATTACAATAGTTGGTGTGAGGTGAGTAGCCTACCGCTAGCAACAAGGTATTTGCGGTAGCCAATAATAACAAAGTTTTCGCCTTAACCAGAATAGTTTCATTCATGAAACACGTGTACTAGAGTAAACAAAAGCTGTTTTGCGAATATTTGTTAGATCATTTGTATAACTTTAGAGTGCAGAATTTGTTTATTCTATAGTCTAAAGCAAACTGTATAATAGATATGAACGCAAACAAAGTTGCAGACACAATCTTATCATGGGATACTGAAGATGAGCTGTCAGATGAAGAAGAGATTTTTTTCTGGTGCTGTTAGAGACGAGGAAGAGGTATCACCTGCGAACATATACACTGAATCAGATTTCAGTAATGGTGAAAGTGATGATGACTCAAACGCTCAGTCTATTATATCTTCTGAGTCCTTGTTGGGCAGAGATGGCATTCCGTGGAAACGCTCCAATCCGGTAAGCAGTGGGCGTGCTGGAGCCCATAACGTGTTTTCAGCAAAACCAGGGGTTCCTCGGGATGTAGCTTCATCAAGAAGCCCATATGATGTGTGGAAACATTTCATATCTGACATATTTTGCGTATGATCTGCAGATACACAAACAAAGAAGCTCAACGAAGAGGCGATGATCAATTTACTGTAAGCCTAGCCGACTTAGAAATGTTTATTGGACTACAGTATGCGAGAGGGATCTATGCTAAAGGTCATCCCGTAGCTTTCTTGTGGAGCAAAAGATATGGCATTCCTATATTTTATGAAAATATGGGCAGAGATTATTTTCTAAAAATCTTGAAATACCTGAGGTTTGATGACAAACCAAACAGAGTCAGAAGTGGACCCCATGCTGACAAGTTTGCACTGATTAGACAAGTATTTGAACTTTTTGCTAATCAATGTCAAAAGAAGTATACGTGTAAAATTTCACTGACAGTGGATGAGCAACTGATGCCTTTGAAGTGGCGCTGTTCTTTTGTGACTTTTATGCCAAACAAGCCAGATAAATATGGTGTGAAATTTTGGATCCTGGCTGACGTGGAAACAAAGTATGTCTTAAACATTGATGTTTATCTTGGAGCTCAAGAAAAAGAACAGCGTGGTGGTGTTCCTCTTGCTGAATCCGTAGTTGTTAATCTTTGCAAACATATCAAAGGAAAGGGTTTCAACATAACATGTGACAACTTTTTTACCTCATTATCTGTTGCCGAAAAACTTACGAAAGACAAATTATCTATTGTAGGAACAATACGAAAAAAATCGACGCGAGTTGTGCAAAAAAATGACTGAACCAGAGAATAAAGCTACATACTCAAGTGAATTTTATTGGCATGATCCCACAAACTTCTTATTTGTGAAATATCAAGCAAAACAGAAAAAGTCAGTTTGCTTGCTTTCCAACATGCACGGTTCGGCAGATGTTGATGCAAGTAATGAAAAGAAGAAAACGGAAATGATTTTATTTTATAACGCAAACAAAGTAGGCGTTGATTGCTTCGATCAAATGGCACGCTTATACACTACAAGGTCAGCGAGTCGAAGATGGCCAGTAGCTGTCTGGGGTAACATCTTGGACATTGCTGCTATCAACTCCTACGTATTGTATAAAAAAGTAATAAATGAACGCATAACACGCCGGCAGTTCATACTAATGCTTGTAAAAAACCTGCTGGGCAAGGCAGAACCTTGACCGAGCTATAGCAACAGGCAGTTCAAAGGAGACGGTGAAGAAGTGCGTAAGCGAAGGAAGTGTTATGGTATATGCTACGACAACAAAACAGTCTCAACTTGTATTTTATGCCAAAAACCTACTTGTGGAAAATGTTCTCAAGACAATTTCAGAGTGACTCACGTAAAATGCTTAGCTTGAGTAAAACTGATTAGTTAAATGCTTTTATATTTTGTTCAAAATGTATTTTTTAAAAGTAAAATCACTTTGTTATGCGTAATCATTGCAATACAGCATACTAGCAGTTCAGAAACTAGTGCAAGAAAAACGCGATTAGCAAACAAGATCGGGGTCGAAAACGACCCCTCCGTAAAACCAGGTGTTGAAAATCTCCCGTAAAGCTAGTGTTAATTGGCAAAACGCAGATAGTCTGTTACATTGCTTTAAAGCTTTGACGACATGGCACGTGGCAGGATTGCTGTCATTGCAATCATTTCCTGAAACGCAAGAAAGAAAAAAATGAATACCGAGAATAAAATCAAAGGCATAGCCTAATACAGTATATCCTATCGTATATGATGGATTTTTAACCTTTGATTGAATATAGTGGAAATGTTGCTTTTTCAATGCCGGAATGTAACTGCTAACGATTGGTATCGAAAATCTTTAATTTCTTTCCTAATGTTGTTTTACGTTTATTGTCGAAGCTAAAATGTTTCAAAGTGGTTGAGAAGACAATGGTCATTTTCGCTCCATTGATTTGTTGGCCTGAGTAACAACGTTTATTACTGTATTGATGTTGTGCTACTCTAGCCACCCCATAAAATGCGAATAGTGCTACTCAAGCGCACAAACGAACATAGCCATTTATTGAATATTTCATCAGTGTTACAAAATAGCATACAATATGGTTACGGCAAGACTTGGCTTGTGGTAGAACAGCACAGCAATATAGAACAAGAGCAATAAAGAACAATCCCTTCATTTTTCTGGTTAAATTTTAATGTTAGATGTTGCTGGCAAATCTTCAACGACGTTTATTGGTTTTAGCTTAATGCTTGTCTTTAAACATGTATACTCAGTGTATCGTGGTTGATTGCTTCCGGAAAGTACTTTTATGATGGAAGTGTGTGTGATATAAACACGGATTTTCATTTTTTACAAAAGAACCAAATCGAAACGTTTCTCACGCAAATCGGGTCAATGCAAGGAAGAGCTACTCGATGCTTCGTGAACAAACCCAATTCAATCGTTTAATAATGAGGTAAAAATCAAGTATTTCCGGACACGATATCTAAGGTCACTTCAACAAGCATCATTTCAGTAATTGGAAAATTGTTTCTGTATACTTCGTGAGCCAGAGCACGTTTTGTTAACATAGACATTAGAAACTAATCGCTTTTGTTTCCAACCTGTTTTTTTGGAAATCAAAAATTTAATGTAATAATTATAATACTAATATAACAAGAACTATGTAGACGTTTAGAAGTCCTTCACAGTAGCTGTTTGGTAGACTCTCTGAAAGTTAATTTTTATAAAAATAAGACATAACCAATGTCTCAGCAATAACTTTCAGTAAATTTCCTTAAACAGATAACGGTTTATTGATTGCGATAACGACAAAATATTTTCAGCTACGTAAAATAGATCATTACATTAAAGAGAATGAAAATTACACTGGACAACAAAATTTCACTTTATTTTTTAAACGAGAACGTGAGTATATCATTTTAGATGAGTTTTTGCGTGAATTCAAATATACCTTTAGTTTGTCTCTAGCCCATCAGGTTTTCAAGGTATCATCAAATTTGTGTTTTCAGAAAAAAGCATTAAAAACAAACACAGCTGTGATTCATGGCACTTAAAAATATTTTGCATGTACCTTCCTTTTGTAGACATGGATGAAATCATCACGATATAACATCCAGCAGCTGTCCCCAATAATTTCCTCACTTCAAAAACCTTGGTAACAAGCTTCCTTTACTTAAATGTCTAGGTGAAATCGTACTCCTTGATCGTCACTAACTGCACCAAAGTTTTCTGGAAAGAAGTTTAAGTAAAAGTGCAGAAAACGCATTTGGTGGGACATGCAGCAACCCATCTCTCTGTTAGCCCCAAGCAGATCTCTAATTCCTGCATGAAAAAAACGCAATTTCACATTTCATAGTTAGCACACAACCAATTGAATGCCTACCAAGCACGTAGTTCCAACTTTGGGAGTGATTTTTCAAATTGTGGATCCTTTAGCACTTCTCTAATTTGTGAGACCACAAAGATTCCTTTTTGTAATTTTGCTTGTCTTATGCTGGGAAACTTTATGCAAAGAAATGCAAACCCATCTAAATTGCTCTGTCCCATTGCTTTAGCAAATTTTTTTATTATACCAAGCTTGACATGAAAAGGTGGCAAGAGATTATTCTGAGTATCTATTAGAGGAACATTTTCAATGTCAGCCACTTCAGTTAAATACGATTCTCTTACAGGTCAGTCTCTTCTGATATACTGCTCTTTGTAGGAAAAGCCTCCACTGATCACTAATAATGCTTCACTCAATTTTTGAAGCAAGCCATCAATGTTGTGGCAGTAGCAAAGAGGTCCGTATACCGTGAATGCTGCGGCCAGGTCCAAGTTTCGCTTTCTGCAATGACTTATTACACATTATGTTCAACTTCATCTGGATCAGATTCAAAACTTCCATAAAGAGGAAGCGGAACAAGCATTGAAGCATCGTGTGATACAGGTCTCCTCGCTGAATCTAAGTTGGGATATGCAATTTAACTGTTACATCTTGAAGAAAACCCTTTCACATGGACAAGACAAAAATGACAGTCCTGAATGTGGTCTTTTGGTTCTCACCATATCATGGGAACAGCAAAAGGCATCGATGACGTACGTTTGCGTAGTCAATTGGGTAAGCCAGCAGAACAGGTTGCACATATCTGATGTGGTGCCCACTTTTTGTCTTAGTCTCATAATGGGCAGCTAAAGTACAACTTGTAGATCTTTTTGATATCTGAAGTGTTACTTCGTTGCTTGCCTTTGGTTGTAAAACTGTCCCATATGTAACAAAACAGGTTAGGATTGTTGTCGCACTTTGTTGGCATAACAAAAGCAGAATAGCAGTCGATCAAAGTACAGCAAAAATAAATCTATTGAACAGTGTAAGTTGCTATAATATTGATTAAAATCTGTCATTAACAAGCATTGTGAAAACCAAACACTTCATTTCGATTTTTCAGCTGTAGTGCTATGTAGGCTACTTATCCAAACAAGGTACACACTCAGCTCTGAAACACTATCTACACCTGAAATTAACTGTTTAATAAACCTTTGTTTTGCAAAAACGTTGGCAAAAGATCCTCCCTGTACTGTCCTTATCAACGATATTTTCAGGCACAGATGGAATGCTTTATAAATTACGTCACCATTGGATTACATCGCATTGTGTAGTCTGCCTACAATAAAGATATAGCATAACATCAAAAGATTAAAATGCAAATATCTTGAAAACCTGATATGCTAGAAAAAAAATAAAGGCATTTTCGGAATCAGCGCAAAATTCTTTAGGAATCGCCTAATCGGATTTCCACTTAAAATTTGCTGTTGACCAGTGTTTTTTATTACTGATAAGTTACCCTAAAACAGTTTATACCACTGTGCAGTGGCGAAAAAAAAGAGAAACGAACTTAAATTATCTGTGATCTCAATTATTTGTGATCTCATTTAAATAAAAACACCTTCATATCGCTTAATGTTCATTTTGCTCTATTTTATTGCGTTATTTATTTATTATTTATTACTCGTTTTATTTGTTTATTCATTATTTATTACTCGCTCTGATATTTTCGCTCCAGGGATTGGCACCCACTATAGGATACTGCAGCTTGCTTGCGCAACTTAAGTAATTCATCTGATTTAACTGAAACAAAACAATCATTAGGACAGAATACAATGGTAGTAAACCATGCCTGCAAGCACTTTTCTGACCTAACCCTAAATTTCCTGTTTTGGTTGTACTAACTTAACACACAGAACTAAAATTCCACCTAGCTAAATTAGCCTTGGCATACTCATTATTTATTACAGCTAACATATCAGACCAACGCACACCAGTCGTAATGACACATGTCACAAACAGAAACAATGATTAGTAGAATGCAACAGTCTACACACATTCGCGCCACACAAATATTTACAAAATTGATCCGGGAAATGAACATGAAAAATATATATTTTTCATAAGAAAGGAAACTTTTTTAAAAACTTTTACCGGTGTTATTGATTGTGTATAGACTTATAGGTATTCAATCAATAAAACAGAAATTTTATTATGAGCGAACTGCTGACAGTGACGCCGTTTCGGCCTATCAAATCTCGTCTGTGCAGTTGATGATGAACAAGTGGCAAGAGGCTATACTGTTTCTAATATTAACAAAGTTAGTTTAAAGTTTGTGAAAATTTCATTACGTTGATTTATTGCATGTACAAATAGTAAATTCTTATTCATGTTTTGTGCTATCAATACCAAGCTATGTCCGAAAATAATCGAGCACTATTGTGAGAGGTTTCTTCCTTTATAGCCCACGACTGTTAAGTGGATGGTGTGATCAAAGAAAATTTTTTTAAGTTATAGACTTACGCGTGACCACACGCATAACTTGATTTCGTAGTTTCAACAACTACTGCCCGGAAATGAAAAGAATCACTTTTCTATTAGTAATTAGTGTATATTTAGCTGTGAAACTTGAAACAATATAGTTTTGTTACCGGTACTTCAGTGTGAAAATTTTATAACATCAATTTAATAGTTTATTTACTGTTATTTTAATTTTCTTCATCGATTTCTTCGCGCGTGCAAGATCCTTTTATTTGAGGAAGCTTCTCAGAATATGTGGTTCTTATTCGCCGTTTTGGTAGTCTTCAGTGAGACTGGGCCACCACATCTCGTAGATTGCTTGGCCCCGCCACCTGTCTGTCACATAACGATGGAGACATCCCGTTAAATGACTTGCCCAAGGTTGCAACAAGCGAGCCTGCCGGTTTGTTTTCCACTCTATACCTTTTGTGCTGAGCGCCAAACGAGGAAGCTGTGAATATCATTTGTTAAAGTCTTTTGCTATGACTCGGTGAAACGAACCCTATGTCTATCGACTGCCAAGCGGAGGCTCTAACTACCACGCCATCGCACCGGTTAACTACCGTAAGATCATCATTAAGTATTAAAGAAAAATGGTTCTCAACAAGAGTAACCGTCCTCTCCAAGGGAAGTGCAATCGAATGTTTAGTAGTTATTCTGAGATAGAGGTGTTTGGAACGAATTTTACTGGTGCGAAACGAAACGACATTTTACTATAAAAAAACCAGATCCAAAGAAACGAAACGAAAGAAAATTTTACTATAAAAAATCTAGTTTAAAAGGAAACAAGGCGAAACGAAATTTCATTTCGAAAGATTTAAAAAATTCTTTTATCGTCACCCGTTTGTGTCATCGTCTTCCTACGAAAAGTCATGTGACGATGGTAAATGGTCACTCGATGTGTTCAATGCAGCTCGGGTGTAAAGCATGCTGGTCACATGGGATGAGCCCAACGTTTCACGGTTTGGTTTTAAGCGCATGACGAAACGAAATTGCTTGGATTTCAAAACGAAACGAAAACAAAGCAAATTTGCGTAGAAACAAAAGGAAGCAAAACAAACGTTCAAAATATTATCGTTTTGAGCATTCCTTTTGAAAACAGACATGTACATACAGATAATGTACATATATAAATTTCTTCGGCGTCTTACTTACCAATAACTTTAAAATTTTACTTCCATGAACTTTATAAAATGAACAAACAAATCATTTTCAAATCGCTTGCTGTTTCAATTGCAAGCAAGTTCAGGTCTTACGTACCAAACAACACAGGTAAGATGTCGCAAAGAACTTCAGAAACTTTGAGGAAAAATGGCGGCTATGCGCAACCACCTGTAATATTTTTTGAGGCTTAATCGATTTCTTTAAAACAACGGTACTTTTGATTTTGGAACGACAATTGGTTATGTCAACAACACATTAACTTTTTGTTACTGTTTTCAAAGATATCGACTTGGTGAAGCTGGCTGAACCGATATTCTTAACCTCGACATTACTGATGGAGGCGTTGCTATTGTAATGACTAAACCGCGAGTATTTGTTTTCGGGTTAGTTTGCTCTTTGCCTGGCTGCGTTTATGTCAGCACCAAACAACATGCTTCCATTTAGAAGCGTTAGATCGCACAAATACGCCTACAGCAGGGGTGTCCAAACTACGGCCCGCGGGCCAGCTCCGGCCCGCGCTGCCCTTTTTTTTGGCCCGCGGCTCATTATGAAAATATAACGTAATACGGCCCGTTATTAATCTTTGCGCAACAGAACTTTGCAAATATAACAGAATTTCTTTAATGATTTAAATTTTAAAAAAATCACTAAACAACGCATGTCGAATTGTCAATTCAGCATTTTCGTGTGAGGTATATTGCTCTGCCTACACATCCACACAAAGGATTCCAGCGCATGCGCCTGCATAGCGCACACCCAAACGCATCTTGCATTTTGCTTTGGAGCAATTATTACGTTTCTTCTTTTCTCTGTTAATTCTCAGTTCTTCTAGTTAGTTGTAGCGTCATAAATACTAAATAAAGAACGATTTGCCAACTATGGTTTTGAGTTGAACTATTGAACTATCAATGATTTTGTTAGCCTGCTAGTGAGTATAGTGATTACAGTTGACAATGGCAGACCAAATAAAGAAACGGAAAGTCGACAGCGAGTGTAGAAAATTTCAGGCAAGGTGGGAAATGCAATACTTTTTCAAAGAAGTCAAAGGAAAGTGTGTCTGCTTGATCTGCAACGAAACTGTTGCAGTGGTGAAGGAGTATAATGTGCAGCGACACTTTGAAACGAAACATAAGAAGTATGAATCCTGTACTGGTGCCGAGCGAGAATAGAAAGTTAAGCAAATGACAGCTACACTACAGGCTCAGCAAAACTGCTTTCTCCGTGCCAACAAAGCACAAGAAAGTGCTACAGTAGCCAGTTACGAGGTAGCTCAACTGATTGCCAACACGGGAAACCTTTCACAGATGGCGACTTTATAAAGCAATGTCTCAATAAGGTTGCAGGAATAATGTGCCCAGAAAAACTGCATGACTTTAACAACGTTAGTTTGTCCAGAAACACAGTTGTGCGTCGCATCGAAGACTTGTCAGCTAATGTAAAACATCAGGTGTCACATAAAGCTTGTGATTTTGATTTTTACTCGATTGCGTGTGATGAGAGCACTGATGCCGGAGACACCGCACAGTTGTTAATTTATTTACGGGGAGTTGATGACAACTTTTGCATTACGGAGGAGTTGCTTGATATTAGGAGTCTTAAGGGTACAACTACAGGTAAAGACATTTTTAAAGCTGTGTCCGATGCAATTGACAAGATGGGACTTAAGTGGGACAAGTTGTGTGGAGTCACAACAAATGGAGCTCCAGCTATGAGAGGCGAGCGAAAGGGAATGGCTTCTATGGTTTGTGCCAAGGTGCAAGAAAATGGAGGTGAGGCTGTTAAAATGCACTGTATCATCCACCAGGAAGCTCTCTGTGCCAAGACAGTCCAGCTTGGTGATGTGATGAACACTGTTGTGAAAATTGTCAATATAATTAGGTCGCGAGGGCTCTACCACAGACAGTTTCAGTCTTTTCTGTCAGATGTTGATGCTGAATACGGGGACGTTCTCTATCACTCTGATGTGCGTTGGCTAAGTCGCGGCGCTGTGCTGCAGAGATTTTATTCTTTGAGGTCCGAAATCGATCAGTTTCTGAAAGCGAAGAACCAACATGTTGATGAGCTAACAGACCCTCAGTGGTTGGCAGACCTAGCATTTTTGGTTGATCTCACTGGTCATCTCAACGCACTGAACAGGACCTTTCAAGGTAAAGACCAGCTTGTATCACAGCTTTATGGGCACTTGAAAGCATTCTGTCTGAAACTCCGTCTGTTTGAGACACAACTAATCAATTTCAATGTTGCGCACTTCCCCACACTGTCCGAAATCAAGTCTGCTTTTCCAAATGCCTTTCCGCGCAAAAGTATAAGTACGTGACTGTTGTCAAAGCTCTACTGACAGAATTCAATCAGCGCTTCCAAGATTTTTCTGCTGTCGAGTACAAAATCAAGCTGTTTTCAACTCCATTCCTAATGGATGCACAAGAAGTGGAAGAGAGTCTGCAACTAGAACTTATTGAAATGCAGTGTGACAGTTCTCTAAGAAATCAACATCACCTTCTCTCCCTTTCAGACTTCTACCGGAGCTTGGAAAGGACCAGGTTTCCTTTGATGATACGCAATGCAAAACAAATGATGAATTTGTTTGGCTCAACGTATATATGTGAGCAAACGTTTTCTCTGTTGACGCTAAATAAGAACAAATTCAGAACCAAGATGACTGACAGCCATCTCTGCGATGTACTTCGCCTTGCAACCACCAGACTAACTCCTGACTTGCCGGCCATCATGCGTGCCAAAGTACAGCATCACTGCTCTCACTGAAGCAATGCTGTTTATGAGCATTTTTGTGTCGTGTCTTCAGTTAAAATAGAAGAGAAACCCGTGTTGAATGTTGTGTTTTCTTTATATTCAGTCAGAAAGCGCATCCTACAAATATTGATAGGCTAACATCACTACATGAGGGATGAGTACGATGTTCCTTTCCTTTAGTTTAGTGACTGGCCCGCACTTTGGTGTATTCTTCTGAATGTGGCCCGTGGTAAAAAAAGTTTGGACACCCCTGGCCTACAGTTACAAAAAAGTGATAGATAATGAGCATAATATTTCATAGTTTAATTCTGAAAATGGTTATCAATCACCGTGGCGCTCTTCCAAACCTTTGATATTCTTGCAATTCAAGCACTTGTTCAATTTAACTAATACAAGTTTGTGAAGTTTAAGAACGCCTATGGTCAAATGCTAATAACATTTTGCCACCGGCTCCACAAACTTGGATACATGTAGTGGCTATGCGCAACTTCCGGCAAATGATTTTTTATCAACTGCGTTTTAAAAATCTATAGTTTGGTATCGAAACGCGAGTTTTCTCTGGGAAACAACACAAAAATTTATGACTGCTTCTACAACTATCCATTGGATAAAGCCTCGACATTATTGATGAGGGTCCTGGCCGGGCAATGTCGGCCAAGCCAGCTAGTAATCAGTGGCGGCTCATGGCTGAATTTGCTGGTGGGGTTGCAAGTCATTTTCTAATTTTTTTGCACTTTTTGTGGGCAGTTTATTTGCCGTTGTTTCGCTATAAATGTGCAAATTTTCCGAAACTTTGCGCTGTACTAATTGTATAATTGTATTCAGTCAGGCATTGTTTTGGCTGAATTTAACAGATTGCGATAGACTAATTTAGCGTGCAGTGTAGTAATTCTAAACAAGATGCCTCCATCGTTAGATGACAGACAGGTGGCGGGGCCAAGCAATCTACGAGTTGTTGTGGCCCAGTCTAACTAAAGACTAGCACAAAGAGCGAATAAGAACCTCATATTCTGAGAAGCTTCCTCAAATAAAAGGATCTTGCACACGCGAAGAAATCGATGAAGAAAATTAAAATAACAGTAAATAAACTATCGATATAATATTATAAAATTTTCACACTGAAGTACAGAAACAAAACTATATTGTTTTAATATCCAAGTTGCTATTATTGCTACTAGCAATATATTAAGTTAATAGGCTAACACCAGCTCTTGTAATTCGAATTTATTAATATTAAAACCAGCATAGCATTTTGCTACTTGTTGGTGATTAACTGCACTGATGAGATCTGATAGGTCGAAACGGCGTCACTGTCAGCAGTTTACTCATAATAAAATTTTGGTTTTATTGATTCAGCACTAAAAAGATTTTTGAAAAAGTTCTCTTTCTTATATAAATCTAGTCGGTTTTGGTAAATCTTGCCACAAATTATCGTTAATACTTGTCAGGGAAAAAGGCTTAAAGCACAGTCAAAACTGATGGTAGCGGCGAAATGGTTGTTGCTTTCACAATTACAGAAATAAACTATTTACTGGTATGCTTATCTTGCGATGTGGTGCTGCTCGTTTCCTATTTATGTTTGTGGTATTACGTTTTTTGGCTGCGCTATTTGTCTTGTTTCCGGCATAGTGACAAAATCGGCTATGGCTTCCCCAAAATTATTCATCATGTTTTAGTAGGCGTTCATTAGACCAAGTTATTTTTAAACAAATGTTATATCTAAATTCAGTTATTATTGTTAAGTTCATAGTTTTATGTTGCTTTTTCTTAGACTCGGGATTTTATTACAATGTTATTGAGTATACACATAAATTTCTTAACAAGCAGCATATCAGCAAAAGAATAATTCTTGCTTTATAGTCGACCGCGACGACCGCACGCTCCCCATCACTAACGTTGCGATTGTTGTGTTATAAGTGTTGTAAATCAACTATTCGGATACGACTTCATCCCATGCCTCAACCTCAAACTTGCTGAGTTCAAACTTGCTGAGTTTGCTCTCTCAAAGCTATCTTCAATGTCACTGGTTAGCTTGATTATCTGCTGGGTGGTGCTGTATCCTCGTCGGAAGCAATCTTGTTCTTCAGGTAGCTGGGGATCAATTACCGGGTCAAGTCTGGCCAAAAGCAGCCGTTTCAAGATCTTGTATGGGACGCAAAGCAGTGAGATAGAGCGGTAACTCCTTGGACCATCAGATGGCTTATGTGGTTTCGGCAACGCAACCACAGCAGCTTTCCGCCAGATCTTTGGTATAGACTGGTGTTTCAGGCAGGCTGAGAAGAATTTGCTTAGCCAGTCGATGGATTTTGGGCCGCAATGTTTTAGAAATTCAGGCCGAATGTTTTCAGTTCATTGCGCTTTGCCAGTCTTGATCTGTTTGATGGCAGAGGATAGCTCTTTGATGGAGAAAGGAGCTGAGAGAGAGCCGTCAACGCTTGGGGCATTTCAAAGTCTAGTGCATTCTTGCTTCACAAGGAGGGCATGGGTTTTGTCCGCCTCTTTAAACTTTCCATTAAGCAGTAGCTGCTGTGCAATATAATGAGTTAGCTGTAACAGGGCAGCGTTTAGGTTGGGAGCTACGTCCTGTGAGACGATTGAAGGTCTTCCACGCTACTCTGCTGGAATGGGTAAAGTCTATGCTTGAACAGTATCTTCCCAACGTTGTTTGCGTTTCGCTTTAAGGCATTGAATCAGGCCAGTGGTGGTTTGGGTTGTTTCTTTACTGTGTGAAGAGGATAGGAAAGCTTCGTAGTGGCTGTCACACTCCTCATCCCATTTAGGGATAAACTGGCGGCAATAGCGACGTGGGATGGTTCTTTTTGCTGCCATAAGTAGAACTTTGCAGATGAATGTGTAGGATGTATCGAAATCAGCTGATGTTGGATCTGGCAGGCGACGGATTTTATTGTCAACTAAGAGCGTAAATTTAGGCCAGTTGGCTTTTTGAAAGTTCCACCTCTTCACAGCTTTGCTTGGTATGGACCTGATTGGATTAGCCGATGAGATGAGTGATGGTCTATGTTGTGATTTGGGAAATAGATTTAGAACCAACCACTTAGATAAGGAACCGATGTTGGCAAAGGCCAGGTCGGGTTGGTTGTTGAGCTCCGTCTTCCAAAATGGAAATTATCCTGTTGTTTTGGGTCATAAAGCAGCTGCGAGACAGCGGCTGAAGCCCAGCTTTCATTTGTTTCGCCATCTGGGTTAGTGGATTGGTAACCCCATGTGTTGCTATAGGAATGCATATATGCAAAGAGAGAAAGTCTGCAAGTCTGCTACATACATAAAAGGAGAGGAAAGGCAGGAATGGAATTACCTTGTAGTTTTGTGTTTGATGGTTTGTACACATTGACTACAGTGGTGCCCTCAATTTTCATCGCCGTCCATTCCACTTCACTATCAGTTTTTGATGAACTGATCGGGGTCCAGCTGGCGGAGTGCTTCACTAATGTGGCTGTTCTGTGAGTACTGCTCGTAGTGCAGGCAACCAGGTTACAACCAAAGATTTTAAGCTTAGAGAGATCCAAAGAATGAGTTTTTTGCAATACGATTGCTGTTGCCTTGTGTTTTCTATTAGATGTTTTAGAATAGCACACTCTGCTTTAGCGAAACCTTCCACATTTAGCTGCATTATCATCACTCCAGCCCGTACAACAGATGGGTTTGCCTGCTATGAAAAGGGTGTGTGCTCAGGGTCGGTTCTTCTCGCAGCTCTAAGGGGGAAAAAGGTTTATCCTTTTACCACCCCGCAGAAGGTTGCTGTCTTTGAGTGTTGACAATCGCTCTACAAGCTTGTAGATTACCAGGGCTCACCACTTAAAGGTTGTCAACATGAGCCACACTCATTCATAAAAGAATCGTAATCAAGGTTAATACTAGAGAATAGGGTTTTCAAAACGTTCTTGTTCTCAGGATTAAGCATAAGACCGTCAGATATTAAATATTTGTTTTCTAAGTCTTTTAAAGTTGCGCTTACGTCACGACTGTGATGACCCATGATCGACAGACACTTGTAAAACAGTTCGACTAAATTAAATTTGATAATAAAGAACAGTCCGGTTATAGCCGTAAAAATAGGCGTTTGCAAAAGTTCAAACAATAATGAAAAGTACAGTGCCTTAAATATTTTGCGATTATTATCCAATTTATAAATTTTACAGATTCAGATAAACGATGTCAACGCGGCTGAGAACGAAATTCAAAGCACCAGAGATCAAATTTAGTTGCGCAGTGGACAGCAGAAATTTGCAATTCTAGTGGACAAACGGAATGAAAAGTACAACTTTTGAAACTTCAATGCAACGAATTGACGAATCAGCCAAATAGTTTTGGAACTCAACAGTTCAATTTAATAAAGCAATAAAATAGTTTGAAACTTTGTAACGAGTTTGTTGAATAGAGACTCTTGGGTAGTTTCCGAACCCGAAGCATATCACCATGAAGCTGATTGTCGAAAAGTGTAATAGATGAAACGAGCGCGTTTGCCTTTCTTCGCATTGCGGTTTCCTGACGTTTCTTGCACAAATCTTTTGGTACGAAGCGATACACAGAAACTGAGCATGGAAATTATGAACGCTCCAAACTGATATAACAACAAATGGGAATAGCGTAGCGTAGTGCGGCGACAGCGACGGCAGCGGTTTCAAACTATTTTAATTCCCAAGTACTTCTTCTTTACAATAGCTTCCACACGATGACGATCAGCAAAAGAGAACAACTTATCCAACTTTCCTTTACGTTGGTACCTACAAGCTTTTCCTTTGACATAGTTTTCCAACTCAAACGTACAGGTTTACGACAGGTTTACAAAGCAAAGTATAAGTTCATTCCTGCTACGTATCTACTTCAAAATAGTGCAAGAATGTGATAAAGAGGCAGTTACTATTGCATCGCTTGAGGGTCAATTTTGCAAATGCAAGGACCAATTTCTAACAAGCAACGATACGCCTAGTGCAGCGAACATAGCAACGACACGACGCGGGTTCAACTCACGCGCGGCTTACGCAACAAGACTAGAAATTTAGAGCGTCAAATGTTGCCAATATTGTAATAATATTTACACACAACTTAAAACAATGGATTCAAAGAATCAAATACTTCAGACACAACAACAGCATCCACATCACCAAACCAGATAAAGGTTCTGGAGTCGTCATTCTCAACAAACAAGAATACACCTTCCAAATGAATTCAATCTTGAAAGCCACCTCAAAACTCGCAACTTTCGCTCAATCCTCTGACTTTGACAACACCGCCATAATTGATGCTCGAATTCAAAAAGACGGTTTCCTCCGATTTGAAATGTACGATAAAATTCGACTCACTGGCTCTGAACAACCCTGATGTATGGCTTCTCCAAGACCTATAAGAAAGATGTGCCTCTTTTATCTATGAATGGATCAGTTCAACATCAACTGTTCAATATCTGACCTAAACCATTGAGCCTGTTTATTCTGGCAATTGTACCCCGGCTTTCTTTACCTTCGCGGACAAGGTCAGAACTGCTAACTTTGCTCAATCTGTCTTTCTTTGTTCTTTTGACATCTGCATCCTCTTCACTAATGTTCCCCTTGGAGAAACCATAGACGTCTGGGCCTGTGTTCTTTATCACCGTGAACTCAAGCTACCTCCATTTCAACGTGCACTGTTTATCGAGCTGATGCAAACGGCGACTTCTTCGGTTGAATTTAGGTTTAATAATGTCATGTATCGGCAATTTGACGATGAGGCTATGGGTTCCCTTCTCTGTCCAGCAATTGCTAATATCTTTGTTGATTGTTACGAAGGCAAACTTTTCAAAAAAGTGAGCAAGTCCATGATGTATTATCGATACATCGATGATATCTTCACTGTTTCAAAGATCAAAGAAGAATGCAACACGTTTCTCACTTACATAAACTCCCTATATTGCTCCCTTCGCTTACTTTTGAAAACGAGAGTAATGGTTCCATACGATTTCTGGACATAGTACTTGACGAAAGCGATTTTGGTACTATCCCACCTGTGTACAGAAAATCTACCTTTGCAGGTGAGTACGTACGTGGGAACTCTTTTTTGTTTAAATTTACAATTGAAAGAGGTTAAATCCTCGTTTTCACGCGCATGCTTTTAAACGTAAACTGGAGCATTCTTGTTTGATTTGGTCAAACTTTTACTTATTTCAAATATTTTTCCTCCGATTACGAGAATACTTTTGCGGCTATGTCTGCAACTAATAATACAAACTTTTTTTTATTTTTAATGACTTGTGCTCAAGTTGCATAAAAGAACGCTTACCGAAGTGAAATTCTTAGCATTGGGGTAATTAATATTGATCAACGTGAAACGTATCCGGAAATTCTTGATCTTTGCCCCAGCATTTAACAGTAATTTGGTTTTTACCGCTGTGGCATTTAACACATTCTCACGTAAGTTCGATTTTGATTGAGAAATTTTCTGCTTGCTTTGCTTTTCCAAAAATAGAAATTCGTGTATTGATTTGAACAAACCCCTTGAAAATACCACGTGCCTGACAGAAGTAAGTCCATGTTACTGAGTATATAAGGACAAACGTCGATGTAAAAACCAAACATCGTTGAAGATTCACTAACAACAAGCATCCATACAATACAAACAGAAATATGAAGGGATTCATTTTTATTGCTGCCATTCTGTTTTGTTTCGCTGTTTTACCACAAGCAAGTGCTTGCCGTAAGTAGTTAGTTGTTGTTGTTATTCAACACTAACGAAATATTATGAAGTACAATTTGTTCTTGTATTGTGGAGAGAGTGAGGAAAAGTGGCTATCAACCTTCGTAACTTCTTGTAGCTTGTTGGTCTAAGCGAAAGAGCTGCAGTCAATATTGGAAAGTTCAAAGTCAATGGTGTTGTTAGAAAGAAAATTTGTTGGGAGTGGGGGATTACTTCACTTAAATTTTGTGATAACTCCGTTTTATTGGTGTTTTCTAAAACAAATTAATCTTATTTAATCTGCAAGTTATTAAAACTGGTATCTTTTGTTTCATTTTGGCTGCACCTATGCTTTGAATTTAATGTAACTTTGGAAATATTGTACTTACATAGTATTTTCTTTGTATCATTAGCTTTAACTTTGGTATTAGGCAAAATAATAAACAACCTGTTTTAGTCACATTTGAAAGGTTTAATATTAAGCATACATATTTTCAATTGTATTTATATTAGCTATTTTTATGTTTTAGGAAATGATTGCAAGGATTCCAACCCCAAAATATGCTCTCTAGTCAAAGTATTAAATAAGTGTAACATACTTTTTGCCTTTTGCCAATCAAGTTGTGGCATTTGCACTTCTTGCAGTCCATTTGTGAATGGAAATATAGCAGGCGCTAGAACGTTGAGTGCATCAACAAATTGCAACGTTGGTAAGTACGAACTTCAACTGCTTTTTTAAATGTCCGTCTTGTGTAGCATGAAGGTTGCGAGTGTCGTCTATCAAATTGTTAAAACACAGTTTTAGATTCTGATTTTGATGCAACATACAAACGAAAAATGTCTTGTAAACAGACCTAACCAGTATATTTTTACTAGAATGCCGCGACAAAAGGCCTTTAACATATTGTGGATTAATGAAATATAAATTTCCGAAAGCATGTGATTTGATTCACGGATGTGATGCTACTTGTGGTAAATGCAAAGGATGCCCAAAACCTGAACCGAAAACGCCCTGCACATCAGGTAAAACAAATACTGGTACTTGTGGGTTATCTGTCACCACTTTTTTTCACCAGGTATTAAATTACTATTATTTAACTGTATATATAATGTTTAAGCCTAAAATGAGTTTGGAAGGCAGTGTACACTGAAGGGGCAGGCCCGGTATGTAAATGTATGGGGCAGTGTACACTGGAAGGGAGTGTACAGGGTTAGGTTTATTAAATTAAAAAAAAGTGGTGACAGAAAACCCATAAGTACCCAAATACTTTCAAAATGGTCTCCGTTAAAGTTTTCACTTGCTGCTACTGAAACGTGTTAGAAGCTACATTTGTGAAGACTTCATCATAAACCAAATGCAAATCAAATCAATGCCCTAATATCGAGTTTTGCAATAGTGCCAGTTAATTAGCGAGCTGACGGTCACGAATTCGTATATATGCAAAGTTGAAAGCGCTGCTTTATTTAGTGCAAAAACTGTTCAAGAAGATTGTAATTAACAGCTTGTAATATTTTATGTCTTAGATTGCAAAGATAATGATGAATCGTGTGAATATTGGAAAGGCAAAAATTACTGCAAAACATCGTCTACATATTATCCATATGTGAGCAAGTCTTGCCCTAAATCATGCGGTGTTTGCAAGACTTGTCCAATTCCAAAACCTAAAAACACTGCTCTTCCTCCAATGCCATGCGCTAAAGGTAATTTAGAAAGTAGATCTACTTGAATATTTAAGTTTGATTATATAAGTTCGGGTTCTTTAAGAAAGCGAAAATTTGTTTTCGATGCAACTAGATAATTGTTTTTATACAGATGTGTGATCATTTTTACATTCCATGTCGAATTAGATTATATCTAAACCGTAATGTGATTTTCAACAAACATTTTGCTCTTGACAGATTGCAAAGACGAAATGGATGCTGATACTTGCAAACATTGGAAAAGTAAAAATCATTGTAAGGACAATAGCAAATATCCGTATGTACGTGAAGTATGCGCTATGACTTGCAAAATCTGTAACGTCTGTCCAACTGAAGCACCTAACACTGCTCTCCCACCAACGGAAAATACCGCACTTCCACCAACAAAATGATCTTGCTACAATAGTGTTTTATATAATTTAATGTTGTTATTTGTTACAAAGTATTTGCTAGTGTGTTGTACTTTTCAATGTGGCTAATTTATTTTTGTTTGCCTTAATTCAATTTCTGAAGTGTCAGAAGTTTTCTTGCTGTTGCGTCGTTTACATCAAATATATTTATGGCAGTTACAACGATATTGTTCGTGCAAAACAACGTTAGATCTACATCAGCTAGCGACGTGGCCGAGTGGAGTAAAATGTGGAGTAAAATGCGGTCTAGCAATGCCAAGTAAAATGTGGAGTAAAATGCGGTCTAGCAATGCAGTGGTCAAATGATTAGCGATTTAATCATGCCATAACTGCTATGTCATGATCTAGAAGAGGCACTTAACCGTGACTTATGTTGCTTTCGAGAACGCATGTCTTTATTTGCAGGTTTAATCTTTGCACATTTTGAACAGCCTCTCAATTATATCTGCGTTCAGTAAGCATTTATTTCTTTAAAACACGAAAATGTACATATCGCATAAATTATGATGGTGAGCAATTTATTTCAAAAAAATGCAAACAGGCGCAATAAAATGACTGTGTAAAACTTTTTAGAACAGCTTACAGTTTAACGCTGCAACAACAATCATTTATGGCGGATGTGAAAAGACAAGAGACGAGTTCAATAGCTTGTCTGTGATTATTTTTCTGTACCATGCTTACAGGCAGCAAAAACCGACAATGATATGCCATCCCCATTAAAATAGCAATCAAAACTGCATCCCATTAATTGTTCTAAGCCAGTGCACAGACTTGTAAGCCGTACTGAATCCGACATACTGATGTTGTGCTTCGCTAGCAAATAGTTTAATCAGCGTTACGCATTTGAACAAACAGAAAATCATTGAAAGTCTGCGTAGGATTCACTAAATATTTCGACCACAATGCTGAAACACGGAAACTCCAATGGAGGTCTGGACGATTCTCCAAAATCTTTGTTTGTTTGATAAAATTGTCGCTGCTCTGCTATAGCCGTGTTTAAGTATGCAATAATAAGCAAAAGAAATTTAAACATTCACTGATATTTATTAATTACTAGCTGGCTTGGCCGACATTGCCTGGCCAGGCCCCTTATTAATAATGTCGAGGCTTTATCCAATGGATAGTTGTAGAAGTAGTCATAAATTTTTGTGTTGTTTCCCAGAGCAAACTCGCGTTTCGATACCAAACTATAGATTTTTAAAACGCAGTTGATAAAAAATCATTTGCCGAAAGTTGCGCATAGCCACTACATGTATCCAAGTTTGTGGAGCCGGTGGCAAAATGTTATTAGTATTTGACCATAGGCGTTCTTAAACTTCACAAACTTGTATTAGTTAAATTGAACAAGTGCTTGAATTGCAAGATTATCAAAGGTTTGGAAGAGCGCCTTCAAACAGCGCTATATGTTAGTACCTCATCACAACTTTCATACATTGAATTAACATGTTTTTACTCAGCTTATCATGTTTTGGGGGAAATAAGTTACACCACAAGTATTAATTTTGATTTTGTGAATGTAAAAACCAATAGTCAATGTGCATGTTAAATATTTTCAAAACTGGCTTGAAAGATACTTGATTTGGTGAAAAAATGTTGAAAATCGGTTGAGAAATAAAATCACAAGTTAGTTTTTTATTAAACTGATGCAAAAATGTTGCATTTTTGAAAAACATCAAATGATGATCTCTGGCAGCGAAAAGCTGTGATAGTCCTACCAGGCAAAATTATGACATCGCGGAGCGAGTTTTAAGCGAACAGAAAAATTTAGGAAATATACTTAGAAGGCTTAAAATGTCTAAATAAAGAATCTGTTGTTGCATTGCCAATTGAGCTTTCGCGTTCTACGATCAGTATTTTTTGAGTAAATTAAGAAAACAAGCTCTCAAACTTAGAGTAATACAAGCGATACACTTTGAGCAAACTGCAGACAGCGACACCGTTTCGACCTACTAGGTTTCTTGCACATTTCTGAAAAGTACAGAAATCGTTGATACGGTGTTTAATAATGCAAGCTGCATTTTATGTTTGACATCAATTCTGTTTGTCGTTCTCATTTATATCATCAGCTAAATTTGAAAAGCTGGCATTAAATTAACCGCCTCAAACAATTTTGTCTGTGTTCAAAAGGAACGTTCAAAACGATAATATTTTGAACGTTTGTTTTGCTTCCTTTTGTTTCTACGCAAATTTGCTTTGTTTTCGTTTCGTTTTGAAATCCAAGCAATTTCGTTTCGTCATGCGCTTAAAACCAAACCGTGAAAGGTTGAACTCATGCCGTGTGACGAATATGCTTTACACCCGAGCTGCATTGAACATATCGAGCGGCCATTTGCCATCGTCACATAAACTTTCGTAGGAAGACGATGACACAAACGAGTGACGATAAAAGAATTTTTTAAATCTTTCGAAATGAAATTTTGTTTCGTCTTGTTTCCTTTCAAAGTGAATTTTTTGTAGTGAAATTTCGTTTCGTTTCGTTTCCTTTCGATCTGTTTTTTTTTTCGTTTCGCACAAGTAAAATTCGTTCTAAACACCCCTTTCTTGGAATGGCTACTAAACATTTGATTGCACTTCCCTTGGAGAGCACGGTTGCTCTATTCCCTTTAATACTTAAATGGTGGTCTTACGGTAATTAACCGGTGCGATGGCGTGGTAGTTAGAGCCTCCGCTTGGCAGTCGGTAGACATAGGGTTCGTTTCACCGAGTCATAGCAAAAGACTTTAACAAATGATATTCACAGCTTTCCCGTTTGGCGCTCAGCACAAAAGGTACAGAGTGGAAAACAAACCGGCAGGCTCGCTTGTTGTATCCTTGGGCAAGTCATTTAACGGGATGCCTCCATCGTTATGTGACAGACAGATGGCGGGGCCAAGCAATCTACGAGGTGTGGTGGCCCAGTCTCACTGAAGACTACCAAAACGGCGAATAAGAACCACATATTCTGAGAAGCTTCCTCAAATAAAAGGATCTTGCACACGCGAAGAAATCGATGAAGAAAATTAAAATAACAGTAAATAAACTATTAAATTGATGTTATAAAATTTTCACACTGAAGTACCGGTAACAAAACTATATTGTTTCAAGTTTCACAGCTAAATATACACTAATTACTAATAGAAAAGTGATTCTTTTCATTTCCGGGCAGCAGTTGTTGAAACTACGAAATCAAGTTATGCGTGTGGTCACGCGTAAGTCTATAACTTAAAAAAATTTTCTTTGATCACACCATCCACTTAACAGTCGTGGGCTATAAAGGAAGAAACCTCTCATAATAGTGCTCGATTATTTTCGGACATAGCTTGGTATTGATAGCACAAAACATGAATAAGAATTTACTATTTGTACAAGCAATAAATCAACGTAATGAAATTTTCACAAACTTTAAACTAACTTTGTTAATATTAGAAACAGTATAGCCTCTTGCCACTTGTTCATCATCAACTGCACAGACGAGATTTGATAGGTTGAAACGGCGTCACTGTCAGCAGTTCGCTCATAATAAAATTTCTGTTTTATTGATTGAATACCTATAAGTCTATACACAATCAATAACACCGGTAAAAGTTTTTAAAAAAGTTTCCTTTCTTATGAAAAATATATATTTTTCATGTTCATTTCCCGGATCAATTTTGTAAATATTTGTGTGGCGCGAATGTGCGTAGACTGTTGCATTCTACTAATCATTGTTTCTGTTTGTGACATGTGTCATTGCGACTGGTGTGCGTTGGTCTGATATGTTAGCTGTAATAAACAATGAGTATACCAAGGTTAATTTACCTTGGTGGAATTTTAGTTCTGTGTGTTAAGTTAGTACAACCAAAACAGGAAATTTAGGGTTAGGTCAGAAAAGTGCTTGCAGGCATGGTTTACTACCATTGTATTCTGTCCTAATGATTGTTTTGTTTCAGTTAAATCAGATGAATTACTTAAGTTGCGCAAGCAAGCTGCAGTAGCCTATAGTGGGTGCCAATCCCTGGAGCGAAAATATCAGAGCAAGTAATAAATAATAAATAAGTAAATAAATAAAACGAGTAATAAATAATTAATAAATAACGCAATACAACAGAGCAAAATGAACAATCAAGCGATATGAAGGTGTTTTTATTTAAATAAAATCAAAAATAGTTCGGATCACAGATAATTTAAGTTCGCTGTGTTGTATATCGCTTTAATATTGTTTGCCCTGCATATGAATAACGCCTATAGGTTGTTTTGGAGCTGCAATTGAGCTCCCTTCCTGGAAATCACTGCTTCGGTCCCAGGTAGCAGCGTTGTACCGAGTTTGATCAGAGAATTTTTAGTAAGTCTCACTCTCATAAAGTTAAGTTAAATCTTTGTCCTTTGGTAGCCTACAGCACTTTGTTAGGATCGTGTTATGTTCCTGAAGTACTTTGTATGCAATTTTTTTTTAATGAGTTTTGCGTAATATAAACGCATGATTAGCGTGACAATTTACTTGTGCTTTTATATGCGCAGAAAACGTTTTCAACGTTGAGCCGAAACGCGTATTTAATTATTGAGTAAATTCTTTTGTTAATGAAGAGCCTTTCAGCGTGCTGACAAAACCGAGCGAGTTCAAAATTAGCACTTCATGTATTTGATAGTTCTCAGTCAAACACTGCATCAAAATGTTTTATCACTTAAAATTTCTTGCAAATCGACAAATAGAAATTTTGATATCAAAACGCACATTGTAGACATTTACAAATGAATGTAAACATGCAGTTCATGCATTCACTCATGCTTATAAGCTTGAGCTCATTTTGTAAATCTTTAGTTAGATCGGGCCACCGCAGCAGGTAGACTGCTAGGCCCCACTGCTTGTCTACCACACAAAGATCGAGGCATCCCTCTAACTATCTGTCGTAGCAACACAACAAGAGAACCTGCCGGCTTGTTCTCCAAATCGTGTCGTTTGTATTGTAGGCCAAGCGGGAAAGCTCTGAGTATCCCTTTTAAAGTCTCTGGAGCTAAACCCAAATCAAACAACTGCGCATGGGACGCTCCAACAATTACATCAACGCGCAAACAGCAAGCAAGTAACAAAAAGGTTAAATACTAGGAAAGTTACAGGTTTTTGTCTCACGAAAAACCTTCGGTTTTCCTGCTTTTGTTTGAACTTCATGTAGGCTGAACTTAGATGACAGTTCCGCTTTAATGACCAACAATTAGTCAATCATTGTGGCAGCATTCCATCGCTTGTGGAATCTAGTTTCTATCATTTTATGTTATGATGAAGATTTTCATCGTGCTCTTCTCCCATGTCGCCTTGATTGTGAGAAAACCACATAGACGAAATTGCAAAAATCAACTTTTATACTCATTCAATAGCCACGCTTTCGAAAATTGAATAGCGATTCTTCCACGATAATTTATGACTTGGGTTTTTGTTTGCGAGAAAGTTAAATTACTATTTGAATTACGGCACCAAAATGTTTTCAATTCAAATGTTATTGTCACACATAGTTCATTAGTCATAAGCTACCTAAGTTTTGGATCAACAAATACTAACTTCTTTACTTTCTAGCATTCAATGTTTCAAGATTTTCAGTCATATATTTGAAGTAAGCACATACAGGGTGGGCCAAAAGTCACTGACCTATTTAAGTTTTTAATAACTCTTTTATTTTATAATATTTTTTAATTTCTTTTAATATCTTTAAAAAGGGTTATGAAAAGTCTAAATTTTTATCCATACAAAGCGCAACTCATCCAAGAATTAAAATCACAGGACGCCTAGACTACAGCATGCCGTTTGATTGCGAAAACTTGCCGTAAATGAACCTAATTTTTTTAATAAACTGATCATGTATGATGAAGCCCACTTCCACCTAAATGGGTTTGTCAATAAACAAAGCTGTTGAGCATTGATTTTGATAGTAAAACTTTACAATCTGTGTACGTTGGACAATATCGACTTTTTCCATACTTATCTGAAAAAGCAAAAAAATATTAAGAAATTAAAAAATATTATGAAATAAAAGAGTTATTAAAAACTTAAATACGTCAGTGACTTTTGGCCCACCCTGTATATGACTCAAAATTTGAATTTGCCGAAGGCACTTCATCAATGTTTATTTAAATAAGCGATCAGTTTTAAAATGGGGTTGTTCAGTTAAAAATGACAATTTTTAAAAAAGAAGTTTTCACTAATAAGCTTAATACAAATATTTCGACGATACCTTGACCTCCAAATGACAATGATCTCGAAACAGAGACCAATCGATTGAAGTTTTAACTTTCATTCTCTGACCTATAAGGTAAGAAATTTGATATGCTTTCATTATTTTGTTTCTTCTCTGGTTGCAACAGAGCCCGGTTCTCTCATTTCTTTCCGGTAACGACGCGGCCAATGAGCTACCACGACGGTGTGCGCTGCTTCAACCACCCACATTCATTGTCGCTTCTCTTCTCTTACGGTTTGTGTTAACTTTTATTTTCTTTTGGATTGCAGACGTAATATCTCTTCAATATCTACTAACGCTCAATTTTCCCGGTCTCCATTGAAGAACCTGTGCTTCTTTGCCAGGACTCCTGTGTCCTCTTTCACTTTCTTCACAAATGACGCATCATCTTTGAATATTTATTTTACCGGAATTGGAAGAAATGAAAATTATTTGTACAGCGATGGTAGTTATCCTACTCAGTTCCGTTTTTATCTCACTTTATCCAGCTACGGACTCTTTATGCTGCAACATTTTTATAATGACCTTTTTCCTTTGTACAACCTTTAGTCCAGACCGTAAGATGTTGCCCGGCACTTGGCGCTTCACATTCTAGAGCCAGTTCTCAAAGATATCGACTCGGTGAAGCTGGCTGAACCGATATTCTTAACCTCGACATTACTGATGGAGGCGTTGCTATTGTAATGACTAAGCCGCGAGTATTTGATTTCGGGTTAGTTTGCTCTTTTCCTGGCTGCGTTTATGCTAGCACCAAACAACATGCTTCCATTTAGAAGCGTTAGATCGTACGAATACGCCTACAGTTACAAAAAAGTGATAGATAATGAGCATAATATTTCATAGTTTAATTCTGAAAATAGATATCAATCACCGTGGCGCTCTTCGAAACCTTTGATATTCTTGCAATTCAAGCACTTGTTCAATTTAACTAATACAAGTTTGTGAAGTTTAAGAACGCCTATGGTCAAATGCTAATAACATTTTGCCACCGGCTCCACAAACTTGGATACATGTAGTGGCTATGCGCAACTTCCGGCAAATGATTTTTTATCAACTGCGTTTTAAAAATCTATAGTTTGGTATCGAAACGCGAGTTTGCTCTGGGAAACAACACAAAAATTTATGACTGCTTCTACAACTATCCATTGGATAAAGCCTCGACATTATTGATGTGGGGCCCGGCCAGGCAATGTCGGCCAAGCCGGCTAATAATTAATAAATATCAGTGAATGTTTAAATTTCTTTTGCTTATTATTGCATACTTAAACACGGCTATAGCAGAGCAGCGACAATTTTATCAAACAAACAAAGATTTTGGAGAATCGTCCAGACCTCCATTGGAGTTTCCGTGTTTCAGCATTGTGGTCGAAATATTTAGTGAATCCTACGCAGACTTTCAATGATTTTCTGTTTGTTCAAATGCGTAACGCTAATTAAACTATTTGCTACAGAAGCACAACATCAGTATGTCGGATTCAGTACGGCTTACAAGTCTGTGCACTGGCTTAGAACAATTAATGGGATGCAGTTTTGATTGCTATTTTAATGGGGATGGCATATTATTGTCGGTTTTTGCTGCCTGTAAGCATGGTACAGAAAAATAATCACAGACAAGCTATTGAACTCGTCTCTTGTCTTTTCACATCCGCCATAAATGATTGTTGTTGCAGCGTTAAACTGTAAGCTGTTCTAAAAAGTTTTACACAGTCATTTTATTGCGCCTGTTTGCATTTTTTTGAAATAAATTGCTCACAATCATAATTTATGCGATATGTACATTTTCGTGTTTTAAAGAAATAAATGCTTACTGAACGCAGATATAATTGAGAGGCTGTTCGAAATGTGCAAAGATTAAACCTGCAAATAAAGACATGCGTTCTCGAAAGCAACATAAGTCACGGTTAAGTGCCTCTTCTAGATCATGACATAGCAGTTATGGCATGATTAAATCGCTAATCATTTGACCACTGCATTGCTAGACCGCATTTTACTCCACATTTTACTTGGCATTGCTAGACCGCATTTTACTCCACATTTTACTCCACTCGGCCACGTCGCTAGCTGATGTAGATCTAACGTTGTTTTGTACGAACAATATCGTTGTAACTGCCATAAATATATTTGATGTAAACGACGCAACAGCAAGAAAACTTCTGACACTTCAGAAATTGAATTAAGGCAAACAAAAATAAATTAGCCACATTGAAAAGTACAACACACTAGCAAATACTTTGTAACAAATAACAACATTAAATTATATAAAACACTATTGTAGCAAGATCATTTTGTTGGTGGAAGTGCGGTATTTTCCGTTGGTGGGAGAGCAGTGTTAGGTGCTTCAGTTGGACAGACGTTACAGATTTTGCAAGTCATAGCGCATACTTCACGTACATATGGATATTTGCTATTGTCCTTACAATGATTTTTACTTTTCCAATGTTTGCAAGTATCAGTATCCATTTCGTCTTTGCAATCTGTCAAGAGCAAAATGTTTGTTGAAAATCACATTACGGTTTAGATGTAATCTAATTCGACATGGAATGTAAAAATGATCACACATCTGTATAAAAACAATTATCTAGTTGCATCGAAAACAAATTTTCACTTTCTTAAAGAACCCGAACTTTTGTATCAAACTTAAATATTCAAGCAGATCGCATATCGTCTTCAGTCAAATGTATGCCCTCATTTAAAAAAATGCAAATTATCTTGAAATACACGACGTCATTGCATATCGATTTTAGTCAAGTATATGTCCCCAACCACAAAATGCAATTTGTCATGAAATACACGACGTTATTGCATATTGATCCTAGTCAAGTATTAGCTCCCATCCAAGAAAATGCAAGTTGTCATAAAATACACGACGTTATCGCATATTGATTCTAGGCGAGTGTAAGCCCCAAGATCAAAATGCAATTTATCATGGAATACACGACGTTATTTTCCATTGATCATAGTCAAGTATAAGCCGCTAACAACAATATACATGTTATCATGAAATATACGACGTTGTTGCATATTAATTCTGGTTGTATATAAGCCGCTAAACAACGCAATGCATTTTATCATAAGATACCCGACGTTTTCGCATTTTGATCCTGGTCAACTATAAGCCCCCACCTAAGAAAATGCAATTTATCATGGAATAAATGAGGTTATTGCATATTGATCTTAGTGAAGTATAAAACCCTCAACAAAAAAATACATTTTATCATGAAATACACGTCGATATTGCATATCGACTCTAGTCAAGTATATGCCCCCGTCTAAACAATTGAAATTTATCATGAAATACACGACGTTATTGCATATTGATCCTAGTCAAGTATAAGTTCCCATCCAAGAAAATGCAGTTTATCAAGGAGTACACGGATTGAGCATTGATCAATCTTGAATATTGATCCCAGTCAAGTACAAGCCGCTACGAAGAAAATGCAATTTATCATGAAATACACGTTGTCATTGGACATTGATCCCAGTCAAGTACATGCCTCCATCCAAACAAATGCAATTTATCGTGGAATAAATGACGTTATTGCATATTGATTCTAGTCAAGTATATGCCCTCATCCAAGAAAATGCAATTCATCTTGAAATACACGGTGTTATTGCATATTAATCTTAGTCAAGTATAAGCCCCCATCTGAGAAAACGCAATTCATCATGAAATACACGACGTTATTGCATAACGGCCCTAGTCAAGTATAAGCTCTCATCTAAGAAAATGCAATTTATCGTGAAATAAATTACGTTATTGCATATAGGCCCTAATTGAGTATAAGCAACAACCAAACAAATGCAATTTATCATGAAATAACGCGACGTTATTGCACTTTTTTTGGATGGGGTCTTGCATTTGACTAGGATCAATTTGCAATATTGTCATGTATTTGAAGATAAATTGCAAGTTTTTGGAAGGACACTAATTCTTGTCTAGAATCAATATGCAATAACATCACGTACTTCATGGTTTATTGCATTTTTTTAGTTCGGGTGCTTGTACTTGATTAAAGCCGACATGCAATAACGTCGTGTGTTTCATGATAAATTGCATTTTTTTATTAGATTCTTATATTTGACTAGGATCAATTTGAGATAAAGTCGTGTATTTCATGATAAACTGCATTTTCTTGATGGTGGCTTATATTTACCTAGGATCAATTTGCAATAATGTCGAGTATTTCATGATAAAGCGCAATTTTTTGGTTGGGAGCCTATACAAGACTAGAGGTGATATGCGATAACGATGTGTATTTCATGATAAAATGCATTTTCCTTTTGTGGCCTATACTTGACTAGGATCAATTTGCAATAACATCGTGTATTTCATGATAACTTGCATTTGTTTGGATGGGGGCTTATACCTGGCTAGGACCGATATGCGATAACGCTGTGTATTTCATGATAGATTGCATTTCCTTGATTGCGGCTTATACTTGACTAGGATCAATATATTTCATGATAAATTGCATTTGATCTGTTGGGGGCCAGTACTTGACTAAAGGCGATATGCTATAATATCGTGTAGTTTATGATAAATGGCATATTTCTGTTGGGGGTTCATAATTGACTAGGATTAATGCGTAATAACATCGTGTATTCCATGATAAATTGAATTTTCTTGGATGGGAGCATATACTTGACTAGGGTCGATATGTGATGACGTCGTGTATTTCGTGATAAAATGCATTTGTTTGGTTTGGGGCTCATACTTGACTAGAATAAATTTTCAATAGCGTCGTGCATTTCATGATAAGTTGTATCTTTTGAATGGGGGGTTATATCTGACTAGAATCAATATGCCGATATGCGATAAGGGCCGACATGCGATAAAGTCCTGTATTTTATGATAAATTGCATATTTTTGTTGGGGGCATTTACTTGACTAGGACCAATGTGTAATAATATTGTGTATCCCATGCTAAACTGCATTTTCTTTGATCGAGGCATACACTTGACAAGGGTCGATATGTGATATCGTCGTGTATTTCATGATAAATTGCATTTGTTTGGATCGGGGCTTATACTTGACTGGAATCAATTTTCAATAGCGTCGTGGATTCAATGATGAATTGCAGTTGTTTGGATGGGGCTTATATCTGACTAGAATCAATATTCACTAACGTCGTTTATTTCATAATAAATTGCAGTTTCTTGGATCGGAGGTTATACAGTACTTGACTAGCATTGATATACGATAACGTCGTGTATTTCATGATAAATTGCATATTTTTGCTGGGGGCTCATACTTGACTAGAGTAGATATGCAATAACATCATGTATTCATGGTAAAATACATTTTATTGGATGGCGGTTTACACTTGACCAGGATCAATTTGCAATAACATCGTGGATTTTATGATAAATTGTACTTCCTTGGATGGGGGCTTATATCTGACTAGAATCAACATGCAATAACGTCGTGTATTTCATGATCAATTCCATTTGCTTGGTCGAAGCTTATACTTGACTAGGATCAATATGCGATAACGTCCGGTATTTCATGATAAACTAAATGTTTTTGTTGGCGGCTTTTGCTGGACTGGAATTGATATGCGTTAACGTCGAGTATTTCATAATAAATTGCATTTTCCTGGATGATGATAATACCAAAGAAAGAACACTCGATAATTTATAAATAAATTAATTGACTTTAACTAAAATGACTGTAGTCTACGATGTGAAGCACTAAATTTTTGAAAGACTATTTCTTTTCATTCGATTTACATTTTTTTTGTCAAGTTTGTTTCAGATGCAAGTTAAACAAGATGAGCTCTGCAAGTGTGTGATTAGTAAGTATTCAAACACAAACAACATGGAAGCACCAGACCGGTTTCGCCATCATTGAGGCTCTTCAGTGGCGCGTATCCGACCAGCAGGAAACCGAACCTTCGAAATGTAGACCTTCATCTGTGGTAAGTACCACTCGACCACTTGGCTGGACGCCGCTGCTCATTTTGTAGCTTCTATTTGTAAGTCAGTGACCGGATTTCCTGATTTTGCCATTTGTGGAGTGCATAGAATCCACTATGTTGTAACACCACAGTAGCACCTCACGACCAAGGCTTCACCACAACAAGACATAAGCATCGCACTACACTAGTAACTTGAAGAGCGGAACGAAGGATCACAAATGAGAGTGAGAATTTATAATAAGTAAGTAGTCAAACGCAAACAATATGGAAGCATCAGACCGGTTTCCCCAATGATGGCGAAACCGGTGTGGTGCTTCCATATTGTTTGTGCTTGACAACTTACTTATTCTAAATCCTCACTCTCATTTATGATGCTTCATTGATTGCTTTAAATATCGCGTGATGCATTTGTGAACAGAAAAATAGTTTCCACAGATCTCAAAGGAGGTCCGACAGTAACCGCTGGTTTCAGTGCAAGATGTACGGTAGGTATCACCTTAAGTGCTTCACTTGTTCATGAAGAAGCTTAACTGTTGTCACATTTGTCTTGTCATCGCCGTCGAATTTAGCAACATGCGTCTTTGCGACATCAAATTCGGCTTCCACAATTGCGCATTTTGCCAAATCCAAACGAGGTTTCACCATCATGAAGTATAAACAAAAAGTTGCTTTTTTCATGTTGAAGCGCAACATTCTCCACAGCATGATGTTTTAGATTTTGTTGGCTAAAATGTAGATTTATTTTATTGACGACATGATTCAATGCGCCATAAAATAATCTCCGTAATTCATGTTTATTGATTTGATTACTTACAGTTGTTTCTTTAGCAACAAATTCAAGTAGCAGCGCATTAGCACGTCGTATTTGTTATCAAAGAGCATCAATTTGATTATTGGTTTCATTCCATATGTCACAAAATTTCTGCTCTATAAGAAAATCGTGAACGTTTTCAATACACGATGTCACCAGCTTTATCTCAGTTGACAGTTAGTAATTTTAGCTTGAAGAATATTGTTGGCTGCAGCAGACAAACCAAGAGCCTACACAATGCAACTCAAATATCAAACACTCCAGATTGGAATACTTTTTTGTGATTCTGTTTTGCAGCCTTTGGTGAGACAGGGCCTCCTTGAACGGATAAACTACTTGGTTCCATTTGGAAATGAACGTTAATTATCTTTCCCCAGAACACAACATCAACACGCCCATAGGGCGTGAAACAGGCTAACTTTTAATCAGATGTTCGACGGTGCCAACGTGTGACCTATAATACTGAAGCGCTATTCATTTGCTGTCTTGTGCATTAGCATTACAAAAATTTTGTAGTAAACATTAACTTATCGTTTTTTTGCATACGGTAACTTACTTCCAATATTTGTAATTTTTCTATGAAATTGCCGAGTACCGCATTTTATAAAAAAATTACTACTGATAAACTTGCTCACAAAAAAGGTCCTTTAATCTTCTTCGCTTGTGCTAGATGTTTTGTTTTTGGCGCATGTATGTGAGCTTGTTCTGGTTGCAAATGTCCTGTTAGACTGGCCCTCCAGAACGGATAGACTGCTTGGTCCCGCCATCTGTCTGCCACGTAAAGATGAAGGCATTATGTTAAGTGTTCTACCCAATCATGTACACAACAAGCGAGCTTGCCGGTTTATTGTCCATAATGCTCCTTTCGTGCTGAGCGCCAAGCAGCAACGAAGTGAATATCATCTTTTTAAGTCTGTTGATATGACTCGAGTAGGGATATGAATTTCAGATCTACCGACTGCAAAGTGAACGCTCTAACCACTGTGCCAGAGCACGTGTTTAATACTCACTGTATTGATTCGCTTGGTTGACAGCTCCACCAATTCATCTTTTATGCTCTGTATTACAAATCTTCGGTAAATGAAGATTTGTCCACAAGTGCCCAGGAGGAACTCCAGGGCCTTCGCTCCTTCTTCAACACAACAACTAAGTGAAAACTTCTTGATTGCGGGCAACTCAGTTAAATAAAATGGGATGCAGAAAGCTCAGTTAAAATAACTTCCAATAGCAAATAAAAGAAAGAGCAAAAATTCACCGAGGGCTTCTTTGTAAAATGAAATTGAATGCAGTAACAAAATTCAACCTTCGTGGAGCAACAAAACTTAAGCAACTATTTTTGAAATGCAAAAACGTTACTAGTTGCCGTTTGGAGCGAGAGGCCAGCCAATCAAAATGCAAATGTTACCCGGTTTTAGGCAAAAAACGCACTAGAGTTGAATTCAACCTCAAGCTACCGAATGACAAATGGAGAAAAAATAAAGGCGTGCGAGAACAAAGAGCGCTAGTTCAGTTCAGCCACGGAAATCAAAATTTTTTTTTCCTTTTCGAGGCAGATGTTGTAACACTCTAACCTTAAAATATTAGCATTTGGTATTTGGTCATACTATTCTTAATATAGTCCTAAGTTCCTAAACAGCTATTTTACCAGAGATTTCAAAGTACATTATACAAACCGATTTGACCAAACTCAATATGGTTGATTCTGGTACTTTGGAATTGAAAGTTTTAATGTTGGAATAGTCAATTGAACTACCTGGTTGCCACCATTGTATTATCTGACCATTGAACGCGAAACTGCCTTCAATAAGTATATAAAGTAGCCCTAATTTTTCGCCCACTGAGAGCAGTTTTCTTTTCATTGTACATTAATCAATTGATCACTCATTAAAGCAATCTGATATATAAGATGACTGTGTTCCATTATAGGTTTCAAAAACACTTTTAGATGTCTAAGGCTTAATATTTCAAGCTCTGATGTGATCAACAAAAGCCTCAAGACAATATGATATCTCTTAAAGTAATATAAAAGGCCAGCGATGCACTTCGAGCAAATTGCGAACAGTCACACTGTTTCGACCTAATAGGTCTCTTCACTACAGTTGGTTGCCGACAAACAGCTAAAGACTTTAAATAAAGCATAGTTTTGACTGTCCTACTTCTGGGACCAACACTAGAACCGCTGTAGTGGATAGTCTGTCAGTACTTTGCAATGCCGTATCACTAGTAAATGGGTGGAGTTTATCCCAGGCGCACTAAGTCTAACAACTGGTGTAACAATAGTGCTGTTACAGCCTAGTGGTTACAAGGTTTTTAAGTAATACAAGAGACCAGCAATGCATTTTGAGCAATTTTAGATAGTGACACTGTTTCGACCTATTAGGCCTCTTCAGTGCAGTTGGTGACCGATAAGAAGCTAGAGGCTTTACTTTTGTATTACTTTAAGAACTTGGACCACTGGGCTGTGGTAGCACTATTGTCTTACAGATTGTTAGACTTGACGAATCTGGGACAACCGCCACTCATTAACAAGTGATACGACTTCACACAGTACTGACAGAATATGCTATCTCTTGTTAAAATTTAAAGGAAAATTTTCATTATTCAAGAAGCTTGGTTCTGACAGCAATCAAGTCAACCCTGTTCAAACGATCACCCTAAGAATGAGATTCAGACATAGTAACTGTAGTAGGTATTCTGTTCTAACTCAAGACTAAATATTCTTTTTAGATTAGTAAGCTCATCAAGCAGGTAAGTTTTTGAGTAACTTCGTTAATCACGAACTTACCTCTGCAATTGTTTTAAACGATTGTTATTTGGCCGCCAGTTTACAACTTTGTGTTTGCTCCCTAACACATTGTATATTTGTGAATAAGACCAGTCATGATTCAAAGTAGAGAAAACAGAATTAGTGGTGTAGTTCATAAAATCCAAAAACTGAAACAAAATATAATACCTTCGGGTGAATTTGCGCAGCAGAAAGAATATTTTTGCTTGAAAGGAATATGGCTAGCTACCTGGTTCGGTTACAAAAGATTTGGGGAAACCATGACTCTTTTCATTCGATGCCGAAACTATGGGTATCATATACGCAGTAAAGAAGTTGGCCACAAAATAGCTACAAAAGAAATCGCGCCAATGTGTATTTCACTTTAATGTCGCATACCATTTTTTTAAATAAATCGGCTTTTTCAAATCTATTTCAATACTTTCCGCCCATTGTCTAATCAAAGATCTTCTTTGAAAAAAAATTCTGTGCCCTTTATTTTTTGTGATGGGAAAGCACAAGAGCAGACCCCCAGAAGCCTTAAAAAGTCCCAGTTACTAGGTGCCCCTTTGGCCTTCTGTCAACGCCACTTAATGTTAGTGCCGTTATCTAACGTGCTGTAAGTAAACTAACTCGTGCATTAAAAATTGTAAGTAAAAAAAACAAGGTAGACGGTAGAAAAGTTTAGAGTGACAGGTTGTGTTTCGTTAGCATAATTTCTTTTAAGATTATTTGTGTGTTTTTTGGTTTCTGTTGTTATTGATAAGAATTTTTTTTGATTGGACGCAGCAACTGTGCGTAACACGTACTAATGAGCTATGTCGCTTTGTCTCTGTTTTTCTATTTTTACGATCATTTTGTATTTTGATTTACAATTTTTAGTCTTTTGCTGATTAAAAACAAGAACTTGAGATGCCGATAAAACTCATAAAATTCCCTCCTAACACTACTCGCCAGATCCACCCCTGATATGAAATCGCTTTGGAACGAGAAGTTTTTTTTAAATGTTTTGCTCTAACGAGGTACACCAATAGAAAAGTGTGAAAATATTGTAGTTTTTTTCACTAAAAACATTAATACCTTGAGAAAGTTTTACATGAATTGTGATTTTGTTGCTTGTAACTAGCTATATTTGTGTTTTAGGAAAGAGCCATTAGTATACTTTATAGACACCCGATCTAGGAATAAATGGGCTCTTAATTCCATGAGTTAGTTCTGAGTTGTGCAACACTTTTGCAGGCAGGCCGCTTTCTGACTTTTGAAAATTTCTTGGGCCTGTTGAAATTCATATCCAGGCACAATTTAGCTCATCAGCATTGAATAGTGACAGCATTCATGAGATGCGACAGCAAAGACCACTTTTTCGGAGATCACCGTTTTCACAGCTATAATTTTTCCAAAATTCCCCCAATTTGGTCAGTGATAACGTTGCCTGTTTCTATTGGAGATTAATATTTCGCCAAAATTTTATTGCTTGAATTTCGCTAAGAGTTTGAAGTTTTTTCCACGGAACACAAAATTTTACGACGCGGACAGTATTCGGCCGCTGGTCTCAGGTTGCAACACCCTTGAGTTAGTTAATTGCATCAGCTCGATAATCGCTATTTTTTTCTTTCCAACCGGCGCGATAGCACAGTGGTTAGAGCGTTCACTTTGCAGTCGGTAGATCTGAAATTCATATCCCTACTCGAGTCATATCAACAGACTTAAAAAGATGATATTCACTTCGTTGCTGCTTGGCGCTCAGCACGAAAGGAGCATTATGAACAAAAAGCCGGCAAGCTCGCTTGTTCAGAACACTTAACGTAATGCCTTCATCTTTATGCGGCAGACAGATGGTGTGACTAAGCAGCCTACCTGTCGCGGTGTCCCAGTCTAACTGAAGACTAGCAAAAAGGCCTAATGAGAAGCTCACGCGCGTAAATCAACGAATATTGTTTTTAGTTAAATTTTATCGCAAAATGTTTCAAGTAATGCACTAATGCAGTATATTACTTGCATTTAAATACATACCAGCAAAAAATTTACAAACGCTCAGCATTACAGAATAATTACAATTTACTCACATAAAATTTTGTGAAAATGACGAAATGCTCGATAATTAAATCGATCACTCAATTGTTAAACATGAAGAGCTAGATGTATATACATGACTTACAAAGACATAGATGACTGGCATTTAAAGGTCAAAAATAAACGCATAAATATGTTATTTAATTAACTGTCTATTTAAATAAAGAGTTTTGTTTCATAACTGCTAAATTTCAGGAAGAACAGAATTTATCATGCAGAGCAATCCCAAAATCATGCTTTTATTTTTATAACAAACTTCTCTCAGCACCAGTATCAGAACTTGTTGTTTCTCCGGTCTGTTTGGATGAAATGCTTGCAGATGTAGGGTTAACTTCTTTGGTGCTGGTACAATTTGAGCACTGTACATTTGTACTAAATGCAATGTCAGTAGCTGTTATTGAGGTGGTTGAATTATTACTTAGATTAGTTGTGGGAATAACAGTGGTTGTTTGTGTAGTTGTAGTGCATGGCAAACACATGCCACAAGTCATTGAGCACACAGTGCGAACGTACGGAAACTTTGATTTTTCCGTGCAGAATCCCTTTTTTTTCCATTTGTCACAAAACTTTGCAGTTTTATTGCTGTCCTTGCAATCTGTAATGAAAGTGAAATTTAAACTATTCCTTCCTACTTAATGATCAAACGTTTAAGGTATTATGAAGACGCACTTTTGAGGAATTCAAAAATTTGATCGAAAATCACGGTGATGCTGTATAGACAAACACATGGGACCGGCAAGGCAACTTTTTATCATCTGAAATTATTATCACTCGCGAATACCAGTTTAATAAACTTTTCACGCGCAATTTACTACTAATAACATGCATTCCTAACCAAATAAAAGTGTGTTTCAATATCATCTCTTACCATCAGAGCATGTTGATGATGTTGTTACACAAGGAAAACACATGCCACAAGTCATTGCGCATACTTTTCGAACGTATGGATAGTTTGATTTCGCGCCACAATGACCTTGTTTTCTCCATTTTTCACAATGCACCATCGTTTCTTCGTCATCCTTGCATTCTGCACATGGTTGAAAATAAATGTGTCAAATATATTTCATTAGGAATAGCAGCATGGTCATATGTTCAAAGAAGGCAATGACCGCATTGTCGTGAATCTCCAAAGAAATTTTAAGACGATTTTCCTGCTTTTGTGGATTCTAACAACAAAATTGGTAAAAGTGGTATCATGCACTACAAATAAAGTGACGATTGAGGAGCTCAAAAACTGCAGATCTCTCCTCGTTCTAGGCCTAGCGTCGTTGATATTAACCTGAGAGTGTTAAGGATAAAAACAAACTAGAAATAAAGCACTTACCTGATGAACAAGACGGTTTGGTTTTGGGAAGGGCAGTGCTTGGTGGTGGCTTAGTTGGACAAAGTTTACAGACTCCGCACGAAAGATGGCAATTTTTTTGTATGTAAATGAAATATTGGGAAGATTTTTCGCAAAAGCCCTTTCCTTTCCAGTAGTCACATGATTTGTGGCTGTTTCTGCAATCTAAATATTTTGTCAATTGTTAAAAACCAAGCAGCAAATTTTTGCCCCTTGTTTTCAAATCTAGCAATATCAAGGAGAGATATCTTTAATTTTTGTGTAATCAAATAAAGAAATAATTTTGATATACAGTCAATTGGAGAGCAAGATACTACAGTCACACAGTAAAAACCGTATCCTTCACTCTGCTATAGTGCAATGTAGAAAACTATTAAATCAAAGACAATGGGGCTTTAGAAACGTTGGAGTGTACGCGATTTGCCTTTTTTTATTGGCAGACTCGCATTCAAGCAAATTCGTATAATCGTCATGGTGACCACGATCATCTATGATTTCATTATCGAACAAACTATTCTGTTTGTCATGAAGACTAATCGCTCCGGTCCCCAAAGACGCTCACGAAAAAGGCTCTAATGTTTGATTTTACTGTAATTGAAGTCTTACCGTTACTGCAATTGGCTAATGTTAAACTCCCTGCACCAGCCTTACTCTTTGTGGTTTTCAAGGTAGCAATAGTTCTAGTTTGTGGGTTGCAAGGAGTACATTCGTTGCAGGATCGAAGACAATATGAACGTAAACCAGTTCTGCTGTTGCATTGATTTTTAATCAACCGACAATAGAAAGGATACATGTCTTCACAATCATCTCCTAAAATAACAACTTTTTATTGTAATGCACTTGCTGATAGAGCATCATACAAACTTGATATTGCCATATTGCAAAGCAACAAGAGGACAATAGATGAGTAATGGAATAATTGCATCACATGTAAAGTTTTAGATTTCATGTCAATTTTCCATCACAAATTAATAAACGAAAATCGTAGATAGAGTTAGGCTATCATTTGTTTTGATATTTTTAAATGCCACATTTGTTGTCAAAATGTTATTTAAAAAATACTTACGACAGCATTCTGCTCGCATAGAAACGTAAACAACAAAAACAGCTGAAAATATGAACTGCTTCATCGTAATTTGTTTGTTGCTTGTAGTTGAATCTTCCTTGGTGTGAATACTTTGTATAATTAAAACACATTGAGCGGTTTGGCTTATAAGCGTTTTATACATGCAACACAATGAAAAAAGACATAAGGAATACTTTTGTAGAAAAAGTCAAATTTGGCAAATGTTTTCTCTTCACCAAACGTTGACAAAGAAAAGTAGACTACCTACAATAAATTGTCAATAAGCTGAGAGTCAGTAAACCGGAATTGATGATTGGCACTTACAAAAGAAAAACACCGTACCATGTTAGGAAATTACTAACAGTAGTTTTGACAAACAACATCATTAATCAAGTTAAATCTGACAAAAAACTTCAAAAGGAAAATTGATTTAAAAGTAAAAGAAGAGATCACTCTTCATCTGTCTCTTTTTTAAATAGCTGTTGAACTTCGTTAATGATTTAGTTTTGAGATGTTGTTACATTTGAATGAGGCACAAAACTTTGGTTAATTAATTAGCTTATAATTGAAATATCATGAATTTCTAATCTTATTTGCTAAAGGTCATGTTTAGGAAATGTTTGGTTTCTTAAAAAAGAAGCATTAAAGGCAAAAAAAAGTGATTGCATTTAATACATAAAGCGCAATTCTGTCTGTGTGTCTGCCTGTTTTAACTCCTCTGAAACTGCTGGAGGTACAAGCATCAAACTTGCCACGATTAATCACCACTCCGTGGTAAGTGTCATAAGAGATGTTGGTGACGTCATGATGACGTCATAATCAAAAATAGTTTTTAAAAATTTGCATTACTTGACAGAGGACAAACGCTTTTCGCTCAAACGAAAACCAGCTTCCAATTTACCACATTATAAAAACTTGCATTTGTTTGGGGCCTAAAATGATGTCAAAATCAACGTTTTATTACCCAATCTGTTTTTTGTTTATTCTCAAAAAGTACTGATCGCAGAAACGCGATCAATGTTTTTTCAGAAGATATTAATAAGGTGCTTTCAATAAAAATAGCTTTACAACAATTATTGCTTATTTGACAATGCTACGAGTAATTCTTTATTAAAGCACTTTAAGCCCTATCAGCATTTTTTTCTCTATTTCGCTTGCACGCATAAAACTGGCTCTATGATGCCATAATATGTCTCGTACGATTAACACAAATCTTCGCTACAGAAGATCATAATATAAAGATGTTTTTAAAAATTGCAACCTTTTTGCAAATTCAGTTCACTAAAAGCTGATTTGTGACCTCATTTCTCAACTGATTTTTAAACTTTCTTCAACAAATTAAAAGTTATTTTAAGGCAATTCCGTTAGTGTATAATATGTACAGTTAATATTAGTTTTTATAGTCAAAAACTGAACTTTTAGACCTGTGGTATAACTTTTTAGCCCTCCCAAACAGTGGTAAGCTCAGTAAGAAGAGGTGACTCTAATACAAAAACGTTATAGTAAGGTATTAACAATTAATGTCCTTTGAAAGCTTAAGAAATTTGCTTTCCAGCAATATGTAACTCTAATTACTTGGGGTTAAGGATTAGTTCATTATGGCTGATCAAAACGTGGTTGCCATACAGGATGTTTCATTTTTAAATGAACAATTATTTAGCTTGACCTAAAAAACTTGCAATTGTTAAACCAAAGTTAGTTCTTTGGTAGATTGTGACTATTTTTCTTCACAAGCATGGCTATTTTGCATTATCTGTCGAAGTTTTCAAATATATTCATCAAAAACAGAAGTCTCTAAATATTTATGAAATGTAGTCTACCGGTTAAAAACACTCAAACTTTTGGTTCCTACATTTCACAAATTTGCAGTTTCTGAAAAAATTAAGTCCTTTAGTACATCTTGGCTGTTCTTCGTTGATAGCAAGGATCTTTATCCATCAAAATATTTGAAAAATTTATCGAAAAATGAAGTCTACAAATTTTAATTTGCAAAGCAAAAGATTTAGTGATCACCCAAGAAAAAGCTAAGAAGGTATAAATGGTCCTTTCTTATCGTTTGCAACACAAAATAAATGTCGAGCACATATGATCTAAATGTTGAAGCAATTTCTTTGCAATTGAGCGAGGCTGCAGCAACATCCAGCTGATTTGATATTCGTAACCTCGACATTATTGATAGAGGCCCCCGCTATTGCTATAACTTAACTGTTAGTGCTTCATTTCACGTTAGTTTGCTATGTGCATGACGGCGTTTGTGCCCGGGCCAAGCAACATGGTCGTTTGTTCAGAGACGTTAGTTCATATTAATTCGAAAAAGTGTTACGGTAAGTAGCGATCCTAGTATTTAATGGCTCAAAACGCACTGTGAGATCACAATGTTAAATGACATCACAAAGTTTGCCACTATGTAGTAAAAACAGCAGCAGGCAGCAAAATTATCCACTATCATTTTGATAGCGAACATAAATGGTAAAGCCCATTATTGATATTTGTAATTGCAAGGATATCGGTGTAAGACACCAATTTTCATTTAACAGTAGGGAGATCTGGATTAGGGAAACAGTTAAATGCAATAAAATCCCAAGTTTAAGAAAAGATCAAAATTAAGCAATAATAGCATCAATTTGTGACCCTGGTTTAAGAGGGAATGCTTTTGATTGAAAAGATATTTATAGGAATCTATTGCAATAGGTTATATGGCTTAGGGTCAAGGCATGGCACCTTTTCATGCTATGGCTGAATAAAAGCAAAACAGCGCAGGCAAAGATCTTAATGTCACAAATATATATACGAAAGCGGGGCCACCAAATCGTCAAATAGGCCTACCACTAAACAGTTCATTTCTTTAATTGTCAAAACGACCACCATTTGGGAAACACCAATAATTTAGATTATGTTTTACCCCCTCCTTACACTTTTAAATACTACAAACGTTAGTTATGACATCATTTTTTCTTTTTGAATACTTTCATTCTTGATCAATAGAACAACATAATCACCATTACATGTACAGAAACTACGGCTTATATTTCCTGAAACATTTCATTGTTGCTCTCACAAATGCTTGTACGGTGAAAGCTGCAATCATTGATACGTTTTAAATAGGCGCGGGTGATGGTATGGCCTGGCGGGATAAAATCGCACCAAAGTTAGGAGAAACATTTTTCTATTTTGCTTGATAACAGCTTTATAGAGCTACCGGAATCAAAATTGAAAATTTGGAAAAAGCAAGGACTCTTTTAACTTCTTGTCTGTGCTAACTGATAGTCCTCAGGAAGTGTCTGAATATAGGCATGAAAGCTGCAGCCTTGATGCAGATGATGATTTCATACCAGCAGCAGATGAATCTAGCCCTTCTAGTGAAGATGAGATTGTGATTGTAGCAAGTAAGTAATGCGAATGGAGTTGTTATGTCTTTATTTTTGTGCTTTTTCAAATTGCATTTGTTTTTTGTGTTAGGTAACCAAGATCCAAGCACAAGCAGTGTGCAAAGTGATTTGGAATTTGATGAGGAGGATGGTGCAGTGTTGACTGCAAAGGATGGCACTAAATGGAAGAAGGTACAAGGACGTGAGCAGTCCACAGGCAAACTTGCAAGTCATAATATTCTGAAGGAATGTCCTGGTCCTTCGAGTTATGTGCGTAGAAACATACAGGGTGCGAGTCCTGCGAGTGCCTTTCTTTTATTTATTGACTAGTTTATACTTGAACACATCTGTAAGTGCACCATCACTGAAACTCATAGACAAACCGAAAACGAAGAATTTTGACTAACAAGCAATGAATTGTTTGCAGTCATTGCTGTCATGTACGCACAAGGAATAACAGGTTCAAATAACATGCTATATCATAATCTGTGGACTGAAAACTGGGACGTGCCCCTGTGTAAAAAAACAATTTCAAGGAACCGTTTCAGCAAAATTTTACGTTTTCTCCGCTTTGACACAAAGTGGGATCGTTCTCAAAGATTGAAAACAGATAAATTTACTCTATTTTTGGCGGTGTGGAGCACGCTCATCGACAACTATATTTCATGCTACACACCTGGGGCTTTCATCACTGTGGATGAACAGCTTTTCCCCAGAAAATGTAGATGTCATTTCACGCAGTTAATGGCATTAAAGCCTGACAATTACGGGCAGAAATATTGGCTGGCTGTAGACAAAGATCGTAAGTATGTGATAAACGGGTTTTCATACATTGGCAGAAACGGGACTCGCTTTAGAGATAAACGTGTCTCCGACCAGGTTGTCATGCGGTTGTTGAAACTGTACCTCAAAACAGGGAGGAACGTGACAACAGGCAATTATTTTACTTCAATGAAGTTGGCCACAGAGTTGCAAAAATATAAAACCAGCTTACTGGGAACAGTAAACAGAATCCGCAAGGAAGTACCTGCAGTGGTAAAGCACATGAAAGAGCCACTTTACTCCACCACTCTATATAAATCTGGTGATGTAACGATGACTGTTTATCAAGGTAAAACCAAGAAAAATGTGGCAATTCCTAGCACCCTCCACCAAAACATCACTATTGCGGATAATGGAAAAAGACACCAGAAAGTGTCAAAGCTTACAATGATACAAAATATGGTGTTGATATTGTGGATCAAATGGCAAGGAAATACACGATTAGAACTTCCACGAGAAGATGGCCTGCTCATTCGTTCCAAAACACACTGGACTTGGCGACTACAAATGCATGTATCGTTTACAAGGCGGTCACGAAGAACAACATACCCAGAAGAGTATTCTTGAGCAGTTGGATCGAGACCTATCTGGGCCTCATAGAGACGAAAGGAGCAACACTAAGAAAAGACGCTTCAAAAAGAGACATTTGATGAAGGATATAGTGAAATGACAAAATACTGCCAAGTGAAGGGTGAATGTAAGAAGAATTTTACAGTTGGCACCTGTCATGAGTATAGCAAATCACTGTGCGGAAAGTGTACTGCTAAAACCGTACGTTTGTGTGTGAAATGCAGTTCCTCACAACAATAAGTGTCCTTTTTGGTATTCTGGGATTTTTTTGCTTTTTGTTTTGTTGGTTTGGCATTTGAGTTTGCTCAAGACAATAATCAATAAAAAAATCACTAAGTAAGCTGTCTTACAAAGCTATTCTACAGCCATAATCACAGCAATGTTACACAAGAAATGCCGGGAAATCAAAATGACTCCTTTGGGCATTCTAGGTATATAAAAATCCTGGGCATTCTAGTGTTAACAAGTTGCGGGTCACGAGCTCGTATATCCAAACTTGGTAGCGTTGTTCTATTAAGTGCAGGCTATTAGATCTCAGAAACAATGAGAATTAACAGTTTATAGTTGATATTATTTTTGTAGATTGCAAAGATAATAATAAATTGTGTGAATATTGGAAAGGCAAAAATTACTGCAAAACATCTTCTGAATATTATCCATGTGAGCAAGTCTTGCCCGAAATCATGCGGTGTTTGCAAGACTTGTCCAATTCCAAAACCTAAAAACACTGCTCTTCCTCCCAATCCATTTGCATGCATCAAAGTAAGTTAAGAAGTGCAAGCGCTTCTTCAACACCAAGTTTGATTATAAAAGTTTGAGTCGTATCAGGATGCAACTGTATTCTTGAATTCGATTAAGCCACTGTATGTTATGCAAACACACGATCAATTTTATTTTCAAGAATGGGATATTTTATTTCTCAAAAGTAAAGTCATTTTTAACAAACATTTTGCTCTTACCAGGTTGCAAAGACAAGATGGGTACTAATACTTGCAAACATTAGAAAAGTAAAAATTATTGTAAGGACAACAGTAAATATCCATATGTTTGTGAAGTATGCGCTATGATTTGCAAAATCTATAACGTCTGTCCAACTGAAGCACCAAACGCTGCTCTCCCACAAACGGAAGATACCGCACTTGCATCAACCACACGATCTCGCTGAAATATGTTTTTACATCATTTAATGTTAATATTCTTTGAAAAAATTTTGTCGTCTGTTGTATTTTTTATTGCTATGTCGTTTATATTTATTTTAATTTATTGTCCGAAATATCATGAGTGTCCTCGCTGTCATGTCGTTTACACAAAATGTATTAATACTTTAACTGCCAGACGCATTTCACGCACGCATACACGCTAGTGCCAAGCACTTTTTTCCGTCGCGTTATCTCTCGCGTTTATCTCACGCGTTTATAAGCGTTGTTTATAGCTTTTACGAGATTTGTTTTCCATTTCGGCTTCTGTATACGGTTACTACTGAATAAGAAGAACTCATTCAACTTTACTTGCAATAAGCAACACCTTCAAAGTGATTTAGGAGAATGATACGCAGAGAAACATATTTTTGCGCACATTGGAACCTTACACTCTTTGCAATAGACTCCGGTGTCTTTTCTGATACCGTTTTTATAACATATTCTGCAACATCTCAGTGGCAACTTCTTCTTTTCAGTTGCCGGGAATTCTATTAGCTGATGATGGTCAAAGCCACCCTTCAATCTTGAAGTGGGGTCATACCTTGGAGCTCTTGCAGGTGGTTTCTCTTCATCAGAAGAGCTGGAGTAGTTGTGGGAAAGTTGACAAAGTTTTTCTATGACCTTCGAGTGGAAGGATTGCAGACTCAACTTTGTTTGGCTATTCTTAGCTTTGAAGATCACGAAGCTGTTATACAGGCTTATTTCTAAAAGATAGAAAAATACTTCTGACATATACTGATTATACTCAGTAATGCAGAGAGGTTTCACTATTTGTTCAGTTTCGCCGTGGCCTTTCTTCTTTTTTCTTGTTATTACACCAAGACTTCCATCATGTTTTGTACTCTAGGCTGTTACAACTCTTTTACCTTTCCAAGCCACCACCATCACTTTTCCATTGTCCACAGAAAGGGAATCTCCTGCCTTCATTTTTAATTTACCGCTTTTTGCGTTGCGAATGTCAACAGGCTCTCCTCGATGTGATCGAAGTGTTCCCACTGTGTGCACTTTTACTCCCAGCAGCTCCTCACGCAGCTCAACACTGTTACAAAAATTATCCATATACAGTGAGTGACAGGAGTAAAGGTATGCATCACCGAGTAAGCCAAAAACAGTATCTCTCAAGCGTTTCCCCTGTCCGCAGTACATATCCATATTCCAGCAATAACCGGAATTCGAATCAGCAAGGATGTATGCTTTTATGCCATGCGTAGTTGGCTTATCCTTGTTGTGTACCTTGAAAGACAAACGACCTCTCCATTTCAGCATTCCTTCATCAATTGATATCTGTTCACCGGGGTAAAACAATTGACGCCAGTTTGCTACAATTTTATCATAAATCGGTCTTGGTTTGAAAAGTTTGTCATTTGAATCCGATGGCCTGGCTTCATTGTCATTGAAATGTAAAAACTTAATGATGATTTGATATCGGTTCCTAGGCATTGTTTGACCATAAAATGGAGCAAGATAAAGCGGGTTTTTGCTCCAGTATTCTGATAAGTGTCCCCTTTTTCCAATTAATCCAGTGAGCAATGTCAAACCTAGAAATATTTTCAGCTCAGGAAGGGTGAATGGCTTCCACTCATTAGCTCTAGACTGTCTTGGCAAGGCGTTGGCATTTGATAGGAAAAACTGGTTGGCATAACGATTAGTTTTGTTGACTACCATATCTAAAATGTCATCAGTTACTATCAACTGGAAATATTCTAGACCAGGGGTCACCAACCTTTTTGAGGCCGAGGGCTACTTCATGAGCATGGAGTCACATGAAGGGCACACGACCTGTTTGCTACAAACTTCTTAAATAACAAAACTGCATGGATATTAAATGTAATAATAGTGATATTAAAATAGCAGTAATTATAACGCTGTGAAATTGTTTCTCACATATCAATAATAATTGTTTTCCACAGTTATCAGTCATTTACACAGCAATAATAATAAATAGAAAAGCATGTTTCAATATTAAACATTTATTTACTCAAACATTTGAAGTGCTGTATTTGTGATACAAATGCAACATTTTTTAAACCAAAGAGACAACACTTATTTCCATTAACAAGCTCACAAATGATTTCTGAACATTTAACACTATGTGCAATATTTCTGATGAATATTGCTGCTTTTTAAATGATGAAAAGAATGTCTGATTCGTCAGATCATTTTCTATGAAAGTGGAAGGCCTGGCACTGCATGCTGCTCACCAGTGCATTATAATCTGGTGAATAATTTGACACAGCAATTCGTAGTGAATCTTGTAAATGTGCATCATTCAGGCGTGTTCTGTGTTTGTTCTTGATAAAGTTCATATTGGAAAAGGCTGATTCACACAAATATGTTGAACCAAAAAAGCTGGCAATTTTCATAGCTGCTGTGCACACACCACTGTACTTCTCTTTGTCCACAAGGCACCAAAAGTTTGGTGCAGACTGATGAGCTTTAAGGTTTATGTCATTTTGCAGCGTTAAGATTTCCATCTCTACATCAGTAGCGCTCAAACTGAACAAATCACTGAGCTGCTCAGCAGTGGAAGTTACGTCTACGTACATGAAAGGATTTGTAACAAATGATACGCATGGTTCAAGCTTCTCAAAGTCACAAAACCTGTCTTCTGATTCCTGTCCTAATCTGTTTATGACTTGGGAGTACTTTCTGACAACTTTATCCAAAGCTGCAGATGCAGAAACAGTGTCTTTTAGCACTGCCTGCACAGAAGAAAAATGCAGCATTTTTTTCTTTTCCACCTGCGCAGAGAAAATGTTCGTCTTAGCTTTAAATGCGTTTACTGCACTGATCATGTGAGCAACAGTTTTGTCTTTACCTTGCAGTTCCCGATTCAGATGGTTCAGCTTCTCAGTCAAATCAGTTGAAAATGCGAGTTCAAGTAACCAGACTGGTTCCTCAAGCAGCGATGCGTCTTCTCCCTTGGAAAGCATGAGCTTTTTGACTTCACTCAAAAGTGACAAAAAACGCTTTAGAATCCGTCCCCTGCTGAGCCATCTTATTTCTGTGTGTAATAGCAAGTCACCGTATTCAGCGGACAGCTCATCCAGCAGCATGTTAAACATTCTGTGTTGTTTTGCTTTGGAGCGGATGCTGTTTATGATCCTTACGACAGGAGTCATCACGTGATAAAAGCCGGTGACTTTCGCACAAATCGCCTGTTGATGAATAATGCAGTGGTAGTGCTGAAACGTTGGGAAGTCTGGATCATTCCTGCATTGTGTAATGAATCCCGCATGCCGACCCATCATGGCTGGTGCCCCGCCTGTTGTTATTGATGCCAACTTATTTAAAGGCACCTTTTTCTCGACGAAGAAGTTTTTGACAGCTGTGTATATGTCAACTCCCAGCGTTGTTGCCTTCAGTGGCAGGAGTGTCAGCAGTTCTTCTTTTGTGGAAAAATCATCAAACACCATTCGGATGAATGTTATCAGCTGAACCGTGCTTGCGCTGTCTACTGACTCGTCACATTGCGTACTGAACCACCTGCACGCAGCAAGATCCCGGTCCACCTGCTCTGTCAAGTTCTCAGACAAAGATGACACTCGTCTTGCCATCGTACTTGCTCCAAGGTGAACATTGGATAGCGCAGAGATGACTTCAGGACCATATATTTTATCTTTGAATAATGTATTAGCAACGAGCATCATAGTCTCTTTAAAAACCTCCCCATCCGAAAAGGTTTTCTTATTCTTTATCAAAAAATGCGCAGCTCTAAACGAGGCTTCAGTGGCATTCTGTAATTTTTTCATCAGCTTCGTGAAATGGGTCCGCTGTTTGTCTCAAGATGCCTTTAATTCACAAGCTTTTTCTGTCCGTAATGCGCTGCCAGGTGGATAGTTGACATCAAAATTTCTGTGACAGGTTTGAAGTGCCTTTCCACATTGTGCCGCTTTGGTACTGCAACAGTCGTCCCGCAAATAAGGCACAGACATTTATCTTTAAAGAACGAAAAAAGAACTTTTCTTCCCAACCATCGTTAAAAATGTATGTCCTTTTTCGCTTTTCTGCCATGATTTTTAGGGCAAAAGCACAAGCAAGCTAACTCTTCGTCACTTTGCGTGGTCAATGGGTCAGGAAAAAGCGAGGCGGCACCGCAGGACTGACCTTTGACTTTGAAAGACGCGAGTTTAATATCAATTATTTCTAATTAAATCTTTTAATTATTTCTACTTGATAATTTTTATTTTATATAAAATAAAAATAGCACAATGTGAGCAATAATTAAAAATATGTGTATAACATTCATGTTGAATTGAAATATGAGCCGTGCTTGTAGAGTCTATTCGAATAAGCTTGTATAGGTGCCGTAGTGATAATTCAACAAAAAATAACTAGTTTTACATACACAATTTATTTTACAAATTATCGCTTAAACTGCAATTTAAAGTTAGGCTATTCCTACACTTGTTGTCCCAGCGAAAAGAACACAAATCGATAATACCACTTAAACACGATAAGGCCGGTTTGACTAACTCTCACAATATACCCAGCTACCTGCGCAGTCAGCAGTCACTACTAAATATAGCTAACGCATGTTCCGAGCAACGAGGAGAGCATACACGTGGCCGTAAACTATAGCGTCATATAAAGGAGAGTGAAATTATCTTCCCGCGTGGCCCTGAACTATGGCATCATAGAAAGGGAGAGAAATTATCTTCGCACCAGAGAAAAGAAAGAATTTGCTGTGGTATGTAACAGTGCTATTTTTGGCGCATGCTTCGCAGGCTCCTTAAAGGGGTCCTGGGGACGCCTTGTCGCCCGCGGGCACTGCGTTCGTGACCCCTGTTCTAGACAATGGTCAATATCAGTAATGCTAGCAAGGGATGTTGGATCAGGGTTTCCAGTGAAACTCTGTAGCTGCGGCTGTCTTGTCGTTGATGTCCAAACATAATTTCTCCTAGCTCTTGGCTGGATCGCTCCACCTCCACGTGGCATTCGGACAGCCAGTGACGTGGTTGGGACATCTGGGTCACTGCTTTCATCACTACTATTACCATCAATACTATCTGATTGGGAGTAACTATCAGAGCAACTCTCATCGTCCAATAGGCTTTCGTAAGAATCAGATTGTAGAACGAAGTCGGCAGCTCTATCAGGGTGGTAACTTGCCATCTCTTTCTCTTACAGAGGCTCGCAAAAGCATGTTACATTCCATACAACATGCTGCGTGAAGGAGATACGTGCCCACATGCGTGCTAACTCATGCAGACACTGCTGAGCAACAAAGCCTAACGAGTGTTCAGACGAAAATAACGAAAATATCGTTCATTGGCACTGAAACGATGATTTTGTGCATTTGACATAATATACGTCATAAGGCAGTCCAAGCAAAAAAAACTGATGAAGTATATTACGTCAAATGGCACTTAAAGTGTTAATATTTAGTGCAGACACAACCATATTGTGTGAGCTAAAAAAACGTTATATCAGTTAGCGACGTGGCCAAATGGAGCCAAACGCGCTTGAGCAATGCAATGTTTGAATCATTAGTGGTTTAAACATATTATAACTGCTATGTTACGCACTTAACCATGACGTTTTGTGTTTTTTCAAGGATGTACGCCCTTACACTATATTTGTAGTTTTAATCTATGCACTATTTGAACAGCCACTCGATTATTTCTGCTTTCAGTCAGTATTTATTTGTGAAAAGACATATTCCCACATTGTATAAATTACGATGAGAGCAATTTATTTAAAAAAACTAAGTGCAACTTGAAGCGGTAAATTTATGCGGGAAAATTTTTCAGAACAGCTGACAGTTTAACAGTGCTACTGCAATGCCAACCATTCAAGGCCGATTGTCAAAAGTTGGGACACGACTACCATAGCTTGTGTATGGTTTGCTTTTCTGCAACACACTTACAGGTTGCCGAAACCGATAATAATGATCCATCCCCATTGAAATATCAAGGTTCCAAATTACTGTATGCCAGTGCGGAAATTTGTACGCCGTGCTAAAGCCGACTTGCTAATGTGGTTCTTTGCTAGCCGATGGTTTACTTAGCGTGAGGCATTCCAACAAATAGAAAATTTATCAAATGTCTGCGCAGGGTTCACTAAACAATTCAAGCGCAATGCTGCAACTCGGAAACTCTGAAGCAGGTCTGTACAGTCGTTGTTTTTTGGCACCATTGCCGATGCTCTGCGAATCGTGTATAAGTATGCAATAACAAAGAAACAAAATTTTAATCATTCACCGATGTGTATTGATTATATGGAATTCGCTTGATGAGATGGAAGGTGATTTCAACGCCGTTTGGGCCAATAAAAAAATTGAAGATGAAAAGTAAACGACGCCCACTAGGCACTGACGTGTTTGTGGCCTCTCTTGCATTTTTTGAGCATCTTAACATACGAAGACGTAGCTAGAATAAATTGTTTTGTGAAAATTTATTTTTCAATGTTAAATCCAGAGATACATGCAGCAATTGCTGCGACCTGAGTCTTTCGATTCGCCTGTCTTCTTGGGTTTGTTCTCTACACTATAAAGTGCAATTCTATCTGTCTGAGTGTCTATGCGTAAATTCTCATTCCTCCTAAACTACTGAACGTAGAGGCACGATACTTGGCACGATTGATTCCCACCCCAGAATGAGTCTCATTAGGGGTTCGTGATGTCATGATGAGGTTATGACTAAAGATAATTTATTTGAAAATCGCATTTTTTGACGAACAAAAGCAATTATCTGTCCAAACAAAAGCGAATATCCGACTAACCGACTTCAACAAATTTTACTTGTTTCGTCCCTCACAAGACGTCATAATTAAGAAACGCTTAGTAGGATGTGTGTGTGTGTGTGTGTGTGTGTGTGTGTTTACCCCTCCTCTTCCTTGGGATGGAGGTACGGCATGAACGGTAATTCAGTTTTATGCCGTCAACCTAATTGATATTAGGCTAGGGGAAGATGGCAGCCCATTTCGAAGCAGTCTTGAGTGACCGGTAGCCCCACCACCAACAAGGCGGACTGCCACTGGTGGGTACCCAAGAGTCGTCTGACATGCTGGGTTAGCAACTTCACAATTACAATCCGGTGAAGTACGGGTGGGGCCACCTGTCTGCCACATAAAGGTGGAGGCGTCCCGTTAAGTGCCTTGCCCAAGGACACAACAAGCAAGCTTGCCGGCTTGTTCTCCACACTATCCCTTTTTTTTATGCTGAGCGTTAAGCAGGGAAGCTGTGAATACCATTTTTTAAAGTCTTTTGGTATGACTCGACTTAGGGAATGAACCCCAGGTCTACCGACTACAATGTGGACGCTCTAACCACTGCACCATCGCGCCGGTTGTTAGCAGGATCGTAGTACTGATTGAAAGCTTTCTTGTGAGATATTAACAAAGTGCTATTGCCAAAGGCAACTCTACAACAATTCAAGTTCATTTGACAATGCAACAGCAGAGTTTTCAGAGGAGCATTTTAAGCCTTCTAACCATGCTTCTTTTTTTTTCTGTGCACTCTTTTACTCGCCCTACAATGTAATAATGCTTCCTGGTACGATTAACACCCTACTGTAGATCACCATAGGCTATGATTCAGATTCGGTTTGGATTCACAAGTATCAAAGTTGAGAGGTTCGGGTTCAAATTTTAACGGTTTGTGCTCGATTCAGTTTCGGTTTCACTTTAGGAATGACAACAAGTTAAAATTGGTTGTTGGTTCAATTGTTTTTTGCCTGCTTTTATTGCATTTTCAATGGTATTCGTTTTCGTAGCCTTTTCTTTTTTTGTGTCTTAAATTTATACAGAATTTTTGCAATGAATTGAGCTAACCGCAAAACTAAAAACCAACCTAACTTAACCGAAGTTTGGCTGAGTTGATAACCATCAAAAATAGGATAATAAATAGACTCATTTGTTTGTGACCCATCAAATCGAAAAATATGAGTTCATTTTTTGAAACATATGACACAAGTTTTTGAGCCTTGAATTTATGCTGATTTCCGTATCAGCAAATTGTATTTAAGTTTTTACATTTATTTTGAAAAATAACACACTCGCACAATCTAGAAAATAATGATGTTTTACTTAAAAATTATTACAAAATTTAATGCATCAAATCAACAGGAGTTTTAGTGCAAATTTATTGTGTTTACATCAGCAAAAACTGTATTTGAAGAAAGAACTAGTCACTTCTACCAAATGAGTAGCAAAACTCAAAACCGTGATCTCAAAAAGTGTTCTAATCTATTTAATATTTCAGCCTATGCCGACCTATTGCGATTGTTTATCACAATCAAAGACCTAATCGTGCTTTGCAAAATATTCTGTCAAGACGATGTCACAACACAAAATTGACATTAAACAGCGAGCACTGTTAGGCTATGAACAAAATATCAAAATCTTGTTTGATGCAACTCGGCATGAGAACTCATACTGTCTCTCACATTCACAAATTATCAAATTTCATTATGTATAAATGCTCCCAAAACTGCGACTAATAAGGTAGAAAAGTTCGATATTTTCATTTTCAAGTAAAAACAAATAGTTGAAATATTTTGTAATCCAAAACAGAAAATATAACTTTTAATGACATCATATCTTCTTAAAAAGACCGTATATATATATTTTTTATTGTTGTAGGCTGGACACTAAGGACAACTTTGTTTACTACCAAAAAATGTGATTTTAACCCTTTGAGAGATAATGTACGGCATGTGTTACATGATTGTTAATTGTTTGGTCATTTTGACGTAATAATCATTTTACTGAATTTTTTTGTAACTTTGTTGTGACCAAACATTTAAGAAATTGTCTCAAATTTTATGAATTAGAGTCTTATGATCCTCAAAGGGTTAAAGACCATAACTAGCTCTAAACATGTGGGTAAAAAATTATAGCAATACTTTTAAATGAGTTTACTCAACATACAAAAAATCATTAACATTAAGTTGATCGCAAACGAGAAATTCATTACAAATACTCGCTAAAAGTCCATATTTTTACGATTACATATATAACTTAAGGTCGCTGTACATAGTAGATGTTTTTGTCCGGTTTTATGCGTGTTTTGCTCTCATTCATATTTACAAATATTTTTATGAGCTTGGATGTTTATATGACGCTTTACCGTATATGTTTTCGTTCATCAAATATTCAATTTTTCTCATTGAGTACTTGCCAAAAGCGTATGCATCTTTGCCAACAAAAACGTACAAAATATTTTTTTGATTTTTTTCCGTTGTTTAGACATCAAGATATGCTATATTAAACAATATCACTAGCCAAGCAAATAAAAATTTTTGTACAACAATGTTTACGATTAAAAGACGTACAACATTGGATAAAAACCTAAAAATTATATAAGAGTCGCGCAAAAACGTTTTCCGCGTTCAGCGACCTTTACCAAATATGTAGAAACACAGCAACTAATAGGAAAAATCAAATAATTGACATATAATATAAAGCGCAGTTTTGTCTGTGTGTCTGTCTGTTTGTCTTAACTCTTGCAAAACTGCCTGACATGCAAACATCAAACTTGGCACGATTGATTATCTCTTTGGGTGAGCGTCACATGGGGATTAATGACGTCACAATGACGTCATGACTAAACACAATTTTTTGAAATTGCGTTTTGGGAGCGAGGAATACCGTTTTTGGCTTAAACGAAAGCCAATAACCAATTTACCAAACTTCAGCAAACTTTTTTTCTTTAGGTTGTGACATGACGTCTCAATAACAATTTATTGCAAAATTTGTTTCCTTAATTGACTCTAAAAATACTTCTTGTAGAAACGCGATTAAAGGCTTTTTTTGGAAGATCTTAGCAAGGGGTTTTTGATGTAAGAAACTCTAGAGCAATTTAAGATTAATTGCCAATGCAACAGCAGGTTCTTTATTTGAGCATTTTAAGCCTTCTAAGCATGCTTGTTACTTTTTTGCACCCTTCAACTCGCTCTACGATGTCATAACGCTGCCTGGTATGATTGACACAGTCTTTCGCTACCAAACGTCATCATTTGATAATTTTTTCAAAAATTGCAGCATCTTTATAAAATCAGTTTATTTTAAAATTAGTCTCAACCGATTTTCAAACATTTTTTAACAAATTATAGCGTATTTTAAGACAATTCCAATAATGTATGATGTGCGCATTTACAATTAGCTTTTACGCTAAAAAAGCTGAAATTTATGACCTGTAATGTAGCTTTTTATTCCCCCAAAAAATGTAGCAAGCTGAGTAAAACCAAGTTAATTTAATGTATAAAGGGAATGATAGGGCACTAACAATTAGTGTCATTTGAATGCTGAAGAAATTTGTTTTCCAGCAATACGCTACTCTAATTAGTAAGGCTAAGAATTAGAATATAGTGGCTGATCAATAATTGGTTGTCATACAGTCAACATACAGTTGTCACAAAGATTTTGAAAACTTGTAAAATGTTGTCTACCGGTTAAAAACACTTATAGTTTTGGTGTCTGACTTTTCACAACATGGCAATTTGCAGGACAAGTCAGTTTTTTGGTACATTTTCACTATTCGTCCTCAAAAGCATGGATCTTTGGCATTATCCATCAGAATTTTTAAAACGATTCAAAAAATGAAGTGTCTAAAACTTTTAAACAGTAGGCAACTCCAAGAAATCAAATTAGTGATCTCCGTACAAAAGCATGGAGGTAAAAATGGTCCTATTTTGTATTTTACAACGAAATATTACTATCAAGCTAAATAGCATCCAAATGTTGAAGCAATTTTCTTTTCAATTGGTTGAAGCCAACGCAGCCGTCTGATTTGATATTTTTAGCCTTGACAATATTAATGAGGGCCCTGCTGTTGCAATAACTTAACCCTAAGTGCATAATTTCGAGTTAGTTTGCTCTTTTCCTGAATGCGTTTATGCCAGGATCAGTGGCGTATGCAGGAGGGTGCTATGCGCGCAACCTCCCTCAGGAACAGCAAAATGTTTATTTTAGCAATTTTTTGCCAAAAATCATTCTCCCACTCTTTCCTCAGGAAATTGTGGAACGTGATTTTCGGGTTGCCATGATTGCAATTGCAGCATGCATTTGTTCAAATTTAGCGCTGTAGATGATCGATGTCCAAAAAAAGCCATAGCCGTATACTTCGGTACAATTTAGACCACCGCCAACATCGATCTCCAAACAAAAACGTCAACACTGCCTATTTCTCAGACAATTTTGAGAACCGTGTTTATCGTTCGGCGATCTCCAAACACAAATGTCTCGCTCCTTTCTTAAGAAATTTCTGCGTACGCTCCTGGCGAGGACCAAGCAACATGCGGGCAGTCAGAGGCTTTAGGTCTTACAAATAGACATTCAGCTACGAAATGTTGTAAATAGTGGTCCTGATATTTAATGAGCTATTCTTGAAAATACATACATAAACTGCTTTGTTGCATTTGCTATGCATAACTTTGAAATTTTACTTTCATGCTCATCACAAAATAAAAAAGCAAAATATTTTGAAATATCTGGTTGTTTCAATTGCGAGCAAGTTTAGTTCCTACGTACCAAACAAAGCAAGTAAGAGGTATCCAGGAGCTCCAAAACCTTTGGAAAAACTGGTGGCTATGTGCAAACCAATCTATTTTAAGACTTAAACGATTTCCTTTAATCCAACCGTACTTTTAATTTCAGAACGGCAATTGGTTGTGTCATCAACAAATTAACTTTTTATTACTGTTTCCATAAATATCAGCTTCTAGCGCCCAGCTAATAGTGTTAGCTCATAAAATACCCCTACAGTTATCACAAAGTCGTAAATAGTGGGTCTGATATTTAATAGCTTATTCCCGAAAATACATATAAATTACTTGGGTCCCTTCCCCAATTTTGACATGTTTTTAATTCAAGCACTTGCTCAATTTAACGTATAAAAGTTTGTCAGGCTTAAGGACGCCTATGGCGAAAACAGTTTAAATAAGATGTGGCCAAAGCGCTCGAGAAACTCGGAGACATGTAGAGGCTATGAGCAACCCCATGCAAACATTTTTTATCAATTGCTTTTCAAAAAACGACAGTTTTATTTTGAAACAAGATATAGCTATGTGAAAAAATTTTATTACTGTTTTCACAACTAGCCATTGGGTGAAGCTGACTTGGCCGGGTGAACCGAAACTGTTAACCTCGACATTACTGATCGGGGTCCATGCCGGGCGACGCCGGAAAAGCCGGCTAGTTTTTTATACATGGACCCGCTCTGGTTGCTATAATGGGTTACAAGATTTATGAGAAAAAATAATGCGGTAACAGATCAACTATTTGGATAAATAAAAACAAAACCTTAACAGCACAGTTTTAATTATATTTTGTTTTCTTGTACTAACCAGATATAAAACTTTGGTTCACGAAAATCTTATTGGTGGTACAGAATTTTAATACAGCTTTGAAAAAAGCTGTTTGAGTCATAAGCTTTTCGTAACGCTCTCATTAGTGGCAGTATCGCGTCAAAAGGGAAGAGCTAGACTGAGTAAGTGTTATATGTCATAATTTGGACGTTAGGCCATCAAGACAAGCCAATGATAATGCTAATATTGTAAAGCGCGCCAAAGAAAGAGTTTGCAATAGCGAAATTCTAGAGAAAGGGCAGCAAGAGGCCAAATAAGAACGCCATAATGTAGTAGTTAGCATTTACCATATCGCAGCAGAATTCGGCATAAATCTGCTAATCATGAGTTAATTCAACTCATCAAAAACAAAAATAAACAAAAACATATGAAACTGCAAAGAAGTACTGTTGCCAGAACAAACGCAGCCGTGGGCACAAACCAAGGTGGGGGACAACTAAAATAATAGAGTTTTATGAAATGAAATTGCTTTTTTCCTGGTGTAAATTTTGCGCCTTATGGATTGCATAATACTGTATTACAACTTAAAATAACTAGAATCGCACCATCCATCGCATTCGACACGCATAAGAAAAAGCCATAGCTATTGTTCATTATTTCATTTAGTTGAATTGTAAGAATGCAATAGATTATTGGTTTTGTGATTGTTTGAGTTATTTCAATCATCAAATTGCAAAAAGAAAGAAAAAGAAATAAAAATTGAAATTAGCAAATGTTAGTAAAATATAGAAACCAACACAACCTATTTTTTGTGACAAGCTGAAGCTTCAATAATCCACGGAAGCTCCGACTCCAGCTCCAACTTCTCCAGAGTCGCAGATTTAGCTCCGAATCCAGATCCAGCTCCACACATTGCAATGTAGACTCCAAAAGTGACCGCTAGTTTCAGTGCAAGTTGTACCGTAAGTACCACCTTAAATGCTTTACACTGTTCACAAAGAAGCTTGGCCCTTACCATATTTGGCATGTCATCACCGTCCAATTTTGCAATATACATTTCTGCGACATCAAAATCTGCTTCCACAGTAGGACATTTTGCCAAATCCAAACTATACGTCACTATTTTTACATCCAAACTGTTGCGATTTTCATGTTGAGGTGCAGAAATAGCAGAATACAGTTTTAAATTTCGTTGGCTAAAACGCAGGTTTATTTTATTGACGACATGATTCAATGTGCCATAAAATAATCTCCCCATTTATGTTTTTCATTTCATGATTTACGGTTGTTCCTCCAGAGACATAACCTTGCAGCAATGCATTAGAACGTCGTATTTGTTTTCAAAGAGCATCGCTTTAATTATCGGCTTTATCCAATATATCACAAAATTTCTGTTCGGTATAAAAATTGCGAACGTTTTCTACATACGATGTCACAAGCGTTATCCCAATTGACGAGTCAATATTTTCAGCTTGAAGAATTTCATAAATAAAAGTGAAGATTTAGAATAATTTAGTCAAATACAAACAATGAGGAAGCACCAGACCGGTTTCGCCATCATTTGGTCTCTTCGGTGGCGCGTATCCGAACAACAGGAAACCGAGCCTTCGAGATGTAGCACTTAATCTGTAGTAAGTTCCACTCGACCGCCTGGCTGGACGCCGATGCTGATGATATAGCTGCTATTTGTGAGTGAGAGACCGGATTTCCTGTTTCTTCCATTTGTGGAGTGCATAGCATCCAATATGCTGTAACTCCACAGCAGCACCTCACGATCAAGGCTTCACCACAACAAGACATAAGCATCGCGCTATACAAGTAACTTGAAGGGTGGAACAAAGGATCATAAATAAGAGTGAGGATTTATAATAAGTAAGTAGTCAAGCACAAACAATATGGAAGCACCAGGCCGGTTTTGCCATCATTGGGACTCTTCAGTGGCGCGTATCCGACCAGCAGGAAACCGAACCTTCTAGATGTAGACCTTCATCTGTGGTAAGTTCCACCCGACCACATAGCTGAACGCCGCTGCTGATGATATCGCTGCTATTTGTAACTTTGTTCCACCCTTCAAGTTACTTGTATAGCGCGATGGTTACGTCTTGTTGTGGTGAAGCCTTGATCGTGAGGTGCTGCTGTGGAGTTACAGCATATTGGATGCTATGCACTCCACAAATAGCAAAAGCAGGAAATCCGGTCTCTCACTCACAAATAGCAGCTATACCATCAGCATCGGCGTCCAACCAGGTGGTCGAGTGGTACTTACCACAGATGAAGGGCTACATCTCGAAAGCTCGGTTTCCTGTTGTTCGGATACGCGCCACCGAAGAGACCCAATGATGGCGAAACCGGTCTGGTGCTTCCTCATTGTTTGTGTTTGGCTACTTAATTGAAAAATTTGGTTGGCAGGAACAAACAAACAAACAAAGAGCTTGTACAATGCAATTTGAAAATCCAAATCGGGAAACTTTTTTGTGATTCTATATTGCAGCGTTTGTTCGGACTGAGCCTCCTTGAACGTATAAACGGCTTGGTCCCATTTGAAAATATACGTTAATTGTCTTTCCAAGAACCACAGCAACATCAATTCGCTAATCGAGCGTGAAACCAGCTAACTTTTAATCAGCTGGTTAACTGTGCCAACGCGTAATAATACTGAAGTGCTATTTATTCACGGTCTTTTGCATCAGCATTAAAAAATTTTGAAGAAAATATTTAATTGTATCATACGTACGATAATTCACTTCCAATATTTGCAATTTTTTAATGAAATTGTCTTGTATTTCATAAAGAAAATCGACATACCAAATATACTTGCTCACGCAAAAACTCTTTTTATTCTTCTTCTTTGTTTAAGCTAGATATTTTGTTTTTGGCACATGCATGTGGGCTTGCTCTGTTTACTAGTGTCATGCTAGAATCGGCCTCAATGGCTGGTAGGCCCAGCCACCTTGGCGCCTTATGAAGATGGAGGCATACCGTTAAGTGCTTTGTTCAATCAACTACACAATAAGGAAACTTTCAGGCTTGTTTTCCTCACTGCTTCTTTCGTGCTAAGCGCCAAACAGCAAAGAAGCGATTTTATAAACAGATAGACTCTTTCTTTCGACAATTTATTGATAAAACTTGACGTTTCACTCCTCTTAGTAACCGAGGAGCTTCTTCAGAAAACTTTAGATGTTATTGCCAATGTAACATATAAACTGTTAACCTTAAAAATATCAAGATAATCTGTATTGTGAAACACTAAAAATTATTACTAACAAAGCAGGCATTACGTAATAACAAAACATTATTACATCATAGAATCGGGGGTGGACTAGTACAAAAGGTACATAAGACATCATCTATTGGCGGTAAACAAGCTATAAATTACCAAATAAACACACACTATTTAAATAATTCTTTTGGTGCAGTAAGTTCACCAAGGGGCCACATTTTTGAGTAATTTCGCTTATCCTATTTGCAGCTCAGTAAAGCAACAAACTGGTGATTCCACCAATGAATACAAAACTAGTTCAATGATCTGACACTCAGATTTCTAAATCATAAAGAAATGATTTCAGAATCAATTCACAGTTTATTCACCGATCAAAATTTTTTGAATGTACATGAAGCTGTGATGTGCGACAAGATTCTCGAAACAGTTCGCAGCAAGATTAATCTATGCGGCTTTGCTCAGCGCGGCCGCGTGTAGCAGCGTATATTGCTCGCTTTACACATTATTACACATGCGATAGCTGCATCAACATCACAAATTATGAAAATGTTAGTGAAATTTATAGGTTGAGAGAAAACAAAATAAAACTATATACTAGTGTGAAATCGCACCATAAACGAAACCATAATTTTTTATCGGTATCGTGTGCAAAAAATTTGGGAAGGTAAGCATGGCCCCTTTCGCTTTTCCCTAGCTGTACCTACGCGGGGACTAGATAACGAAGTGCAGCCCAGGACTTGGGATCAAAAATATAATAAAAAACGAGAACGCATTGAGTTTTGAAATAATGTAAACTAATGAGTCTACCACTTAAGAGCTTATATCTGCAATCGTGTAAACGATCACTACTTCGCGGCCGATTTACAACTTAGTGCTTGCCTTATCACAAAAAATTGCATATATGTTTGTGAATAAGACCAGTTATGAATTGAAGGTAAAGGGAACGGAATTTGGGGTATAGTTAATGAGATCCTAAGACGGAAACAAAATAAGATATAAAACCCCGGGAGATTTTGCTAAGCAGAAAGAAACTTTCTGCTTGAAAGTAGATCAATAGGCTTGTCTCATTTCGTTGAAAAATTTGGGGAAACCATGGTTCATGTCGCCTATCGCCGAATACGGTTAAGTCACCCGTCCTGTACCTCAGTGACCGGTAGATGACGATGCTGCAACTTGAAAACTCGCTCGACAGAATTCTACCACTACCTCCTATGCCCCATTCTTCGGCCTCAGGACTTACGCATGAGATGCTAGATTGGCAGCTCACTCTTTAGCAACACAACTCTACTTATAAATAAACCGTTCCACTCAGACAATCACCGATACCACTCTTGCAACAGCCGATAGTCCCCCTCCTTTTCAGTAATGCTTGGCCTTTGCCTTCAAATTTTTCCACTTCTCGCTTGTCTGTTTACCTCCCTTCTTCCTTCTCTGTTTGTTGCCTCTCTGTCGTCTCTGAGTTTTTAAAATGACCCACTCGTATATATACTTCACATTCGTACGCAACCGAAAAAAAGTTCCCAAATGTTTTAGTCAATCAAAATTACTAGAAATTAAAAATTAACAAGAAAAGGTTTGAAAACGAGGGAATACCGAAAACTGCTACCCAAAGAACTAACAATAAAAACGTTTCGAAAATAAATCACAAAAAATTTGTCTACGGAGGGAGTACCGGAAATAACTACCAATAAAAATCGCTTACAGAATAAATAAGTAACGGTTTGCATATGGAGAAATACCGTAAATAATCACCAAAACAAAAAAACTACGTCGACGCGGAATAATGGCATAAATATTCCCAAGATTATTATTGTTTCATCACCCTATGTCGAAACTAGAATGCATATACTCAGTAAAGATTTAGGCCACAAAATAACTACAAAAGCAATCGCGTCATTATATACTTCACTTTGGTATTACACACCTTTTTTAAAAGACAGACTTTTTCAAATCGATGTCAATAGTGCGTGCTCATTGTCAAGTCAAAGATCTTTTTATGAAATAAAATTCTGTTCCCTTTGCTTTATGTGAGAAAGCAGTACAAAAGCATACCCCAGAAGCTCTAAATGTCATAGTCTATCATAGTCATTACGGAGCCGTAGGCAACCGCGCGCAAAATGTATTAAAATAATTCTCTTTGCTTTGTCTTTACTTCCCTATTTTTGATTGTGATTTGCCATTTTTGCCTAATTTTAGTCTTTTGCTGATCAAAAATAAAAACTGGAGCTACTGCAAAAAAATTATAAAATCCCCCCCTGGCACTACTATCCGAGTCCTCCCCTGCTCTAAAGCGCATTGAAACGAGAACTTTTTGTAATTGTTTAGCTCTAACGATGTACACGCATTCAAAAGCATAAAGGTATTACACTTGTATTTCACAAACAACATTGGTACCTTGAAAAACTCTTTCATAAATTGTTATTTTGTAGCTTGCAACTTGCTATTTTTGTGTTTTGGCATAAAATTGTTAGCATAAGATTAATATAGACATGCGATCTAGGAGTAAATGGACGAAAAAATTCCGTTGGATAGTTAAATGCGTTAGTTGGTTAATCGGTATTATTGCTTAGTCAAATGCTGCTTGCAAAAATATTTCAAGTAACGCACTAGTGTATTATTTGCATTTAAAGATGTAACAGTAAAAATCAACCAAGCAATCAGTATTGCAAAATAATTATAATTCACAAAATATAATTTTGTCAAAATCACCAAATGCTCGATAATTAAATTAATCGATCAATTGTGTTTAAACGATTGCAATTTAAAGGTCAAAAATAAGCAAATCAATAAGTTATTTTACTATTTATAAAAATAAAGAGTTTTGTTTCATAGTTGTTAAATCCAAGGAGGAACTGGCACGAAAGAAGTGGCTCCACTCTCTTCTGATGGTAAAACAACAGGATATATCACGAAGAGCAATCCTATACTCATGTCTTTACTTTTATGATAAACTTCTCTTACCACCAATGTCAGTACTTGTTGTTTCTTCGGTCTGTTTGGATGAAATGCTTGCAGATGTAGGGTTAACTTCTTTGGTGCTGGTACAATTTGAGCACTGTACATTTGTACTAAATGCAATGTCAGTAGCTGTTGTTGGGGTGGTTGAATTATTACTTAGATTAGTTGTGGGAATAACAGTGGTTGTTTGTGCAGTTGTAGTGCATGGCAAACACATGCCACAAGTCATTGAGCACACAGTACGAACGTGCGGAAACTTTGATTTTTTTGTGCAGAATCCCTTTTTTTTCCATTTGTCACAAAACTTTGCAGTTTTATTGCTGTCCTTGCAATCTGTAATAAAAGTGAAATTTAAACTATTCCTTCTTACTTAATCATCAAACCTTTAAGGTATTATGAAGACGCATTTTAAAGGATTTCGAAAATGATAATGATGCTGTATAATCAAATGCAGAAGCAGCAAAGTAACTTTCTAGCATTTGTAATTATCATCACTCGCGAATACCAGTTTAGTAAACCTTTTTTGCACAATTTACTACAGTAGACGCCGCTTAATATGACCACCTTGGGGCCAGACCATTTTGGTCATAATATCCGAATGGTTGTAAAAACCGAAGCCGCCATAACAGCTCCTGAATCGACGCCGTAAGCCACAAGAAGTCCAAATACCGTCAAATTCATCGTTTACCCGAAGTAACAGTGCGACGTTGGCAGTAAAACAAAGTACAGTACTTTAACACTACAAGTGACGGTAAAATTTAATACAGTGTGTAACAATATGTTGAAAAGGCGAAGTTATAAGTGTGTGACGGGAAAAATACTGTAACAAGAAAGATGGAGAAAATGTTGGTTATATTATCCGAAATTTGGTCATATTGAACGGAGAATTTTAAATGGAGAAATTCCGGACCTTACCAAATTGGTCATAACAAGCGGCTGGTTATATTATCCGTGGTTACAATAAGCGGCGCCTACTGTACTAATAACATACATTCTTAACCTAATAAAAGTGTGTTTCAATATCATCTCTTACCATCGGAGCATGTTGATGATGTTGTCGCGCAAGGAAAACACATACCACAAGTCATTGCGCATACTTTTCGTACGTATGGAAATTTTGATTTCGCGCCACAATGACCTTGTTTTCTCCATTTCTCACAATGTATTGCCTTTTCTTTATCATCCTTGCACTCTGCACATGGTTGAAAAAATGTGTCAAATATATTTCATTAGAAATAGCAGCATGATCATGTGTCTAAAAAAAGCAATGACTGCATTGTCGTAAACTCCCAAAAAAATTTTACTATGATTTCCACTGGTTTTGTAAATTCTGACAACAAAATAGTTGAAAGTGGTATCTTTTTCTTCCGTCGTATGAGCTATTTGTTGTGAGCATTATGCAGGAAGATGGATATACGGATAACGCTCACGCTCGTTTTGCAAGTCTTCAGTTAGACTGGGGCCACCACGACGGGTAGACTGCGTGGCCCCCTCACCTGTTTGCCACGTAAAGACGGAGGCATTCAGTTAAGTATCTTGCCCGAGTACACAACTAGCAAGCTTACCGGATTGTTCTCCACACTATCCCTATTTTGCTGAGTGCCAAGCAGGGAAGCTGTGAATATCATTTTTAAAATTCTTTTGGTATGACTCGACTTGGGAAATGAACCCTAGGTCTACCGATTACAAAGCGGACGCTCTAACCACTACGCCATCGCGCCGGTAAAGTAGTACCATGCAGTACAAGTACTCTGATCGTTGAGCAGCTCAAAAACTGCAGATCTCTTTTCGTTCTAGGCCAGACATTGTTGACATTAACCTGTGTTAAGAGCAAAAAAAGACATTAAAGAAATAAATCATTTACCCGATGAACAAGATGGTTCTGTTTTGGGAAGGGTAGTGGTAGGTGGTGGAGTAGTTGGACAAAGTTTACAAACTCCGCACGAAAGATGGCAAGTTTTTTGCATGTAAAAGAAATATTCGGAAGATCTTTGGCAGTAACCTTTTTCTTTCCAATAGTCACATGACTCATGGCTGTTTCCGCAATCTAAATATTTGGTTAATGGTTAAAAACTAAGCAGCAAAATTATTGTACTGCTATTTTGTCAAATTCTAGCCATTTTAAGAAGAGATAACTTTAATTTTTGTACTGACGCGATGGCCTAGTGGTTAGAGCATCTGCTTCATAGTCGGTAAGCTTGGGGTTCAATCCCCTTGTCGAGTCATATCAAAAGACTTCAAAAATAGATCTATAGCTTCCCTTCTTGGCGCTCGACATTTTGAGGAGGTTGTGGAGAACAAGCTGGCAAGTTCGCTAGTTGTGTCCTTAAGCAAGGCACTTAACGGGACGCCCATACCTTTATGTGGAATACAGGTGACTCAGACACCTCAGAAAAGGCAATTCCTAAGCAAGTGGGGACGTCCCATCCAAAATATAGCGATACAATTCGCTTTTTCGTAAGTGGAGAATAAAAATGGACAATACAATGCAAAAATACAATCAAATACAGAAATATTTGATTTATTTAAATATGTAGGGCAAGATATTACTAGCAGAGAATAAAAATCGTACCATCACTTTGCTAACTGTTAACTTGAAAAATATCAAACAAGTTTATGGTGCTTTTAAAAGTTATCCTTGTACGCCATTTGCATTTTTCTTTAATTAGCGGATCCGCATTCGAGCAAATTACTGTATAGTCGTCATGGTAACTAAGAGCATATTTATATCATCATCGAGTTTGCTATTCTGCTTGTCATGAAGACTAATCGCCTCGTCCCCGAAGTCTCTCACGAAAATAAGCTATCATGATCAGTTTTAGTTGGAGCTCAATTGAATACTTACCATCACTGCAATTAGCTAATGTCACAATCCGTGTACCAGCCGGAATATTTGTAGTGGTCAACCCAGCAATGGTGGTAGTTCGTGGGTTGCAAGGAGTACATTTGTTGCAGGAAAGAAGACATAATGAACGTAATTCAGTTCTGCTGTTGCATTGATTTTTAATTAAGGGACAAACGACAGGATTCAGGTCTTTGCAATCATCTCCTAAAGAAATAAATCGTGAATTGTGATAGAGTTACTAACAGAGCATTATACAAACTTGATATTGCGATACTGCAAAGCATAAGTGGACAATAGATGATTCACAAAATATTTTCGATTTTATGTCAATTATTTACCACCAGTGAAGAAACTTAAACCGTATATGAAGGTAAGCTACTATTTATCTTAATATTTTTAAATAGTTTAATAGTTTTTACCGTTTATCTTAACAGCTTTAATTTAATATCAACACGTTATTCCAAAAATACTTACGACAGCATTCTGCTTGCATAGAAAAGTAAACAACAAAAACAGCTGAAAATATAAACTGCTTCATCGTAATTTGCTTGTTGCTTATAGTTGATTCTTTGGTGTGAATACCTCTTATGACTGAAACACATTAAGCGGTTTGGGTTATAAACGTTCTATGCACGCGGCACGATGAAAAAAAAGCAAACAGGATTCTTTTGTGAAAAATGTCAATTTCGGTACACGTTATACAAAAGGTCGACTTAGGAAAGCAGATTACGTAAGTTGTCAGCACATTGAGAATCAGTAAACCGGAATCCATGATTTTCACTCACAAAAAAGTACCGGACAAAGTTTAGAATTTGCCGATAACAATTTTGGCAAAACAACATCATTAATAACGTCATTAAAATTCCAAATCAACTTTAAAAACCAAAGTAATTTAAAAGTAAAAGAAGAGATCACTCTTCATCTGGCGATTTTTCAAATAGTTTTTGAACTCTATGAATGATTTAGTTTAAACATGTCAATTTGGAATATTTTCTTTAAGGTTTGGTTCATCGTTTGACTTATTACCAATTTGCGAAAGATTTTTAATTTTATTTTTCATAGATTTTAATCTTATTTAGGAGATGTTTGGCTTCTTGCAATAGGGTGTAAAAAAACAATAAAAAGTGCTTGTATTTAAAATTAGGCAGGTGATGTGTAACTTCATCTTGTAATGGTAGAACTAGTAAGGTTATCAGATTTAGTAACAACACCTAAGCGACTTGAAGAAGTGTCACCCGCCAAAAAACATAGAATTAAAATTGAAAAATGACACTTGGTGTGTCATCTAATACTGATTTCAATAAGTTCACAACCTAAAGTGCCATTAACTTTGAGGGTCTTCACAAAAACTTGACATTCCTAAATCAGGTCAGTCTGGACTCATTGAGTAGAACCAACAGTTAATGTTGATTAAAGAGGTTTTTAACATGAGGTGAAAGAAGCATAGCGTGGAGAAATCAAAGAGCGCAGGAACTTTCCATCAAGTGTAAGCGATAAATATTTTTTAAATTGCAATTTTTGACGGAGGAATGCAATATTTTATCTTAAACAAAAGCTAGCCCCCGGATTAACTCTTTACAAAACATTTTATCTTTTTGAACTCTAAGATGACGTCACAATCAACGCTTGATTGCACGATGTGTTATTTTCATTTTCTCAAAAATTACTAGTCGTAAAAACGCGATTAAAAGCTTTTTTGGGAGATATTAACAATGTACTTTTAATAAAAACAACTCTACAACAATTAAAGAATATTTAACAATGAAAATGACAATTCTTTATATAGCTTTTTAGCCTTCTAAACATGCTTTTCCTCTTACTCTTGCACGCTTACAACTCGCTCTATAATGTGAAAATGCTGTCAGGAACGATTAACATAGTCTTTCGCTATCAGACATCATCATTTCAAAATAGTTACAAACCATTTTGATAATCTTTCATGTTCTCTTCTATTTGATGGCATGAACAAGTTCGCAAAAAATTTTCAAAATTTTGGCATGACAATCTTTAACACTAGAATTACCGGAGCGGTCATTTTGACCGTTTTTGATTTTTAATCGTTTATATTTCTGATTAGGTACGTGCAATAGCACTAAAACTTCCTGACTTTTTCTAAATCTTGCATAACTTTTAGCATGTTAATTTTCATTGCATTGCAATGACACAGGGTGGGATAATAATGGGTTTACCTTAAATTACCGAAAACGGTCATTTTGACCGCGCAGAAACTGCTAAATTTTTCATCATTTAAATTATCTTTGCAATTAAGAATCTTTTGCTGTTCTATAGCATCAAAACAATCTTGCAACAATAACTGCACTAACAGGTAAAAGTTACGTACCAGTGCGAAAGACAAATATGTTTGTCGACATAGGGGTAAAGCACAGGGACTAGTGATTGAAGCCTCCACACTGTTTTCAGCCCTGTTTTAAAACTGGGCAAAATACTCACTTTTGAAAAGTATATTTCCGAAAAAAAGGTCTTCACCTTCATTTGGAACAGAAAATAGAAATACACCACTCTAAAAATATTGATCAACAAAAAAACACAAGTCCTCAACCTTTCTTTGAAACAGAAATGTTTTCAGCCCTCTACCATGCTAAAAAAAAGTTACGCTTATGTTGTTATGATACGCTTTGATCAAGGATTGACATATTTAGACTCGGTTCGATGTAGGCCTTCATGAAAAAGAATTTTTTTAAAAATGATGCGAACTCACAGACTGCTATTGATAACGTGCAGGAAATTGATTTAGCGTCATGTAAATTGTTCGGCTTTGTCAGGGAGGCAGTGACAATAATGATGCAAGTAGGCTGCTACAACGCAAGCACTACAAGATAATTATTAGGCATTTTACATCTAACTCAGCGGAATTTGATTTGTATTGGTTGCTTATGTCGAAGCAAGATTGAAATGTATCCAATTTTCTTCAAAAGCGAGAGGTAAATTTCAAGCTCCGAACGTACTAACAGGATCACTGCTGAAAAAAATTAAAAGCCTACAATTAAATTGTAGATTAGGACCTATACAGTTTATTCCAACACATAATAAAGGTTACGACTGGTTAAACTCCCATTTACAATAATTCAAAACATTGCTAGGTCTAACAGAACAGTTAAAAACAACTTGTGACACAAAATGATGCCTAATTATTAAGCATTTTTTTTTGCAATTAAGCAAACGGTCATTTTGACCGCTTGTGGCAATTTTGGGTAGATCGAAAAGGCGGTAATTCTAGTGTTAAAAAGCTGGGCCGAAAGTGACGGCAAGTCAAACATGGTGATCAGTGCAAAAACTGCATGTTCTGTTGGTTTTGCACAATAGGCAATTTCTTTGGATATAAATTTACCTTCCAGTATAACTTTTGCATGTCCTTTTCTGACGCGACTGCCATCAATCGCATTAGCGGCTATGTTGACAGCAACTACATATATTTACGTATAGGCAATTGTTGGCAACGTAGTCGAATGGATTGGATCGACGTTCGTGATGACAATGAATTTGATTGCAAACGTTAAAATGGCTTTGCTGTGGCGCATTTGAATAAAAGCACTTTCCGGTAATTTGCTTTGCTAGGTTTCACTGCTTGTGGTAGAAATGCGCTGCATTAGAAGTAGCTTATTGGTAATTCTGACGACTCAGGCGGTGTAGTGGTTTGTTTGTCCGATTTGTACTTGGGTTTGGCTTTTTTTTCATGTCATACCAAACATCTTAAACATCCAAAAATCGACAGATCTCCTGATTAGCGCTCAGCAATAGAATTAATGTAAAGAGTGGTATCTGACACTGAGTTTAATTATTCATAACTAAAAACAATGCAATGATTATTAACAGCCTGACCATGTAACCATTGTCGGCACCAAAACAACGAGTGGTAACTCCGAAATGACCCGGCCTAAATTCAACTATGCAATAGCATAACTAGTCGATTTTCCTGGCATTGGAGATTCAAAATTTATGACAAAAAAGTGTAGCTGCTTCTAGTGACAACGGAGGATGAAAACTTTCATTCAAAGATCACAATCCATGTTTTAATTCTCATATAATTCCCAATATTTTTCAAACGAAATGCTCGAAAAAGTCATGACGGGATAAGTACAAAAACTTCTCGTTGGATTAATTTTGCACATCAAGTTACCGCTTTGGACATAAAGCTTTTTTTAGGTTTAAATTTTTCATATGCAGTTCTGTACACGTGTCTTTCGATACATTTTTCAACATTGTCAATTATTCCATTAGTCACAAAATAAATGAGTTTCACAAACTTGACACCAAAAATACGAAAAAGTTACTATGACAACTAAAAATGCACAAGCACATCAACAACTCAAACATCACATGACAGATTTGTAGTACATATTCCTGTCTATAAAAGGTAACCAAGCTCTGTGGCCGAGATTTTAATGCTTTCAACTCAACCCATACATACTCTGTTCAATAAGCAATATCCGGGTTGGAACATGTTTTGCACACGTCGTTTGTAGAACGACTTGTGTTTGCTGAGCCAGAATATTTTTAGAGCACATGATTAAAAACTTTCCCAAAATAAAAATTTTGAAGCAGAGTCTTGATGCAACAGCTATTGCAAAACTCTCAGCTTATTTTAGAAACTACCTTGATAAAGTTTTTGAAAGTTTTATTAAACTTTCCACAATGAACTCATCCCGTGTGACGAACATGCTTTATACCCGAGCCGCATTGAACACATAGAGCGGCCATTTGCCACCGTCACATGAATTTTCGAAGGAAGACGATGACAAAGACGATTGACGATAAAAAAATTTTTTAAATCTTTCGAAATGAAATTTCGTTTCGTGTTGTTTCCTTTTAAACTGAATTTTTTATAGTGAAATTTCGTTTCGTCTTGTTTCCTTTCGATCTGTTTTTTTATAGTAAAATGTCGTTTCGTTTTGCACCAGTAAAATTCGTTCCAAACACCCCTTTCTTGGAATAACTACTATTTGTTAAACTTTTCCACAATATTTTTCGTGGTCTACTCGAAAAAGCACTCAGAATTTTTATTAGAAATACGCTATTTATAATCACACTGTTAAAATTAAATTTACAAAACATTTTTATTCAATATGAATTGGTAGCATGCTATTCAAATTGGAATGAAGTTTTTATGTTTCCTTACATATTGTTATGAAGAAAACCTAATAGGAGTTTTTGTGTAAAACAATGGTCAATCATTTTTGTCAGATGCTTCCTACATTTATTTCTTATTTTCTTTCGAAAAAAACATAATCTCGAAAGTCATTTCGTTTCTTGATCTTTGGCATTAAAAATTTAACACGATAAATCATTAACTTTAACTCAGAAAAGTTGAGTTTTTTATTCAAAATATATAAAATCATTTACAACGATTTCAGGAGATTCTCCACTCAAGTGAAAACAAATACGCTCCTACCTGTTCTGTTATATTTATGAACAAACCTAAAATTCAAAGAAAACTTGTAGCTGGAATCAGTCAACAATATAGGTTCATACTATTATTAAAACAAATTGACTTCACAATAAAAGTAGCATAATCATTATTCTTACTTAAATAGCTTCCATTTGAAAGTATTTCAATAGATTTACCTATTAAAGTAGCATCATCAGGGTGACTCAGATAGTAAATCTACTTCAATCAGCAATCAATTTGTTTCAATTAAATGACTTATGCAGATTATTGACTAATTCCAACAACAGCTTTGCTCTAAAGTTTTAAATGTTCATAATTTTTTGTGTATTCAATGGATTTACATCGTTTTTATTCGAAAAAGCAATACTTCAGAAAAGCATTTCAACTTAAAATGTCTAAAGGTAAAACTATCCTTTGTTTCGTTCTAATACAATCTAGCATATGACAACTATGATACGAAGATTTTGAAAAAGCTTTAAAGCAATAAGACTTAAGAGCAGAAGCGGCTTGCAATAGCTCCAAGGCAGTTATGGTGGTAAAACAGAAGATTTCTCCCTACAAAAATTATTAGTCAATACACAGAATCGGCCCCTCGATAGCATCCACTAATAAAATTTCCATTTTCGTCAAATAAACTGTAATATTGAAGCTGTTAAGTTCCACTTCATAGTGCTGTACAGCAATAAGCAAGTTGAGAGAAAATGTTATGTAGCAAAGTAAAAAGTAAATAAGCAAAGGAAGAAACAAATATAGAAAAGAGAATATAGTTAGGCAGGTAACAAGGAGGGAGTTAAGCGGATTGAAGCACCTCTAAGCACCAAAGTTTTCTTTAAAAAAGATGATTTTGCCTTTAACCCCCCTTTGCCACAAGCATTTGCCTTCAAATGTACTTCAACTTCTGTTGGTTGTACCCTTAACTACACTTTAGGATATTTCTTGCTTTTTAACTTTGTTGGTTTGGTCCTAAATGCAGTAAAGTTTAATTAATAGATTCAAACCACATTAACTTATTCCACTGTATATAAATATACAGATGCGAAGGTGATGCATTTAATTCAAATATGGTTTGGTGCAACAAATTTAATCATGCATGTTTCAACGAATACCGTTTTTGCCATCTGTTCTGATTTTTCGTTTGCTGTTTAATTTTGGTTTTCTATTGTGGTGTTGTACATGAAAAATAAAATTATCATTATTATATTTATTTCTACGTTCATCCAACACCATGATAGAAAATTGCACATTTTATTTGGTTACATTTCAGCGATTGGTGAACCTAAGACAATTAGCGTGGCAACTAGTCTAAATGCTTTTAAAATTTCTAGCCCTAGGTTTCTGAAATAAAATTTGGTTTCCACACCAAAATTAAGTAGTTTCACAATTTATTTTAACCCATTAATGACAACTATCAGAAATACGAGTCGCTTTCTTGTAAGTTTTTGGTATTTGGTTACTGTTGATCTAATTTAGAAAAAGATGTAAAAAATTTTGCCGCCCGCTTTTGGTTGCCTATTAACGCAATGTTCCTCTAGAGCAACAATGGTCCAGTACGGGTGCAAAGCTGCCTCAGATTTAGTGCAGCTGTTGCAGATTAGTAAGGCTGGAGATGGGCTTGCCGGTATTGGTTTGCTGTACAAAACCATTAGAAGGACATCTGTGCAGCAATACACAATTCGTCTAAGAGGATAAAACAAACATTACCTTTTTCAAAGAAAAGTTACAGAACGCATTTGAAATAAAAGCTTCGTCAATGAGTACCAGTGTTTATTTTTCTCTGAAAACCCTGCGCAAAATTTATCTTTTTTGGAACAGTTTCCTCGAATTAATATAGAATTATTTCTTTGTTAAAGATGATCAGTAACCAGTTACACAGAAGATATTTAACTCTGCAGAAAGCAGTTGAAGACGTGTTAGGGTCAACAGGAAGTAAAGAGAAAGATATTGTTATTTTGCCACCAGCGCAAGGTGATTCTTATGCAATTGATGTAGAGAGGATGATGTAGATGAGTGCCATAAAAATGATTTGCTTCCAAAAGATGTAGCAGGAATTTTAGAGGTACATAATAATCATGAATGCGAAGTCGCTTCTGCCGTATCAGCAGTTCAAAGTAAAGAAAACAAACCACCACCAAAGAAAAAGAGAAAGAACGCGGAAGCAGTGCTCTGGAAAAAAGAAAAGCAGCCTGAAGGAAATATCAGAAGCAAATGTTATGCACTTAGCTGACAGCCGCCCTCATCTTGACTTGCTTTGAGCCAGTTGCACTTTTTTGATTATTATTCAATGAGGAAATATATAGTCTAATTGCTTGCATAACGGAGCGATATGCGTCTCAACGGGATGAGGTCATTCGTCTTACACCAAAGGAAATCGAAATTTTTTTTGGAATTCTTCTGTTGACAGGAAGCAACATCCGACCTCGTCAGCGCTTGTACGGTGCAAAGATGATGATATCAGCTGCCCACTGATATCAAGGTCAATGTCAAAAAAAAGGTTTGAAGACATAATGAAATCAATCCATTTTGCTGATAACAATAATCTTCTTCCTGGAGATAAGCTTGCTAAAATTCCACCTCCACAGGATAGAGTCAATGCTTCACTTCAGCAGTTTGGAGTATTTGCAAAAGATCTGGCCATTGATGAACAAATGGCACCACACTTTCGTACGCACTCTGGAAAGATGTTCATCCGTGGCAAGCCGATCAGATTTGACTACAAAAACTGGGTTTTAGTATCAAGTGATGGCTACCCTTAAAGAATTTAAGACATATACCGGAGCGTGTGATGCTAAGGACAGCAGCCAGCCTTTTGGACCACAAGTTGTGTCTGCTCTTCTTTCGATAGTTGAAAACCCTGCTTGTCATTGTGTCTATTTTGACAATTATTCTACATCTTATTATTTACTGCGAGATTTGCACGAAAAGAATTTCAAGGCTCTTGCTACTATACGTGAAGGCCGTACAATAGAGTACCCACTGCGACCATTAAAAAGTGTTGAAAAAGAGAAGAGTGGCTTCTTTTACCACCGCTCGGACGATTACGTGTCCATAGTGCAATGGAAGGATAACAAGGTCATTTACCTTGGTTCAAATTTTAGCTACTTAGAGCCAACCAAAATGGTAAAATGCTACAGCCAGCGTGGAAAGAAAAAGATCGGTTGTGTTCAACCGTTCTGCTTCTACCAATGCAATCAAGACATGGGAGGCGTCGATCTGCTTGATAGGTTTAAAAGCCAATACTGACCAACAATTCAAGCAAAGAAGTGGTATTGGTCGCTGTTTGTTAATCGTATAGAGATGCTGAAGTGGTTGCGTGGAGGTTCCATGTCACCGTGGGAACTTCCCGCGTTTAGATTTTTTTGAATTTATCCGGTCATTGTAGGTGGCTTGTTGAAAACTACTAGTTCTACGTCCTCAGGCCCTAATGGAAGAAGAAGAATTAAACACCAGTGTTGGTCTGCACCACCCTGAAACGCGGAAACTCAAGGACGCTGCTCAAACTGCACAAAAAAACACTCTAAAAATGTCAAGAATATGGTGTTTGGTTGCATCCTATGTGCCACTTAGATTACCATAAGTGATAAAATTGTGTCTTTTTCTGGTATTTTTGTCGTTGTTTTATGTCATTTGGAGTGTTTCCGCAATAGAAAGTGCTTACAGAGAAGCAGCGAAATTTTTTTGCACTATGTTAGCTGGTGATAGCGTTTTGGACCATTGTTTCTGTAGAGGAACAAAAAAGGTAAATATTGAAGTGATTACTTCACAGACATAATCGCGCAAAAACTGATAAACCATTACCTTTTGAAGTCTTTGTAGTTACATAAAATGCAAATAAAATTTTTTCACACTTTTGTTCCGAGTCAGCATTTTTACGCAAATTGAGGTCATTTTGATTTGAGAAAAATAACTGTTTTCCGATAGGCGTTTGCAACGGAATTTAATAAGTTGAAGAAAATGTTTTTTCATTAATGTTTATAAGGTCATTAAACTAGGTCTCTGTCTAAAAATTACGTCGATACAAAATAACCGATTGGTTTTTCAAGCTTCCGAATAATTTTTTCCTCTACAGGAACAATGCTCCAAAATGGGTTAACAAAATATTTCACAAGATTTTTCAAAAATTTCCAATATTGCTCCGAAAAACCCGAGTGGCTTTGAAAATTTCGAAGATCTTGAAAAAAGTTCCGAAGATTAACAACAACGCTACTGTCGTTTTCACTTTAATGGTACCAGAATGTGAAGCGCTGAAGAAAAAAGTAAAAAAAGCAAGTTTAGAATGCCTAAAAAAATGTGCTTTGATGTTCTCAACTCAGCTTTAATATCATGTAAAATTTTTCATCGAAAGCACTTTGTTAATATTTCTGAAAAGGGTTTTTACACAAGTTTCTTCGGTCATTAGTTTTGAAAACACAAAGAAAAGAAATGCTGCAATCAAGCGTTAATTGTAACGTCATCTTACACCTCAAAAAAATAAAATTGTTGCAACTGGGTGAGTTGGGAGCTGGCTTTCGAATGGGCGAAAATTTATTTGCTCTGACAAAAACTGCTAATTATCTTTAGTCATGACGTCACGAACCTCTTATGACAGTAATCACGAGGCGTTGATTAATCGTGCCAAGTTTGATGTTAGTATGACTAGTAGTTTTGCAAGAGTTAAAGCGCACGCACGTACAGGAAAAACTCTCTTTCGTTTATATATACCAGAAAGAGAAAGTCTCATGTTGCTGGCACAGTGCTCAATAACAATCAGGCTTAGAGCTTTACGTGTATAATGTTAAACACTACGTGTCAGCATAAAAAAAAAATAATAAAACCGCTACAGCTGTTTTGCCAAGCGGCTCATCAGGTGGCAACTTATTCAAATAGAATCTAATATATAAAGCGCAATTCTGTCTGTCTTTCTTTTTGTCTGTCTTCCTGTCTGTCTGTCTGTCTGTTTTAACTCCTCTGAAACTGCTGTAGGTATAAGGATCAAACTTGCTGCGATTGATTACCACTCCGTACTGAGTGTCTTAAGGATGTTTGCGACGTCTCATGACGTAATAATCAAAATTTTTTTTTTAATTTGCATCACTTGTCAGAGGACAATTGCTTTTTTCTCAAACAAAAACCAGCTTCCGACTTACCACATTACAAAAACTTGCATTTGTTTGGGGTCTAAAATGACGCCACAATCAACGCTTTTTTGCACAATCTGTTTTTTGTTTTTTATCAAAAAGTATTCATTGCAGAAACGCGATTAAACGTTTTTTCAGAAGATATTAATAAGGTTCTTTGGATAAAAACAATTCTACAACAATTATTGCTTATTTGACAATGCTACGAGCACTTCTTTATTTAAGAACTTAAAGCCCTATAAGCGTTTTTCTTCTCTTTTTCGCTTGCGGGCTTAAAACTGGCTCTATGATGTCATAATATGTCCCCTACGATTAACACAAATTTTTGCTACCGCAGATCATACTGTCGACTCCGGATATAAGAGACACGTCGGGACCAGCTCAATCAGTTCCTTATATCTGGATATCCCTTATAACCGAATGTACACAGTTTGATCCAATACCGTAAGATCGCAAGTTTCAACCCTTAGATGCAGGAATGGGTCTGGGAGGCCCGGCAAGAATTTTTTAAAAAATTTATGTCGATCCTACTTAACATATGGCGAGGTGTTCCGGGTATTCTTCTGCAACTTATGCTAGATTGCTTTCGTGGATTGATCCAGAAAAAAAAACCTTCGAGGTGGGAGGGGCACCCGTTTCATTAGACTATGCTAAATTTTTGGGGTGCCACTTTCGCTTGGACTTCCAGTTTTTTTTGCTTTGCCTCGATCGTTTTACAATATTAGGCAGATATTTTTCGGAGTATGTCTCTTTTGCTACTTGTTTCTATCATTTTTTTCACAGCCTAAAAAATCTCTACTGCCTCTAGTGGCCATTTACTTTGATTAGCACGTGGTCTTTGCTTAGGTTGTGAACGTAGAAAAACGTTTGACTGAAGTCAGATCGTTAGTAATTTTTGCTTGTTAGTATTGCGGTTTGTTTGTAGTGAAGATGGCCAAGCGTAAAGGTGATAAGCTAACGCTTGACGAAGTAGAAGATATGATTGAAGAGGGTGTTTTGAGCGTAGACGAAGAATCAGAATGTTCAGAGGATGAAGATTTTGAGCCAGTCTCTAGCAATTTGCCTTCATCGTCTGAGAGTTCAGAGGAATCAAGCGATGACAGTTCTGATGAAGACAATGAACTGCACACAGAAATCGCTAATCGGACTGGTCGCAATGGCACATATTGGAGATCGGATACCCCTCCTCCAAGTAGGACCCCAAGGCATAATATTATGCATGAACAGCCAGGCCCTAAACGGACTGTGATAGCAAATTCTCCATCCAATGCATTAGAACTGTTTTTATCAGAAGAGATTCTGGATGAGGTGTGTAAATGCACAAACTTGGGAGGAAGGAGAGTGGCGAGTAGTAGAAGAAAGCAGTGGAACAATGTATCTAAGGAAGAACTTCTAGCTTATTTTGGGCTTGCACTTCTTGCTGGCTCTGAAAAGCAGTGGGACGTATCAACACGCGAGTTGTTTGGGAATGACTTCTCAAACCCTATGTACAAGGCAACCATGTCTGTAGAAAAATTCGAAGACATCCGTCGCTTTTTGAGGTTTGATGACAAAAGAACGAGAGAATTCCGCCTGCAGACAGACCACATGGAAGCATTTAGATATATTTGGGAACTTTTTATTGCAAACTGCAAAAAATGGTACAGTCCACACGAATGTGTTACTATTGATGAGCAACTGGTGGCTTTCAAGGGGCGATGTAGATTTCTTCAGTATATTCCAACCAAGCCAGGAAAATACGGCATAAAAATCTTCTGGTTATGTGATTCAATAACAAACTATGGCTTCAACGGAAGTGTTTATACTAGTAGACAACTGGGTGAGGAAGTGAAGAGAAACATGGGTAGTAGTATTGTGCATGAACTGTGCTCCCCTTTGCAGCACAGTGGTCGCAACGTAACCGCAGACAACTTTTTCACAAGCGTGCAATTGGCTGAATCCCTGCTGAACAAAAACCTAACATTAGTTGGGACGCTTCGACAAAATAAACCGGATATACCCCCGATTATGAAAGCATGTAAAAGTCGGGAACGGTACAGCACTGAGTTTGGCTTCAAGGGTAACACCACTATGGTAAGCTATGTACCAAAGAAAGGAAAGGCGGTTATAATGCTGAGTACTATGCATCATGACAAAGCTATTGATGAAGGCAGTTCAAAGAAAAAGCCAGAGGTAATACAATACTACAATGGTACCAAAGCAGGAGTGGACACTTTCGACCAAATGATTCGCACATATAGTTGCAAGCGGCAGACAAAAAGATGGCCAGTAGTGATGTGGTGCAATTTGCTGGATGTTGCTGCGCTAAATGCTTTCCTCATCTTTTCAACACAGAATCCGGAATTTGAAGTAGGAAAGACCCACAAGCGAAGATTGTTTCTGCGAAATCTCGCAAAGGAATTGGTAATTCCATAAATGAGAAGGCGACTGAGAGTGACTACAAACCTACGGTCAACTGTACTTGTGGCAATGGAACGATGCGGGGTCAGAAGAGAAGAAAATGTAGGCACTGTTTGCGAGACACCTGTAACCAAGCGAAAACGTTGCCACTATTGCCCTTCGAAAAAAGATCGTACAAGTGCTATGGTATGCAAGAAATGTAACAAAAACGTGTGTAAGGAACATAGTCATGTCGTTTGTAACAATTGTCTGTCTTCTTATTTTAGTACGTACATGTCTCCAGAGTGAGTTTTGGATTTGATTTTCTTTCTGATTTTGTACATAAAGTTATACACTGGAACCAAAATACATAAAACATACTTCTACAATACTGTACTTTGAGTGTGAATGCTCCAATATATACCAACAAACACAACCGCGAATGAAAACATACTCCTTTAGAACAGGTGGGCCTCGCAGGCCCGGTTTCTGTATTGGTGGGTGTTCATAGGTTCCTGCATCTAAGGGTTAAATGCTCAAAACACTCTTTTTGAAGCTTTTCATAAATTTCCCGCATTCAAACGTCGCAATGGGCATTAGACTGCTACCGTAGTTGAAATCCGAAAGGCAGCTACAGAAGTACGATTAGCCTATAAAGCTGAATTCGACATCTTGCAGACAGAAATCCCTTGGCAGAATAGGTTATCCCTTATAACCGACTGAAATTACTATAGAAAATTATGATTGGGACTTTGAAATTTGTCCCTTATAAGCGAAAATCCCTTTCGCATCCCTTATATCCGAAGTTGACAGTAGTATCAAGATGTTTTCAAACCGTGCAATCTTTTTGCAAAATTAGTTTATTAAAAGACTGATTTGTGATTTCATTTCTCAACTGATTTTCAAATCTATTTGAACAAATTAAAGGTTATTTTAAGGCAATTCCGATAGTGTATGATATGTACAATTAATATCAGTTTTTTACTGAAAAAACTGAACTTTAAGATCTGTGGTGTAACTTTTGAGCCCTCCCAAAAAGCGGTAAGCTCAGCAAAAAGAGGTAACTTTATTACAACAACATTATAGTAAAGAACTAACAAATACTATTCTTTGAAAGCTTAGAAAATTTCCTTTCCAGCAATATACGACTCCAATTATTAGGGTAAAGGTTTAGTTTATAATGTGTGATCAAAACTTGGTTGCCATGCACCATGTTTCATTTTTAGTTGAACCTACTTGTCCTACTTGACTTAACAAATTTGCAATTGTTAAACCAAAGTTAGTTCTTTGGTACATTTTGACTACTTTTCCTCACAAACATAGTTCTTTTGCATTATCAGTTGACGTTTTCAAAAATATTCATCAAAAACTGAAGTCTGTAAATGTTCAAGAAATGTAGTCTGGTGGTTAAAAAAAAACGCAAAATTTTGTTGCCTACATTCACAAAATTCCAATTTCTAGAAAAACTAAGTCCTTCAGTACATCTTGGCTCTCTCACATGCGCACGACGGCGCAAGCAGCGCGACGGCGCCTGCATCATTACACGGCGGTGTTACCTGGACTCTTTGACACCTTCTCCGCATGTTTTTTTTACATAATTCTTTTGTTCTACAGTGTAAAACCCTTTTATACTAGCAGATATAATAGAACTACCAGTGAAGGTCCTGCGACATCAAAAAACCAAACGATCTTAGGCCGTCGCCTCATGGGCGAGATTGGAAGACGGCTGGATCAAGTAGTGCAAACCATGATAGTTTATTTTGCAATCCAAATCAGTCAACGGGCCCACATAATAGTCACATTCGCCAAACGCTATTGCTTAACTCTTAGCTGACTCACAGTTACATTGCATTTGCATTGTCTGTAAACCCAACAAATTTTAATACACAAGACCTTTTTATTACTCGCACGAAAGTGGTTGAAGGCACACAGTTCAGTCTTCATGTCACTTGATGCTCCTTTTGAACAAAAAGAGGCCTACCTCAAATATTTCTAAGCGTTTTGTTTGAAAATAACTCGGCCTGACGTGCGCCTACTAAAGTATGGTGCATGATTTCGGGGAAGTCATAGCCGCTTTTGTCGCTATGCCGGAAACAAGGCAAATAGCTCAGCCAAAACAACTTAATACCACAAATATAAATAGCTGGCCAATATACAGAGGAAAGGGACAGCACCATATCGCAAAATAGACTTGCCACTAAATATTTTATTCGGGTAATTGTGAAAGCAACCATCATTTCGTCGCTACCATCAGTTTTGATTGTTTCAATTCCTTCTTCTCCCTTAAGTATTAACCACAACTTGTGGCAAGATTCTTTGTGAGCATTGCCAGTCATGATTAAGAGAATATGATGAACACAATTTCGTGTACAAGAATTTTGAAAGTGCATAAAAATCATTTCACTTTTCGCTACTCTCACACAAAAGCCCAATGCGTGAAGCCGGCGCAGCCGGTTGAACCGAAATGCTAAACCCCGTCATTACTGATGGAGAGCCCCTGCCGGGCGACGCCGGCTAGTTATATATATAAGCAAGAATTTTTTCTTTTTATTTTCGTTGGTTTTTATTAACTTATCGAAAACTGCTTGGCATGCAAACATCAAACTAAGCAAGATTGGTCACTACAGCGGGATGATTGTCCTGTGTGGTTTTTCACGATTTTATGAATTAAAATCACGTCACATTTAAATATTGATTCGAAAATTTGTTTTCTTCACTTTCTCTTACAATATTGACCGAAGAAACGCGGTTGAAAGCATTTTCGCAAGATATTGACAAGATACTTCCGCTAGACTTATTTACTTCAGATCTTAATTTATATTAGATGCCACACGCGATTATTCATGTTTTTGAGCATGCCTTTTCCTTAAGTCTTGAATTCGTTTAAAAAGCAATGTTACCTCATAATCTTAAATGGCATCAAAATGCTTACCACTATGTAGTGAAAACAGCAGCAGGCGGCAAAATGATCCACTATCATTTTAATAGCAAACACAAATATCAAAGCTCATTTCTGATACTTGTAATTATGTCATATCCATTTCTCTACACAAATTTTATCTAAAAAACTGCGCATACCCCTTGAGCAGTGTGGCAGAACTCCATTCTGTTGAAACCAGAATCTTATCATAAAAGTGGAAAATAAAAGTGAAAGTGGAAAATGGCGGGTTATTGACATGATGTAATAGATTGCTGCATGGTACCGTATGATGCTGGTGATCATTTTGAGCAAATTTTTCTATTGTATTTTGATGCTGGAAGCAGATCCCTCTTGATAGGAGATCGCCTTGAAAATTGCTGGCTAGCAACTAGCAACTCATGTATTATTGATAAGTCTTGACAATGATCCTGCACCCTTATTAGGGCTTACCGATGTGACTTGTTGTCCATGTTATGTGTGTGTGTCCTTGAATGTGACCCCCATGATATAGGTATTGCTGTATCATATTGTTTTATATTGCATTTTCCTTTCTTTGGACCCAATGGCAAATTCGTTTTTTTAGCATGTTTATTATTGAGCGTTTTTTACACCCGCCTAATGAGACCCAATGAGGTCGAAACCGGTCGCGGGTTATTGACATGATACCAATAGATTGCTGTATGGTACCGTATGATGCTGGTGATCATTTTGAGCAAATTTTTCTATTGTAAAGTGGAAAAGGGTCTAAAATCTTATCTAAAATCTAAAGTCACACCTAACGCTTGATTGCGGAATTAGTTCTCATTCTTTTTTCAATGCTTATTATATAAACGCGATTAAACATTTTTTGGGACATATTGACAAGGTGCTTTCGATAAAAACAACTCTACAACAGTTAAAGCTAATTTGGCAATGCAACGAAAGATAACGTCTATAAGCATTTTTACGCATTCTAAGCATGCTTCTCTTCTTCTTCTACACGCTTCCAACTCGTTCCATGATGTCGTAATGCTTTGTGGTATGATCAAAACTTTTGCTTCCAGAGATCATCCTACGATGATTTTCTCAAAAATTGCTACATTTCTACAAAATCAGTTTACGTAAAAACTGATTTGTGACTTTATTACCCAACCAACTTTCAAACATTTTTAGTAAATTGAAGTTTTTTTTAAGGCAATTCTAACAATATATGACTTGCATCTTTGCTATTACATTTTATACCACAAAAATTGAACTATAACACCTGTGAGATACCTTGATAGCTCTCTGTCCAAAGCAAAGTTGTAAGCTGAGTAAAAGCAGATAAGTTTAATGCAAAAACGTTGTAATGAGGTACTAACCATTAGTGTAGTTTGAAAGCTAAAGAAATTTGCTTTTCAGCAATATGTAACTTTAATTAGTTAACGCTAAGGATTAGTTTACGATGGTTGATCAATAATTGGTTGTCATACATCATGCTTTATTTTTTGTTGAATGTTTTTCTGCTAGACCCAAGAAACGTGCATTTTTTAGAAAAAGTTAATTCTTTGGTACGTTTTGATTACTTTTCCTCACAAACATGGTTATTTGGCATTATCAACATAAATTTTCAAAAAGATTCATCAAAAAATGAAGTTTCTAAAAGTTTAAAATATACCCTACCGGTCAAAATTCTGGTTGCTGCGCTTCACAATACGGCAATTTGTAGAAAAACTGAGCTTTTTGATATATATTTAGACTTTTCTTCCTCAAAAGCATGGATCTTTGGCATAATCTAGTGGTTCTCAAACTGTGCGTCGCGACGCCCCGGTGCGTCGTTTCAATTTTCCAAGGGCGTCGCGGGATAATTTGGTTTTGTGCCATAAAGTCTAAGTTTTATTGCGTCAAAAGAACTCTGATCGTTGATTCCTTTCTTACTTTCTTCAGACATTTTCACAATAGTGTTTTTAATACACTGTTGTAACGGTTGACTGGTTATTCAAGAATCAAATTGCAGAAGTTTAACTTAATTGGCGAAAAATATATAAAGAATAAAGCATTCAGTTGTATGTTGGAGGAAAACAGGAAAGATGAGTTGCAAACTTAGAAGAGCGTAATTTTACGATTAAAGATGACTAACCAATCCAAAATTTCGGGAGCATTAGGACAGTTATTTATGTAGATTATGGGTCGCATTTATCTCGCAGTACGGCAAATGAAACTGAAGGATGCTGCCTGGTGCGTCGCAAAGTCTCGCAAGCTTTTTTAAATGCGTCGCATCGAAAAAAGTTTGAAAACCACTGGCATAATCTAACAAAATTTAAAAAGCCTCCATCAAAAAATGAAATTACTGATAATTAAACAGAAGTAGCTCACTCCAAGTGAAAAAATTAATGACCACCCATAAAAAGAGAAGGAGGAAAGTTGGTACTGTTTTGTCTTTAGCAACGAAATATTGGTGTCCACCTACATATCATCTAAATGTTGAAGCCGTTTTCTTTGCAACTGGGTGAAGCCGACGCAGTGCAGTCGACTGATTCGATATTCTTATCCTCGACATTATTGATGACACCTCTGCAATTGTGGTAACTTAACTCCAAGTGCTTCATTTAGGATTTACCAACATGCGCGCGGTCGAAGAAACAGGCATATAATTACAAAGAAGACCTAAGTAGTGGTTCTATTATTCAATATGACATTCTTAAAAACACCTATTAATTACTTTGACGCCCCCCTTCCCCACCTTTCCTGCATCTTTGAAATTATACTTTCATGGGCTTTATAAAATGAACATAAAAACTTCTTGAAATCGTTGGCTGTTTCAGTTGGGAGCAAGTTCTGTTCCAAAGTACCAAATACCGCAACCAAGGCGTAGCCAGGAACACCAGAAACTTGGGTAGAAGTATAGCGGCTAGGTGTATTTACCCTACAATGTTTTTAGGCTTCATCGATTTCTTTTTAAAAAAGAATACTTTTGATTTTGGAATAAAAATTGGCTATGACAGCAACACTTTAACTTTTTATTACTGTTTTCAAAAATATTAATTGAGTGAAGCCAACGAAGCCATCTGATTTGATATTCCTAACCTCGACGTTAGTGATGGGGGGCCCTGCCACTGTAATAGCGTGATTCATTTCGGGTTAGTTTGCTCTTTGCCTGGCTGCGTTTGTCAGGACCACGCAATACGCTCTCAGCCAGAGGCGTCAACTTATTTTTTTACTTGCTCATATTTATCTTCCATTCACGAGAAAGCGAATTGTATCGCTATCTTTTGGACGGAGTGTCCTCACTCGCTGGGGAGTTGCCATTTCCAAGGAGCCTGGGCCACCTCTTTTCCACATAAATGTGGGGGAATCCCGTTCAGTGCCTTGCCCAAGGACACAACAAGCAAACTTACGGGCTTATCCTCCACAACATCCCTTAAATCCCGAGCACCAAGCAGGAAAGCTGCGGACACCATTTTTAATCTCTTTTAAAAGATGAGAAGTGGTACAAAATTTCAATAAAGCTTTACTTATCGACCACTTCATTGTACTCTTTTACAAAAAATAAGTGAAAACTCTAACGTTTTCGTCTAGCTCTCTTCAGGAGTTGTCGCTAGAATGAAGCCTGGTGTTGATGGCAAGGTATTTATAGCGAATGAAGCTGGTAAAAATATTGGAACGTTCTGATTGGTAGACAACCAGACGTTCAGTCGATTCCGAATCAATTATGTAATTTTAATGTGTAGACGAATTCTTTCTGGCGACAAAGCTCTGGTTTAAACATTTTGATTAAAGTTGCTTCCAAGGTAGATAAATGAAAGAGTGTTCTTCCTTTAGCCAAAATAGAAAATTGGGTGTCATTGTAGTAAGAGGCGCATTTTTTACTGTTGAGGAGGTGTTGTCCAATCGCTGAAGTACTGGAATGGTTGGAATGAAATAAGCCACGATCTGGTGCGGCCGACGTACCGACAATCACAGCGGCACACGTATTGATAAACAATCATACTTTGTTGCTTGGTAGGCACGACATCTTTGCGGACCGTCGGAAGCATCTTTCTTGTGGAAAACACTACACAAAGTTTTATTGCACCAAAACATGGGCTGACAGCAGTTTTGCATTGATCTTCAAATTTTGTGGAGATATTGCCAATCCATGGTAGCTCAAGGTAAACTGGACATTGTTTCGGTCCTTCCTTTAGCGGTAATTTAACCTTTAACAAGTCGAAATATTTTTCTCACACTAAAAGTCGAAATGGGTCATTTTGACCCATAGCTTTTTATCTTAACCCTGCATCAAATAGCATTCGTTAAAACAGCAATATTGTATTGAAGAGAAAGTTTTTATGTAATACACAAGAAAAAAAAATACTTATCATGACAATTTTCATGATAGTTTATGGTATGACGTACTTTACTCAATGCATTTCTTGCAAGTTGGTGGTCCCATGTGTTGCTTGCAGACTGGCTTTGAACATTGGGAGCAGTAGGTGTTTGTCTTTCTGTCTTTGCAGAATGCACATCGAACCCTTCGTGCACGTTTAGGAGCACTTTCCTCAGAACAATCAGGCTCAGTGATCATCGCAACATTGATTCCCAAGCTCGCTGCACAGGTCGCAATAGTGTTTTGCAAACCCCTCTGTATTCCAGTTCTGTTTTGAAAGCATATTTCAAGTTGTTTTCGCAAAAGCTCTTTTCCAAGGGATCTCAAAAATTCTCGCCGTAATCGTAGGCCATCCGTTTCGTTATTCCAAACGTATATCACCAACGAATTCAAGCAAACTTTGTTGATGAGAGAATAGAACAAAGACATCGGCCAGCGGTTTGTGCGTCTGGAGCAAGATGTAGCCGCGCATTTTTTGTCTGCGGTGTCCACACCACCTTTAGTGGAATTGTAAAATGTCACAACTGAAGGCTTTTGCTTGTCTCCAGTCGTTTCGTCGATGCTTGCATCCGAATGCATTGTGGATAGCATAATAACTGCCTTTTTTTGTTTCGGTACATAGGAAGCTATCATCATATCTTTTCGGAATCCAAATTTAGAGGTGAAAACTTCCCGATCTTTCTGCGGTCTCATTTCTGGTGGAATATCCGGTTTGTTTTTCTTCATTGTTCCAACGAGAGTTATTTTATTTTTCAAGAGATCTTCAGCCAGTGGGACACTTGTATACCAATTGTCTGTTGTCAAGTTGCGGCCGGTACCAAAGATGGGTGCAGTCAGACGCATTGTAATGTCATGCGGTTTATTTGAAAGCTGGAAGGGACCATCTGGTTGTTTTCCAGCATACACTTCCATGTTGCATGTGTAATTCGTATTGGCGTCACATAAACACTGTAGCTTTAAACCATATTTAGCTGGTTTCTTTGGCATGTATTGAACAAATCCACACCTGCCTCTAAAGGGTTCCAGAGCTTCATCAAGGGTCACAAACTCTGTAGGACTGTACATTTGACGGAAAGAGGCTACCACGCTTTCAAAAATATCTCGAATTGGAGCCAGACCATCGGTAGAGCGCCTCTCTTCTCTTTTAGTGCTATCATCAAAACGCATTTGACACAACAGAAATTTGAAGCGCTTATAAGACATTACAGATCGCAACAAGTCCATTCCAGTTCCATCGGATTTCCAGAGGTCTTGAATGTCATGACGAGAGGCTTGCTGTGCTCCAGAAATAATTAAAATTCCCAAAACAGCCAAAAGTTCTGAATTAGTTGTTTTAGCAGCATCATAACTGGACCCATACCGTTCCCTGATCTTCTCAATTTTTTGATTTGTATGATCAGTAGTTTTAGTTATTAAAGATGGGGGCATAAAGAGGCTGAATATGTCTAAAGGAGTTTTACAGTTTTTTGCAGCACCAAGTGGACCAGATTTTTCTGTTACACTGTTTCTGGAGCTACGCCGCACATTGGCCAGAAAGGGAGTTTCTTTCCATTCAATTCCTGACTTCGCAAGTAAAATGCGTTCTTCCAAATCTTCATCAGCATCACTTTCGTTATTTTCATCGGAAAGCGATCCCTCTTGCTCGGATTCGGAATCATGCTCACTTTCCTCAACCACTTCTTCATCGCATTCAGAATCACTATATTCGATTTCGACATCAGATTCATCTGAATCATGCTCCAAAGCCTCCAACACATCTATTATACGTTTAGTAGCCATTTTAAAGCATAAAATCTAAAAACACTGAAAAACGATTAATGTAACATTAAGTGTCGAATTGGGTCAAAATGACCCAATTGACAAACAAATCCCTGCTCACCAGGCAACCACTAACCCAAAAAGCTTACCAACCCTACCACAACTTTATCCCTCCAAAAAAGTCAGCTACCAGAAAGAATAGGCAATTCCCAGCAACAGCGACATAATTACAGCAAAAAGTGTACCTTCATGGGTCAAAATGACCCATTTCGACTTGTTAAAGGTTAAACTGTTCAATCTTCCTTTTTATTCTGGAATTAATTACATTTTCTGGAAACCATTGGAGCAGAGAACCGATCGAATGAAATCTATTTCCTGGGGTAATTTGGAAGGCGAACAAATTGCCAAGGCTCGGTGTACAAGAGTTCCAATAAGATTGTTTTTTCTGCTTTTGGGTCCACACAAATCCCAGACGTTGTACTGGCCAGAAAATGAAGGGTTTCGGTAAACGGAAGTTAAAGTTTAGCTTTAACTTTAAACTCATACAAATAGGCCTACAGTAACGAAAGGGTCGTAAATAGTGAACTTAATACCAAATAGCTTAATCCTGAAAATATTAATACATATCAATTATCTTGGCGTCCTCCCCCTACGTTGATATGCTTTCAAGTACTTACTAAATTAGACAAATGAAAGTTTTTGGATGTCTATTGTGAAAACGATGCAAATAAGACTTTACCAGGAACACAATAAACTTGGGAGACATGTAGTGGCTATGCGTAACCCCACATGGTCCTAATGTTGTTTTCAATTGACTACGTCGATAAATGATTGTTTTGTTTGGGAATGAGATATGGCTATGTCAAAAAACACAACTCTTTGTTACAGTTTTCAGAACTAATCATTTTTTGATGCCGGATTTGCCGGCTGAACTAATATTCTTTACCTCGACATTACTGATGGGAAACCTTGTGGGCGACGCCGGAAGAATCAGCTAGTATACTGGATATGTGGATGACGTTTTTGCCATCTTTGATGACAGCGCATCGACAACAGAGTATTTGAATCTATCGACTAAGTAACATCCAAACATAAAATTTACGACGCAAAAATCAATGCAGGCGCTTGATCCCGTTATGGAAGCGTGTGAGTTTATTACAAACACTGAAGCGCTTGATCACACAGAGACTCACAGCATCGAGGCAATGCTTTTGAGATTGCATATGCGCTAAGCTGAACATGCTTCCTGAATAAAAAATCACCGTCTGTCGAAGATCGTTCTCTTTGGTGAACTTGCCTTTGAACAACGCAACAGAGGAGCTTCAAAAAAATGATTCCAAAACATTTTAAGAAAATTTTTGTCACATTGATCATCGCCAGTGCTTAGCCCATGCTGCCTACCAACCGTCATGGAGACATAGAGCACAGTACAACAATCTGTCTTCTTCTTTGAAGTTGCCGGCAGACCCACTCTTAAGAAGATACGACAAAAGAGAAAAAATCGTGCTGCAAATTTACCACCGCCCCGCAATATTATCTTGCAGCCATTGTGGTCGCATCTCTCTATGACAAATTGGCCTTGTCAGTCACCAGCGGGCAGCAAAGATCAAACAACCTTCTTCATCTTCATTCGCAAATCCAGGCCATGATGATGACTAAATAATTTATTCCTGTAAATAGATCCATGACTTTGGCGCTTTCCCACAACTTTGAATTAATGCCCCGTGCTCTAAGTAAAACGAAATGACAAAATTTTGAGAAATTATTGGCTGTTTGTAAGTAAATCTAGTTTCTTTTCTAGAAATTAAATATAGCAGGCATTTTTCGTTTGTCGAGTATATTGTTATTATAAACAAATAGAGTCGTTCTTTCCACAATCTATTGTACCGCAATGTAAAGGTTTAACAATAAATTGTCAAAAGGAAGACTTTATCTGTTTATCATAGTAAGTCTTGAGTTTTAATATAGGAGTAAAGAGGTCAGTGTTACAGCATAGTTCATAAAATTCGAGATTTGAGTAGAAACTAAAAGAAAGACATAAGTGAACTATCTGTTATGCAATTGCACACCGAAATATGAAACCTATTTTGTAGGTTTATATCCAGTTTTATTATTTCGTACTTTTTCTAAAATTTGTGCTTATTTTCAAGCACCTACTTTCAGAAAATGAAAAAGTGCTTATTTCTAAGAGACGTGCTTATTTTATTTCAAAAATGGATGGTGTTTCAAAAGAACAGCATTTGAAATGCGAACCGCCAAAAACCAAACCAGTGTCAAGATTCTTAAATTATTTCAGCATTACAAAAAATAGTGATCTCCAAAAACAAAAAAAAATAGCGATTAGTAACCTCACAATGTGTCATTTTGGCGATGAAAAGCATTACCTCAAAAATATGAATAATTTCAGATTGTTTATTGGTCTCTCATTTATTTTGCCTGAAGAAGTGACCACTTGTTCATGAAAACTTGCAGGAATAAATATTTAAGTCGACTACAAGGGTTACTTCTGAGTTTTATCTGCTACTTCAAAAAAAGTTTAAGGCCTTGCAATGTGTAAGTTGGAGCTATCGACACAGTGGCCTCTTAATGAACTATAAAAAATATAAGTGTTCATTGTAGAGTCGGAGTGAGGATCGTAAATTCACAGCAAAAGCATTACTTTATAACCGCGCGCTTATTTTCTTCTAGGCCAATAGTAACTCTGTCATAGTGTTAAATTGCTTCTAAGAAGAGAATAACACTGGCCAACACATTTTTTGGTGCCTAAGGTTTTTAAACTGATTTAGACTAATTTGGGGGTGTTGATTCCGAAAATCATATTAATTTTCTCTCATCAGGTCAAGTTTTTAAGATATTTGCTATTTTATACCTGTTTTACCTTAAAATTAGGCGCATTTCTATAAACGTTGTAGCGTCATAATTACAATTGAAGGTAGTTATTGTGATGTATGTAAATGATTATGACATCACAAACTTTAAAGTAAAATCAATTTTGCTGTACAAGGAGGTATGTAGTTGGTAAGAGGTGGACAATGAGTAGCAGGTAGGCCTACCGATTGTCGCATATTTTTGTCGATTTCTGAGCCAAAGTAAGGTTTATTTTTTAATGTTAGGAATTCATTTATAAGTCAGACAGGAAATAAATAAGCTGCATTATTTTACTTGCGTTGCAGGTTTTTAGAGCAAAAACTAAGCATGGCCACATCCTCTCCTGGGCGACGTTGTTTAAACAACCCAAATGTGTTTTGCTATATTTGTGGAGAGTATACGTTGCAATCTAACAGGAAAGGGATCAGTGAATTTGTGAAGTGTGCTTATCTTGCTTACTTCAAAGTAATGCTGGGTGATCAAGATAAGGCATGGGCACCCCATATTGTATGCAAGCAATGTGTTAAGCATCCTTGACAATGGACAAAAAAGGATAGAAAGTCGCTCTGCTTTGATATTCCAATGGTCTTGCGTGAACCGACGCGATAGCGTAGTGGTTAGAGCGTCCGCTTCGCAGTCGGTGAACTTGGAGTTCATTCCCCTTGTCGCGTCATACCAACAGACTTTAAAAAATGGTATTCACAGCCTCCCTGCTTGGCGCTCGGCATTTATGGGAGGTTGTGGAGAACAAGCCGGCAGCTTCGCTTGTTGTGTCGTTGGGCAAGCACTTAACGGGACGGTCCACCTTTATGTGGAAGACAGACGACCCAGACACCTCGGAAAAGGCAATTCCCAAGCGAGTGCGGACATACCATCCAAAAACATAACGATACAATTCACTTTCTCGTGAATGGATGATAAATATGGCAAAAAAACCGAAAAACCACTTCGATGACTGCTACCTACTGTGTAGTCAACACGAAGGGAATCAACAGGAAGAAGAAGAATCCGTTGGTATATCCAAATCTCGAGGCGCAATTAGGCCAAAATTACACTGCAATGAAATTCCTGTTCCAGTGTTTAAAGGCTTGCCCGAATTGGAATTGCCTGGTTCTGAAGAAGACCAAGCTTCCGTTTTGTCCACTGACAGTAGTGAAAACATTGTTTCATATGGCGGTTTTCCTCCTTCTTCACTACTACAGCTCTTTTCTCAAAGAGAACTTGATAATCTGACTTAAGATCTCAATCTTTCCAAAGAATCTTCTGAACTTCTAGTTTCAAGACTTAAAGAAAAAATCTACTTCATCCTGGAACTCTCATAACCTTCTATAGAAAATGCCATTTTGAACTGTTGCCATATTTCACTCAGCAAAACGACATAATATATTGCAACGACGTGGCCGGTCCGCTGCGGCAGCTTGGTGTCCAACAGTATGATTCTCAAGATTGGCACCTTTTTTATAGACAGTTGCAAAAGAAGTTTAAAATATGTTCTTTTTCACAATGGCAACTTATATGGGTCCGTTCCTCTAGGCCAGGGTTTCCCAAACTTTCAGGTCATCGGTACCCTGTGGACAATTTATAGTTTCGCTCGTGTACCCCCGCACTTCCGCTAACATAGACCGCAATATATACTGTCATGTTGCCTTCGTGATGACTTCTCTTAGTTTTGGAGGTGAAATTCTGCCGTCGACCGACGTTGATGTCAAAAAATAAAAAAAAGTCAACACCTCCCTGACGTTCACCTTACACCCAGAAAATCAGAGCGTCCACATTTTCCAAGCGGTTTTACCGTCCTAAGGAGCCCTTAAACTCAGGTCTTCAAATTATTAACATCAAGTGATCGAAAATATTTTAAGGCAGCGTAGAAGTTCTGGCAAGAACATCCTTTTACTTTATCTAATGTACCCCTTGAAAAGTCAAAATGTACCCCAGTTTGGGAACCCCTGCTCTAGGCCATTCAACAACCCTCAAAGAAAAACATGATGAAATTAAATTTGTTCTGGAAAAAACTTCATACAAACAGCACCAATGGATCTTATGTGTCGATTTGAAAATGGTTGGGTTTCTCCTCGGGCTGCAAGGTGGCTACACAAAATTTCCTTGCTTCTTGTGTTTGTGGGTTAGCAAGGCAAGAACAGAGCACTGGATAAAAAAAGATTGGCCTACGCGCAGTGAGCTGGTTCCTGGCTCTCTCAATGTTCTGGCTCCTCTTGTGGTAGAGCGTTTCAAAATTGTGTTTCCTCCTCTTCACATAAAGCTTGGCATTATAAAACAGTTTGTGAAGGCTCTTGAGGAAGATTGCAACTGTTTCAAATATATTTGCATGAAATTTCCTGGCCTAACCATAGAGAAATTAAAAGCTGGAATTTTTGATGGACCCCAGATTCGAAAGTTAATAAATGACGCAAATTTCTGTAATTTTATGAATCCTGCAGAATTGAGTGCCTGTACGGCGTTTACGAATGTAGTAAAATTCTTCTTGGGAAAACAAAGGCGCCTAACTACAAAGAACTTGTTGAAATATTACTTTTAAGTCTTCATCGACTGGGTGCAAATATGAGCATCAAGTTGTATTCTTTTGCACAGCCATCTTGCCTGTTTTCCAGAAAATCTAGGTGATGTGAGCGACCAGCAAGGGAAACGCTTCCATCAAGACATCAGCGACATGGAAGTTAGCTATCAAGGTCGTTGGAATTTCACCATGCTTGCAGACTACTGTTGGTCTATCAAGCGCAATGATACTGGAGCCTCCCATTCTAGAAAATCAGTAAAACGTCAATTTATGGCTGATGAAAAGTTTATGTTTAGCATTTTTTACAACTTCAAGATTTGATTATGAATATTTTGGTGTGAGTCCATGAATATGTGCCATAAAGTTACATAAAAATATTGTTTCTTTGATTTGCCTGTCCTTATTGTAGCTATCACTTTCCCACAAAGAGGGGTATACCATAGCAGAAAAACTAGACCTGATAGAGAAAAAGTGAGAGCACTTCTGGAATCAGCGCCCTCAAATTAGGTAAAAACAGTTAAAGCATCTTTGGCACCATGACAAAAGTTTTTTTTTTGTTGGCCAGTGTAATCTTTGGCTTGAATGTTGGTTAATGTGTCTGCCGGGAGTGGATGCAAGTTATTTCGGGGAGTCATGGTCTTTATCGCCCCATGCCGGCGCTATGTTAGGTGGATCCAAAAAACTTGAAGTCATATAAGTTAGATACTATTATGAGAGGGATCGAATCAAACCTTGATTTACACGATATCTAAATTCAGAGTATTACTAAATTTATACTCTTACCAAATTTATTTATGTCTTGCAATTCTTTATTCATTTATGCCTTGCAATCAAGACACAAATCTATCTAATCTCACTAGATTCCAACGATCTCTTTACTATCTCAATTCCAAAAAAGCATTGTGCAGTGAAATCTACTCTAAAATTTATCCTACTTCCACAACTACTCCTTCTCTATACGGATTACCAAAACTACACAAACCTGGAATTCCCCTGAGACCAACTCTTTTTTCTAGTGGGTCCTTTAATCATGAACGTGCCAGGTGGTTATAGCAATCTCTCGCAAACCTCAAACAACATCCCATCAACATCGCAGACACCTTCACCTTTCTTTCCAAAATCTCGAACCACAATTTAGCCAACCAAACTATGGTGTCATTTGACGTCAAAAACCTCTTTACCAACATTCCTCTCTCGTTTACCTCAAACCTCATACTCGAATCCATTTATGCTGACAACAGTACAGAGTGGAATGGCCTTAAAAAAAGCAGATTGCTAAAGCTATTAAGCAAGTCAACAAAAAACACGACTTTTCAATTTAATAATCTATATATATAAAAGTCAATGTCTGTGTGTATGTGTGTGTGTGTGTGTGTTCCCTATAGGAAGAAAGGTTAAAAAGTTTACATAAAAACTAAAAGTGTATTCTTATGTAAAATTCTCCGAGGAAGACAACGGAAGTAGTTCCGAACCTCTAAGTGCCCCCCTAAGGGAGCTATGGGGGGCAGAACCCCCCTTTGAAAATTCAAATATATTCAATTTTGATGAAATTTAAACCATATGTAGAAGACACTAAATTAGAAAGCTTTCCAAAATTTCAGCCTTTTTTGACTATATTAGGGGGCAGAAAGCCCCCTTGAAAATCTAAAGTTTTTGGTAGGTACCACAAACAGAAAAAAATTTCTGACAAATAAAAATCCAAATTTGATGGTTATGAGCAAGACTGTACTTTAAAAGTCCCTAGCAGATTTACCTGTTGTAGATTGGGTAAATATAACTTCTTCCAGGGAAGCCAAGTACGGTGTTTTCATTTTGATCAGAATCGTGTATGGGGGGCTAATAGAGGTCTATTTGTACTGTTGTACGATGAAATAAAAATCATAAAAACACATTAAAATATGGTTATTCAATGTAAAAATTTAATCAATCTTTACATTTTACCCGATCAACGACGGGTAAATCTGCTAGTAAATTCTATGAACAGCTAGACGGTGTGGCCATGGGCTCTCCCATTGGACCTCTACTCGCTGACGTCATGATGAATTATGTAATTGATAAAGCGATCGAACGCACGCCCCTGAACCAACAACCAAAGTTGTTTTGTCGCTATGTCGACAATTGTTTTGCTACTTTTACTAATACCTCCTCTATTGACGTATTTCTTCGTAATCTTAACAGTGTGCACAATCAAATTCAGTTTACCAAAAAAGTAGAATCGCACAACTCTCTGGCTTTTCTTGATGTTCTCATCGAAAAAACTGACAAAGGAATTACAGCTAGCATCTATTACAAACCACACTCACTGGCCACCTTAACAAAATTTTCTAGCTTTTCTCCTCTTCGTTACAAGCGAAATCTAATAAACTCCCTTCTTCATCGTTCCTAATCTATCTGCAATTGCTATTCTCAAATTGATACAGAATTTCGCTTCATCAAAAAAACATTTTTGGGAAATAAATACCCATCTGGCTTCAACGATAAGTGCATCAGGCAACTTCTTAACAAAACGTTTGCTCCTCGGACTCCCCTCGTTTAAAAGAATCCCTTCAAGTATTTCTTATTCAAGTTACCTTACCTAGGAAATATCTCCCACCACGTTGAGAAAGAATTAAAAGAATTCATTCACAAGCATTTATCAGATATCATGTTTAGATTTATCCATGCCATCAAAAATCTCAAGCAACAACCACACTTCGAAGACCCCCAACACCAGTTATTAAGAAGCAACGTAGTATACCGGTTAAACTATTCTTGTGGTTCTTTCTATATTGGCCAAACTCGCCGCAAGTTAGTAAAACACCAGGACGAGCACCAGTGCAGTCTCAACTCACAAGTGTATAACCATTTACTATCAAATTCAAACCACAGAGTTGACTTCAACAACTCATAAATACCATGAGACGAAGACAACAGAAAATTGTTTTTTTGTTATTTCATAAAGTGTAAGATACCAAATAAATTGAGATGCAGTGATACAGACTTAAGCGGTACAACATAACACAGACACTTTGGCATAAACATTCTTATTCCAATAACCACACTATAATAAATAGAAATAAATTGATGCCGGAGGCACATTGCTCTAAATAGAAGATTTTCTGAAAATTGCTATTTAGTTAGGCTTACCATATTTCTGTGATTAAAAAAACGGGACGCTTGAGGACAAAATACTATGGGTGATGAAGCAAAGCCCGGGGGTCACCCTAAGCGGTGGCAATACAGGTGTCCACCTTTTTTTTTGGTGGACACCACCATACCAGGCACAATTTGCCTTAAATTCCTCCCTCAAAGGGGTGTACTCCAAAAATTATACCAGGCACAGTTTGCCTTAAATTCCAATCCTTTATACTATTCTATGAAGAATTCTTGTTGTTAAAGCTACGAAACTTTAATGTTTTTACTCAATTGCATACCATTTGTTTTCATCAACCCTTAATTTCAACAATGGTGTGAATCAAAGTTTTCGTTATGGCACTCTGTTTTTATCAAAATTCAGGTAAAGAATTACTTTTTGCATATGTTTCACCAATGTGATCATTGTAATAGGCTTTTACCGTACTTAAATAGCAATTTATTGTTCAAGTAGCAGCTGTGACGGAAAGTTAGTTTGTGGTGCACTCAATCAGATGCAATTTAGCACAGCTTGTACTTATCAAGTGCTTCTACTGTACTTCTACCTTTTGTTTGTATTTGTTAATACAAACGAATTTTGTAGCCCAATGTTAACTTTTTCAGAAAACTGTACTTGGACCTTGGCCAAGGGAAACTGACTCACAGTATCCAGAGCCCAAAAAGAGAAAATGAACATTTTATCTACTTTTTGATTTCACGCATAACTTAAAAATATTTACAACAACTTCTTGAATAAGAAGCGTATGCATCCACCTGCTACTGGCCATGAGCACATATTCGGAGATACTTGTGAGGCAGTATTTTCCCACCTCAAGCATTTATTTGCATTGGAAGAACACAAGACCTTGAAAATTCCTCCCAAGCTAAAACAAGCTTCGCTGAATCCAAGCAGTATTTCCTGAGTATCTCTACATGCCTTTAGTAAGAATGGTTGGTAGTGCGATTTCCTTGCTTGTAATATAAATGTGGTGGAAATTTTAATCTAATATATAAAGCGCAATTCTGTCTGTCTGTCTGTGTGTCAGTCTGTTTTAACTCCTCTGAAACTGCTATAAGTACAAGCATCAAACTTGGCACCATTAATCACCACCCCCTGGTGAGTGTCATAAGGGTGTTCGTGACGTCATGATGACGTCAGAACCAAAAATAATTTTTTTAGCATTTGCATTACTTGACAGAGAACAACCGTTTTTTGCTCAAACGAAAACCAGTTTGCGACTTACCACATTTCAAAAACTTTCATTTGTTTGGGATCCAAAATGACGTCACAATCAACGATTCATTGAACAATCTATTTTTTGTTTTTTCTCAAAAAGTGCTCATCGCAGAAACGCGATTAAACGTTCTTTTCGGAGATATTAATAACGTGCTTTTGATAAAAACAACTTTACAACAATTAATGGTTATGTGATTATGCTACGAGCACTTCTTTATTTAAGCACTTCAAGTTCTCCAAGCGTTTTTTCTTCTATATTTCGCTTGCACGCTTAAACTGGCTTTATGACATCATAATATGTCTCGTACAATTAACACAAATGTTCGCTACCGCAGATCATAATATCAAGATGTTTTCAAAAATTGCAATCTTTCTGCAAAATCAGTTTACTAAAAAACTGATTTATGACCTCATTTCTGAACTGATTTTCAAACTTTTTTCAATAAATTAAAGGATATTTCATTGCAAGTCCGATAGTATACAATATGTACAATTAATATCAGTTTTTATACTGAAAAATCTGAACTTTAAGATCTGTGGTGTAACTTTTTTCCCCTCCCAAAAGTGGTCTGCTCAGTAAAAACTGGTGACTTTAATACAAAAACGTTATAATAAAGCACTAACAATTACTATCCTTTGAAAGCTTATGAAATATCCTTTCCAGCAATATGTGACTCCAATTACTTGAGGCAAAGAATTAGTTTATAATGTGTAATCAAAACTTGGTTGCCATACAGGAAGTTTCATTTTTAGTTGTACAATTATCCTACTAAAGCTAACAAACTTGCAATTATTGTTAAACAAAGTTCTTTGGTACATTTTGATTACTTTTCCTCACAAGCGTGGTTCTTTTTCATTATCTGTCGACGTTTTCAAAAAGATCCAGCAAAAGCTGACGTCCCAATCCAAATGTTTATGAGATGTAGTATACCGGTTAAAAACACACAAAATTATAGCGCCTGCACTTCACAAAATTGCAATTTCTAGAAAAACTAAGTCCTTTGATACATTTTGTCTACTCTTTCTCGATAGCATGAATCTTTGGCATTATCAATGAAATTATTCAAAACACTCAAAGTCTACAAATATTAATATGTAGCCTACTCCAAGCAAAACACTTGGTGATTACCCCAGAAAAAGACGATGGGGGTAAAAATGGTCCTTTCTTATCGTTTGCAACAAAATGTAGGAGTCGAGCTACATATGATCTAAATGTTGAAGCAATTTCCTTTGCAATTGGGCAAGGCTTCCACAGCAGCCAGCTGATTTGATGTTCTTAACCTCGACATTATTGATGGGGGCTCTCGCTACTGCTATAACTCAACTGTGAGTGGTTCATTTCGGGTTAGTTTGCTCTTTGCATGGCGTCGTTTATGCCAGGGCCAAGGAACATGCACGCAGTCAGAGACGTTTGTTCATATTAATTCGCCTACTGTGACGAAGAAGTGGTAAGTAGCAATCCTAATAATAATGGTTCAAAACGCATTGTGAGGTCATAATGTTAACTGACATCGCAATGCTTGCCACTATTTAGTGCAGTGGTTCCCAACCTGGGGATAAATTACCCCCGAGGGGTAATATGTGATTCTTCGGTGGGTAATGTGACACCACCAACACGCTAAAAATATGTGTTATATGCAAAAGTCTAAGAAATTTAGCTAAACGTGCGTAAAACGCCTCTAAAATTTAGTTCAGCCTAAAGCTGGTCTAAACCCGTGCATTTCTTAGGCATGGCTATGAAGTCACAATCTAATAAACGAGTGGAACCACACAATGCCCTTTGTGACCATTTGTGACGTATGCGCTTAGCCAGTCTAGATTAGAATATACTGTGCTGGTCGGCAATTTTGTTTCTTTTTTTGTAGTTTTATCAAATTCATCTGAATTGTTGAGTTAGCTCTCTCTTGCCCATTCCATCGCTGACTAACAGAATTTGTTGTGATGGCCGGCACGGGCAAGAAGCGCAATTATTCTGAAGCTTTCCTCAGTTATGGTTTTGTCAACTTGCCTGACAAGGTTCAAGACCGTCCCCAATGTGTCATATGCAACAAAGTATTGACGAACGAAAGCCTGAAACCATCCAAACTCGAGGCTCACTTGAAGAAGTGTCACCCAGTTTTACAAAACAAGGACAGAGATTTCTTTGAACGCAAAGCAAAATGTCTAAAAGGAATTCAATTCGGAGCTCAGGGAAGTAGAGAACATCAACTTCTTGCTGCTGTTGAAGCTTCGTATGTAGTCGCCTACAAAGTGGCTAAGCAGCAAAAATGTCACACGATTGTTGAAACGCTCATAATGCCTTGTGCAAAAGCAATGGTGGCAAAGTTGTGTGGCGAAGATCAAGCGAAAAAACTGAGTGTTGTGCCCCTGTCAAATAATACGATTCGCAGGCGTGTGGACGACATGGCTGAGAATATACTTGTGCAGGTAATTGAAGAAGTCAAGTCCAGCCCAGTCAAATTTTGTCTTCAATTTGACGAGTCTACGGATATCGCCAGCTGTGCAGTTTTACTGGGATAAATTCGTTACGTTCACTGCAACATGATAAAAGAAGAATTTCTTCTGTGCGAAAATCTTACCACGACGACGAAGGGTGAAGATGTGTTTAACACTGTGAGCCATTTTTTGCAGAGCAACGGGATAGACTGGCATCGTGTTCAACAAGTGTCAGTCGACGGTGCACCTGTCATGATGGATGGTCAACGCGGCTTCAAAGGTTTTGTGAAAAGAGAGAACCCGAGTATACAAGTCGATCACTGCGCCATTCATCGGTATTTACTCGCATCCAAGACACGGCCAGCTTCCTTGAAAGCAGTTTTCGACGATGTTGTCAGAATCGTGAACTTCATCAAATCAAAGGACTTGAACTCTCGCATATTCAAACAATTCTGCAATGAAATGAGACAAAGTTACGAACTTCTATTGTACCACACAGAAGTGCGATGGATCTCGCGGGGAAGAGTGGTAAGTCGAATAGTGGAACTTCGTGAACCCACCAAGTGTTTCCTCATTGAAAAGAAATCAGATTTGGCTGCCAAATTCTCCGATACAAAATGGCTTTCTCGATTGTGCTACTTGGCGGATATCTTTGGGGAATTCAACAAAGGGAACTTAGCTTTGCAAGGAAAGAACACTACTGTCCTGGACATGCCCGAATCCGTTTCCGCATTTATCTCAAAGCTCAAACTGTGGGGCAGGAGGATCTCGAGGGGAGTCACGGCACAGTTTTCTATGTTGGATCAATTTCTTGATGACAACAACAAAGGACAACAGTTCCTAAATGAGGCAAAGCAGAAAATCCAGGAGCACTTGGACGAACTTGTCCATTACCTGGATCGTTACTTTCCAGACCGAGAAACAGCACCTCTTCAGTGGTGCGTGCAGCCGTTTTCAGTGGATAAGGTCCAGGTTGCAGATGATGACTTTCCAGCAAAGGAGGAGTGGATTGCCTTGAGGCTAAATGAGAGGAAGAAAGTGGAGTTTCAAAATACTGATCTATAGGCTTTCTGGATTGCGCAACTCAGCGACTCACCAACACTGGCAGAGCGAGCGTTGAACATTTTGACATCGTTTACGACTACTTATTTGTGTGAAAAGGATTTTCAACTGTGATGGGTTTGAAAACGAAAAAGAGGAATAGGCTAAGTGTGCAAAATGATGCACGTATTGCACTGAGTGTTACGGAGCCAAGAATTACAGCACTGGCCATGCAGATGCAGTCGCAACCGTCACACTGAAGACAACATTATTCTTGCAGTGATTCTTTCTAAAACTAAACTTACTGAAAAGTAGGCTGCTGAAAATTATATAAATACGAACAAAATTTCGTTGAGTTCTTTTTACTGTTTTTTCTTGCCATAATTATTCCTAAACTTACTGAAAAGTAAGGAAAGCAATAAATACTAGCACGATTGTGTTCTTTTACGAAGTGAAATATTGAGGGTAATAAAGCATACTCGCTACCTTGATTTGGGTAATGCCTCCAAAAAGGTTGGGAACCATTGATTTAGTGGAAACAGCAGCAAGCAGCAAAATTATCTACAATCATTTTGATAGCAAACATAAATGGTAAAACCCATTACTGATATTTGTAATTGCAAGGATAGGCTTATTGGTACAAAACACTAATCTTCATTTAAAAGTAGAGAGGTCTGAATTAGGGGCAAAGTTAAATGTAATAAAATTCCAAGTTTAAGAAAAGATCAAAATAAAACAACAATAGCATCAATCTGTAACACTGGATTAAGAGGAAATATTTTTGTTTGATAAGAGCTTAATTGGCGCTTATTGCAATAGGTTGTAAGACTTAGGGGAAAGGCAGGACCCCTTTTCATGCTAAGGCCGAATTAAATCAAACAGCACAGGCAGAAATCTTAATGTCACAAATATTAATACAAAAGTGGGCCCACCAAATTGTCAAACATGCCTACCACCAAACAGATCATTTCTTTATGACTGAAAACGACCACCATTTGGGCTACACCATCAATTTTGACTATGTTTCATCTCCTCCCCTTACTTTTTTAAAAATTACGAATGATAGTTTGTGTTATCGTTCTTTCTTTTTGAATACTTCTAGTCTTCATTTATAAACTAGCATGATCATGATTACATGTACAGGAGCTATGGCTTATATTTAGTAAAACATTTCGTTGTGGCTCTAACAAATGTTTGTACGGTTAAGCTGGCGCAGCTGCATTAATTGATAGGTTTTAAATACGCACGGGTGAAAGTGTGGCCTGCCGGGTTAAAATCGCACCATACTTAGGAGAATCATTTTTTTCTATTTTGCTTGATAATAGCTTTATAGAGCCACCGGAATCAAACCTGAAAATTTTGGAAAAGCAAGAACTTATTTAACTTCTATGAGCATACCTAAGCAAGGAAAAACAAATATGAATCATAATGCGTAACCAGCAGGGACTTAAGAAAGTTTGAGGCAATATCAAAATTAACGTAACTGTGTTAAATCGCATCACATGGAAGATATTCTTGGAATTTTGCTTTATAGTAGCTTTATAGAGATACGGGGGTCAAACCTAGCATTTGAGGAAAAGCAAGGACACTTTAAACTTCCCAGGGCACATCAAGCCGGGAGAAAAGAACATGCTACATAATGCGTAGCCAGCGAGGACTTGAGAAAGTTAAAAGGTAAATCAAAAGAAAACAGCGTCGTCACTGCGTGAAATCGCACCACACAAAAGACATTTTTGCCCTTTTGCTTTAGGATAGCTTAATATCAGAAATGTAATCCCTACTTCCAAACTACGGGAAAAGCAAGGCTTCTTTGGGTTCATGTCAGCAATAAACAGAGCACATAGATCTAAGGCATAGTCAGGATCTTAAAATGAGATCTTTTATTAGGAAAAGGAGCCCAAAAAGTCGTGAAGATCTTATGTGCAGAAAACACATAAACGTTTGGTAACTCTTCATACAAGAATCCAGTAAGTAAAGCCGGCTGAACCGACACTCTCAATTATGTTGATATGCTGCCTATTACGGTATTTATGTCAACACTCTGGATCATTGCAATAAAATCCCGAGTATAAAAAAAAATCAACATAAAACCATAACCATAACAATTTGTAAAACTGGACATAGAGAGAACAATAGCTGCTTTTGTCGCTATGCCGGAAACAAGACCAATAGCGCAGTCAATTCAGGAACTTAATACCACAAATATAAATAGGAAAGGGGAAGCACCAATTGACAAAATAGTTTTACCATTAAATAGTTTTCTTCTTCAATTGTGAAAGCAACCATCATTTTGCTGCTACAATCAGTTTTGATAATGTACAATCCTTGCTCCCCCACAAGTATTAACGATAATTTGTGGCAAGATTCTTTGTGAGCATTGCCAGTCATAATTAAAAGAATATGACGATCACAATTTCGTGTAGAAGAATTGTGAAAGTGCATAAAATTCATTAACTTTTTGCTACTGCTCACACAAGAGTCGGATGAATGAAACCGGTTTGGCCGGTTGAACCGAAATACTAAATCCGGACATTACTGATGGAGGGCCTCTGCCGGGCGGCGCCGGCAAAGCCGGCTAGTTTAATGATACACTTGAGTTGTAAGAGAAATTACGTAGTGATGAAGTTGATTTTTAAAACAGATACTTTTCTACAGTACAAGCAGCAAAAATTCTTAATACTTACACTTTCAAAAGTAGTTGAGTATTTTACGACAATTTTGAGGGAGGGAGGGAGGCTTGAGCGGTCCATTACGAAAATCATCACTGCATTTCGAAGCAATCACTCAAACTGCTACACCATCTAGAAGGTAGGGTTTACTTTTTTATCATGCTCCACGTCAATTACTAACTTAGTCTACTATTTTTGTGCATGCGTTTCTACGAAGTCGGTGTTATTTTACATTAAATTTAATGCTGAGAGGACAATAAAAAATTTAACACTTCGTGCTGTGCTTATCCAGCGATTAGAGAGCGCACTTCGCTTTTTGTAGACTATGTTCAATTGACCTTTTTCACACCTGTTTCTGCTCATTTACATCAACCTCGATTGAAAGGTTGCCAACGAGACGAAAGAGAAAAAAATTGCTGCGATATAAAGCTCTCTATACGCGATATTGAGGTGGTTCGTTATGGGGCAATATTTGCTGATAGAGTTTATGAAATAAGTATGGAAAGCAACTTCAATGTTACGAATTATAAAAAAACAAATTTTAAACTTGACCTTCGACTCCATCAAAAATTCCGTCTCTATGTCGAACCATATCAAAAAATTTATAAGTGGCGTTACAGAATTCTATTTTGCGCTTATTAATTGAAGCCATGTGGTCTGTAGAACATGAAACAAAATTTACACAGTCATGAATAAGACATACTCTGGCACTAAAAACAGTTCCCATAAAAAGCGCCAAAAAACTGCATAAATGTTGATGATTTATTGTATGATTAGACTAGTAAAGATGTTCATTTTGAGAATATCTAACTTTTCAAGAGAACTGTTGCAAAAATAAATTTGTAATGAGAGAGATCGAGGGGTATTTGCCACAGATAGGTGTACATGTTGAAGGTTCGGTTTCATGCTGGTCGGATAAACATCACTGAATAGCTCCAACAAGGGCGAAACCGGTCTGTTGCTTCCGTATTGTTCGTGACTACTTAATTAAAAATAGATTGTTGTTAAAATTCCTAGTAAAGCCATACTTAACCGAATATAATCAAACTGAAGATTCTGGAAAATACATTGTGGCGGCGATGGGCGGTTTTTGTACTCTACAGGAATTTCTTTTTCTTCCTTTTCTTTCGGCTTATTCCCGATTAGGGGTCGCCACGGCAGATATCTGCATTTTTATGACATGGCATTTGTTTTACGATCGGATGCCCTTCCTGCCACCAACCCTCTCGTCAGAGGGAAAACTGGGCCTTGTCTTTCACATAAAGGTGGGGGCGTCACATTAAGTGTCTTGCCCAAGGACACAACAAGCAAGCTTGCCGGCTTGTTCTCCACACTATCCCTTTTTTATGGTGAGAGCCAAGCAGGGAAGCTATGAATACCATGTTTTAAAGTCTTTTGATATGACTCGACAAGGGGAATGAACCCTAAGTCTACCGACTGCGAAGCGGACGCTCTAACCACTACACCATCGCGTCGGTTGTACTCTGCAGGAATTAATCTTTTCAATATTGCTCAAATTCGTAATTTTATCAACGAATAATTCTTTGTTGGTTGAATGTTTTTTTTCGTTATAGGTTTTGTTAGGTATAGCCACAAGCACAAAGTTTCAAGTACTGTTTTCCAGGGATCAAGAGGTTGAAATAACAGCAATGTACCGCAACCAAAAAAAAAGTTTATGCTGTAAGCTTTCTAGCTTATTGTCTACAAAGTAAGCGATAGAAACGGTAATTTGCAGCTGAAAGTTGACAAAAACATACAATTTTCAATCTCCATGGCTTTAGCCATCAACAAAGCTATTTTGTAAAAAAAATTTCATTTTAGAAAATTTTTAGAAAAATTTTTAGAAAATCTCAATCATTCTTAGGAGGTGGAAAATGATGTGGGTTTTCTTTTTTAGAAAACGTCAATCTACGGCATTTGTCAACATTTGGTGTGTAAAAATATTTAAAGTAAAAAATAATATCAGCTTAAAATCAACCCCAATGATAAACCGTATACAAAAAGTGAAGGCTAAATTTATTAAAGGCTAAAATTTAGCTTGAAACAAAAATAAAACCTACTGCAGTTGAAAAATGACAATTAATTTTTCTAAAGGTATTATTAAGAGAACGACATGATAATCTCTTTAACACTTCTACGGAGGATAAGAAAAAAAGTAGTATCACTTCTTTAACTTGTTAGGCTGATAGTAAAACCTATATTTTATATTGATGAGTACCCTAAAACTCGAATAACATAAAATGTAATGTTTCATACTTTGAACTACTTTTCAACTTTTTGTAAAAATATCAAACGGACAAATCAAAAAAGCCTGTATGACGTATACTTTGCTCCATACCCTTTTAAACAGTGAGGTCAAGTACGGAGTGTAAGTTATTTGCAACACATTCTGTTTGTGTTAAACCAGTCCATTCTAGTTAAAGCAACTGTTGACGTAATAAATTATATTAGTCAACAGCGATTAAAAATGATACACATTACTCTCCGGCTATGCCGGCATGGGTATCAGTCGGTTATGTTGACTTAAAAATACTGGTTCAGTTCAGTTTCAAAAAATTGTTATAAATAGGGACATCAACCCTATGCTCCTGACTTCAATCATCAAATTTTTGAATTAAGACTGGTCTTGCTCACCATCTATAATTTCACAAAGTCTTTTAGTTCCTTTCAGTAAGTTCAAGAGCACCAAGTCAAAGTTGGGGTTGGGCGCCATAAGGGTCGATTAAGCGTGGCTTAATCGAGAAACTAGTTACAGGATGCTTCATAAATTTTTCAGGATTTGAAAAGGCTCCAATTTTTTGTTTTTATTTTTTTCTCATCTGTTGCAGATTTGGTTATAAATACTTGGTCATTTGGTATTGCCTTCTCTAAATTAGCCACGGTTTATTACAAAGAGCAAAAAATTCATATTATGAAGTGGTGATTTGAGTAAATGTGCTATACAAAAGTTCGCCGTCGTTATGCTCGAGAATTCCATGTGCATCATGTTGAAGCTCCACAGCAATAATTTAATGCAATACCTTGTCTAAAAGTTTGTGACTAAAGGAACAATCGTTGATTGCAAAAAGGGGAAAGCTGGTTCGCCAATCACTGCAAGATTTCTTGAAAACGTGGGTAGATTCAGTGCTTCTGTTCAGGCGAGTCCAAATAATTTCTCCGGTGAAGGAGACAGTAGCTTGAGATATTACTAACGATTATTTAACCAATGCTAAGGATCGGAGAACCTGACTAAGTCCCCGTACAAAGTCACCACCATTCGCCACAAGATCAATGATACAGACAAACAGATACGCCCCGAAAGGTGCAACAGATTAACAGAGTAAATGAATCGTTTTACGAATTTGATAGACAATGTTTGCTTTACTAATGAAGCACAATTTCACCAAAGTGGTGTGCAAATTACCATAACAATGTGCACTGGGGAGATGAGAAACCTGAAAAGATCAAAAAAAGGTCCAAAGATGACTGCTCTATGTGCATTAAATGCTAATAAAGAAAGTCTTGGGCCATACTAGTTTGAGGAAAGCAAAGGAAGAACTGCCACAATGAATGGAAAACACAACAGAAAACACTTAAATCCAATCAATGGGAACCTCAACTATCTGTACACATCAAATCAAGAGGTTTCTGTGGTTCAAGCAGGATGGTGCAATCCCCCATTCTAATGGTCTATGCATAATCCAGATCTTGCGCCTCTTGACTGTTGGGTGGTGCTGAGGTAGAAGTGATCAAAGAGACGCCTCACTTCCTCAGACAGCTAAAACAAGCTGTTGAAGCACTCACCCAGAGTATTTCAACGGACATATGTCGTCGCTTAATTGAGAATTTTGCTGTTCTCATCAAGCCTGCGCAAGCCAAAATGGGGCACGTATTGAAAACATAAATTACAAAAATTTTGTAAATTTGAAAGTATTAAGCGAAGAAGGGAAATAGTAAATTGTAAACCTTGCAACTAATTGGCAAAGCAGGAAACGGGCGTAAGGGGCATTAACAATTTATTGAAATGAATATGCCAGGAAACAATAATGAGTATACCACCCAACC